>JACCIE010000146.1:0-210105 GCA_018906755.1 Sycophaga agraensis | reverse complement strand
GGAGAATAAGACACTACAGTACATGGGAGGACAGGCATATTAATAATCTTAATACACTGATTTGGTTATAAGTACGTACAAAGTATTAGCTATAATTCATTATATTATAAAAATAATGGTTAATCTCAGGAGGTTGTTAGAGGTAAGGATTGTAGAACCTTTGAGTCAAATGAATTGTTACTCAAATATACAAACAAGTACTATTATTATACATTGAACATGATTATTGATCGATTTCGTCCCGAATTCCAGATTTCGTCGCGTTCTTGGCTAATTGACCGCCCTCGATTACGCTCACCATGCGGTACTTGTCTTCCGATTGCTGTGCCTTTGCGATCCGTACGTGTTCTACGACGACTCTGACTGGTCGCAGGTCAGAATGGCAGGCCCAACAAATACTTCGTCAAGCGTAGCGTAGCAGTCACGCCTCCGTGACGAGTAACTTTTTTCCATTCGCTATGCACAACAATATGCGTTAGCCTCGCGCAAGCACAAATCATATATATATGAAAACATCTGCATTTATATCAACTCACTCCAATCGGGCTCGAACGGCGATCGCAAGGACGTGTCTTTTCTGACTGCGTCCAATTGCACAATTAATAATACTATTGTCTTTTGGTCCCTTTGGTCCGTCAATACGCAACCAAGGACAAGCCATACAATCGCCCTTACCGAGCGACAAACTATAGTACGCGATAGGCGCGGTCTAACGGATTATCCAAAAGCGAATGCAAATTATCGCACACCATCTACTATCGTCCTCGCATACAAAATCGTCCAAAACCAAATCCGTTACAATTTTAATTTTGAAAAATATGTATTCAAAATAAAACCCTGGTAGGAAATTGAGCATTTGTGCGCATAATATGTTAAATTTTATGTTCGGTGGACATATTATGCTCATATTGCACCTCTAGGATACGATGGTAATTTGGCATAAAATGCTAAAAATGATGTTGAATTACGTTGAAAATGATTTGAGAGTTGTAACCTCAAATCATTCTCATATTAATGGTAACATAATTAAAGCGCGCGGTATGAAAATGTACACTCGAACCGAGTGCAAATGAAGTGAAAATTCACTTTTCAAGCTTCTTTCGTCTTGATTTCTCTTTTGCACGTAAACATACAGGCTCATAATAGCCGCTCGGTATGAGAAAGACAGATAGATAGATATGATTTATTTGTAAATTTTTATAAAACTATTGCACAAAATTAATTCAGAATACGCAACATCTTAAGTCTACATACATAAATATTGATTTTAGAAATCTTATCACATATTCGTTATCATCTTAGATGTAGCGCAGTATATGACAATAAATAAATAATAGATACTTAAAATTCTACAAATAAGTCACATTTCTCACAGTTTACGTTATCTATCAGTTAATTCACACTCATACATATTTACATACAATGAATGAAATGAATGTATTTACAGTATGAAGTGAAGGATGAATACTAAAAATAGACATGTACTCGTGATACATGCATACAACTAAATTTAGGGCGCAAATGAAAACAAGATTATGAGGACGACTGACTAGACTTATCCGTAATTGTGGTATTATTACTAAATTCGTATATTAAATAACAAAACTTCGATAATATTTTTTGATATATTATTTGTAATTTTACGGTTTATATATCATGTAATGAATATAAAAATAAATTATACCAAATGAGAAGATATGCATACTCATGAAAATATATATGGAAAAAAATAAATCCAGATTTTTTCGATAGAATATCCGACAATCTTGCTCTCTTCCTATAATATAGATGTCTAGATGTTCAGGGTACCGGGAGATGAGATTCAGATAATGCGCATCATAGTTTTTTGTATCCAAGTGTGCAGTATAACCTTGTTACGTGTTTCAGTATTCGGGGTACCCGGAAATATTCTTCCATAAGTTGTTCGCCTTTATGAATAATTTCGTTATCATTTGCGATTGACTAGTGGTTATTGCATCCTTCAAATTGTCGAATTTCAACTGGATTTTCAACAGGCTTTGTAATTTTTTAAATAAAATTGAGTGTGATTTTGTGGTAATCTACAAAATTCTTTTCATTGCTTTGAGTTGCATTTTGATTGAAAGTAACATCACTACCTATAAAAAATTTTTACGATGTACTTTTCTAGAGTTTATAGGTTTGAAGGTACTGGATGCAATTAGTTTGCTAGTCTCATCATTCAGCTCCCATGGTACCATCCAGCGCCTTGCTTTGCAGAGGTGTTCGGCTAGTCCGGCGGCCGGTTGTCGTAGTTCCTCTCCCGGGACCTCGTATCCTCTCAGAACGTGGGTGCCCAGCGATGGTTGATGCGGTATTAATAGCTTTCTCTCTTACTCTCTCAGGCTCAGATATCCTTCAAAACAAATATATTTATCAATCTTGCAGAGCCTGATCTTGGAGATCGTCTTATGGTCGAAATCTTCCCCCAACATACCCCTTTTTCCGTGGCCCCTCCTTCTAACCCGACCCTCTATTATAACCTCGCCCAGTCGTGTTCTCTTCTTTTCATTATATCTTTTTCTCCCTAGTTTCCAGATTTTGGAATCCTATCCTCCCTAGTTTGTCTATTATCTGCAGTGACGTAAAAAATAAATCACTTCTGGTTTTCCCAAACATCCTACATGTTTCGAGAATTGAGATACTGTGGTACTCGCACCGCAACAAGCGAGACTGACAGTCGCCTCCGCTAAAAAAAGACATGCGAGCGACAATTCGTTGTTCGTATATTGAAGAGAGCGCACGCATGAGAGAAGTCTCTGTTCAACTGGCAGTATCCGAGAATATATGAGGAGTCCGAGAGTTAAGAGACCGTCTTTAATCTTGACATCCTCCTGGAGAGAGGCAGTCAGTGAATAATAGGTATGTTGCGACGAGCGATCTTCAAGAGCTCACCTCCAGGGTAAAGAAGTCTTCGGTTACCCAATTATTCCCATTTGTCTTATTCACGGACACGTCAATATTTAATTTTATGTTCGTCTTATTGTCTGCATATGATAGAAGCACGTTAGGACGTCTTAGGCCAGGCCTGTAATACCGCCACACAGGTCCAAAGCTTATCTTTGGCCTGACCTGTAAATATAAAATAAAATTTTAATATGAAACAACGTAATTAGTTTAACTATTATTACAGGACGAGTATTCGAGGGTGAATCAGTACATTAAGCTTCTGGCTAGAATATTTACAGATCACAAAAATTATTTTTATAACTAATGTAACATTGAAAAAGAATATGATATAACTTGAATCAAATATAAGAATTAATTTAAAATGCAAATTTATTAAAATCGATAATGATACGGGGAAATATATATATATATTATAACGAGTAGACATGTGTTGCAGAACACATGTGTACTCGTTGATTACTCGAGAGGATCGGCACGCGCCGAGCCGGAGGTAGCCGCGAAAGAGAGGAAAGCCGCGAAAGAGAGAGAATAGGACGCGTGTGAGGGCCGGCGCGCGCGGAAAAGGGGCAGCAACGGTATGGAAGAAAGGGGAGTCCGCGCGGAGAGAGAGAGATAGTGGGGGCCGGGGGTAGAGTGAGAGCGCGGATGGGGGGGTAGCGCGCGAAGAGAGAGAGGCCGCGGGAGAAGGAGAGAGAGGGCGCTTGGTGGCGCGAACGCGGGGGAAGGCGGAAGGAGGGACCGAAGGAGAGGGATATGAATTACGCGAGATAGAGAAGAGAGAAAGAAGACCGCGTTTCCCGAAAATTCGATAGCTAACTAGGCGCGAAAGGGGAATTTTGGGAAAATTCCGCGAGGGATTAGGCAAGTGGAAGATTTTCGGCAGTTCGTCCCGAGCCTTTAGCGAGGAAAGTAATAGAAAATTGCAGAAGAAGTTAGTAACGATTAGATATAATATATATAAGAAAGAGGGAAAGATTATATAAATTAATAGAAAGGATTTTGAAGGCAAGAGAGAGAAAGAAAGAAAGAGCCAGGAAATTAAGAATTAAATAATACAAAAGAATTAGAAAATCGAGGTAAGAATTTTACATATTATCGGGTGTAGGTAAATGTATGTGGGGAAGTGGAAGGGAAAATGCGAACGGTAAAACCCAATTTTAAAAAAAAACAGGTTTTGTTGCCCAAGGGAGTTTTCCCCAATTTTTGTTGCCGAAAAAAAAAGGGAGAATCGGAATAACTTTCCTTCCCGCCCAAAATAACCGGGGTATCAAAAGAACACCGTCATGATGCCTAAATTTCTGTTATTTAACAAAAGGAGGATTGTTGCCGAGGATATTTGGTGGTCGAATAATTTCGACAGCCAAGGAAGTAATTTTGTCCTTTTTCTTTTTGTTTTTGTGCTGTTGCGGTAACGCTCTTGTTGCCGGTAGGAGCGGAGGAGGCCGCGGGACCGGAGGAGCGGTGGCCGACGACGCCATTTTCTTTCCTCGGGGAAATTTCATAACAAAAAAAAGGTTAAAATAATTATGGAAATAAATAAAAAAAAACCCAGTACATTGAAGTCAAATGACGTTATTGATTCCCTGCGTTTTTTTTTGAATTTAAAATTTTAGGAGGCTCGCCATCACTAAATTAATAGAATTTAAAGTAAGAAAATAAACTTTTCACAGTGTGTCGAGGTGTTCGTCAAAGTAAAGCCGTTGTTTTATTTTTTTTTGTTAATTATTTAACGCGCCGTTCTGAATAAACGCGTTAGAGAATTATTTTTATCCGTCGCGGAGAAATCACAGGGAACAAATTAAAGAGCCCAACGATTCCCGCCATTTTGTCGCCAAGAGGAGGTACAGGCTGAGCGGAGTATCGCCGAGGGATTTTCCCACCTTTGAAGTATTCCCCGAAGTAAATTCGATTTTTGGACCGTAGAGAAATCGTAGGTAAGAAATATTTTGTGCGTAGCCTGGGAATAGGCTTATAGGGTACTACGTCACAAATGGCATCCCTTGTGGGGAATTAAATCGAAGAGGGGAAAAATCCGACGGAAAATGGTTGTTGCGGCTTAACTTTTAATTGTAGCCTTGGATAAATTTTTTTAAAAAAAAAAAAAGAAGAAAAACCCGTTGAATAAGTGTGTCCCTGATTAATGTAAAATTTTAATAATTAACCTCTCAATTGAGTATTGACGATTAAGTTTTTTTTGATGAATTTTACCGTTTGAAATATGAAAGTTTTTAAATGAATAATATATTATTTGTGTAACACATGTTTTTTTTTCTCGTTTTGAACATTGTTGTCTGATTGTTGCCCTGAACTACATTGTTGTCAAGGAAATTATCGAGGTAAAAATTTATTAGTAAATATATTTCGAATGTTCGCAAGATTCAACGAGTAGGCAGGGTAATTTTATGTGATTTCTGTGCAGGTGGTCCGTTTCGTCCGAGCCTTTTGTTGTTTGCGCGGGTTTTCGCGGTTCGTCGCGCACCATCCACCGCCAATACAGCCAAAATCAAAACTTTCTAATAATCTTACCAAGTAGCCCCGCAAACGGACCACATTCCACCGCTACATCACGACAACTGGAGAGAACCAGCTACACGACCCACAAGAATAACCCACACTTACCGCTTCTATCCAGCTCCCCTCAGATAACAGGTCCAGCAAAGCGGCTGAGAAACGAGCCATCAATCCTCGATCGTTGCGATTATAGAGGAGGTGGCACGAGGCCGAAAAACTCAGACTCGGGTTCCACTCTCGGGGCAGACGGGAAGTACTGACCGGCGTGCGGGACGCTTGTTCGCCACCCGCGAGGCCATTCGTCATTTCCTCGGAAGACATGCCTCAGACCAACGTAAACTCCCAAGAAGACAACACATAATCTATCCAGTTCGAACAGCATCCCTTCATTTACGCTCATGGCCAACCAAGTCTACATTCAGAACATCGACCCCCTGATCTACTACACCTTTCCATCTTCTCTGTTCTCTCCGAGACTAATAACACACACGAAGTTCCATCAGTATGCCCCCGGTGACACAAACGAGATGCACTTACACAGCAGTAACCAAACCAGAGAATTCTTAGCTCCTTTGAGGTCTACAGTACCATTTCTAAAGCCCGCAGATGACCCCATAACCACACTCCTTCAAGATTAATCCTAGTAGCATCTTCTAACAGCGCCACGCAGCCTGAGACGAAAGCCAGTCCAGCCCGTATCCAGTCTGACAACAACAAACGATGAGTAGAACGAACTGCCACCACCCCAAAAAGGAAAAAAACAGAACAAGAGAAACCAGTACTGAACAGACGGGCAGACCGGGCCCCGACATAGAGCTAGACGAACTAAAGTAGGGACAACGAAAATGCCGTCCAAAAAACCCCCCAAACAACCCAAAGACAGATAGACATCACCCCAAAAAAACTAGCAACAAAACAAACAAACAGGAAACATCACACTACCAGGAAAACCACCAAAAAAAAACAGGAGTAGGGCAATTCTCATGGGCAAAACAAAACACACACAGAACGCGCTACGTTATCAAGTATCGGCGTCCTCTACTCCTACTCCATGGAGACCCCCGCTCACTACTAGAACCAACACCCAGAGACCAAAACCATACAGGTACATTCCAACATACATCAACCCAAACCACCACCCCCCCAAACACTACAATTGGACACGCCAACTCCCGCTCTCCACACGATAACAACAACAAAAACACAGAAAAACCAAAACAAAGCAGGCACCCGTGGAAATTCGTGCGAAGGCCATCGACGCGCCGTCGGAGTCAAGAACCCAAGGAAACAACAAAAGGGCAGATGACTGAACCTCCCACTAGGGGACACACAAAGACACCCTCCTTCTTCACCCTCAAAGGGCTCAACTTCCCTTCAAACCGCCCTCTGCTGAACCCCCACCAGCAGGGTGATGGTAGTCACAGTGTTCGAGTCTCTCCCCTCCTTGACCTTATGCCCCCCGGCCGGCCGTTTCATTACCACATAAACAGGGGTATTTCGTCATCACCGTAGGATGACGGGTAACAGTTGGCGGCGAATCGAAGTATGGTTGTGCATATGCTAAGTCGATCGGTCCGTGAGATGGTATGTACTTCGGAGCGTCGGGCCCCGAATAGTGGGTCGAAGCTACATTTTTCCGGCTCCTTCGGGAGGTAGGGTGGAGAGAAGTGAGCGGAGTAGGTGAGAGCAGGAGGGGAAGGGGTAAAGAAGATAGAATCACAGTAGACGACAAAGAAATTCAAACCAAAGAGTAGAAAAAAAACAACAAGGATAAGAAAGAAGAAGGACGGAAGAAAGGCAAAGAAGAGGGGCAGGCTCAAAGGAGCAAAAACGGACACGGAAGAGAAAAAGAAAAAAAACAACAAAGAAAACAAGGAACAATCAGATAGGGGTGGATGTCATAAAAAAAAAAGAAAAAGAAAAAGGGAAAAAAGAGAGGAACAACAGAGAAGAGAGGAGGGAGGGACAAATAAAACGGGCACCCAAAGCAATTTGTATGAGTCAACGGGAAGAAGGAGAGAAGAAGCCCATCAAGTGGCAAACTCGCCCCGGATCGGGCAATGCAAGGGATAAGCTCAAGCGGGCCCTGGAGAATAGAAGAACTCGAGTAATGAGGAGTGTGCCAAAGGGGAAGGCCGCGTAAGGTCTGGAGAGGAGTAGGTGAGAGCCGGTAAACTTTGCTGTAGGGAACTGAGAGCAAGGAAGAGAAGGAGAAGGTAAAGGGGAATAAGGACAGCAAAAAAACAAGAGGGGCAGAGAAAAGGAGGGAAAAGGGAATAGAAACAGGAGAATCAACATAACTATAGGACACAGTGGGATCGAACATCAATTAACACGCCACCAAAATAGATTAAAACATCCCTCAAAGGAACAAGCACATCCCAATCCCGGTTTTGGGACCGAAGAACGGGATGTTAACCCATATTAAACTCCTGCAAGGCCACATCCGGTTTTCGGGCGATAGGAAGGAAGGACCGGAGGACTTTCTCTCGAGATTGGAAGGAATTCGTTTAAGAGCCGAAATGACTGAACACGAACTGTTGGACGTCCTTAGATAGCGTTTTTTTTGGTGCCGCGGGAATGTGGTATAGGACGGTTCAGTCAAGTATTGAAAACATGGGGTCAGTTAAGAGGCTTTTCCGGAGTCAATTCATGGGAGATGTGGACGAGGACGACTTGCTCGAGGAGTTCAAAGCAAGGACCCAGGGAAGAGGAGAGACGATCTCGCACTATTTATTGTGCAAAAAGTATTTGATTGGCCACTTGAGGCACCCACCGCCGTTATTGACTCAAATCAAAATTATTTATAAAGGATTGTTGCCGGGGTATAGATGGTTCATGGAAGGCCATCAAATTGAGTCGTTGGATGATTTAATTAAAGTGGGTCACCGCTATGAGCGGTTGAAAGAACTCGATAAGAAGAGAACGTCTCCTCCGAAGGACGATAAGGTCTTGTTAATAGGTGGTGCCTGGGGAAACAGGGTTAAGACAAGTAAGTCACATGGATTTTTGGAGCAAGACGCTGTAGCTGAACTGACGATGGGAGGCCGAGATCAGGTGAAGAGGAATCCTCGAGAGAAAGTAACGAAGTCTCAGGGAAAACACAAGAGCCAAGAAACGGTTAGATTTCCAGGTGGACACTGTAGCCACAGCGGAGAAGGAAACAACGGGGTTTAGGAATGGTGCCGAGGGAGAATTTGGCTCAAATGGACGCCAGTGGTCCAACCAGAGGGGGGGGGGCCATTAAAACCACCACAAAATTCGTATTACTCGCAAGGACGAACTCAGAGTGAAGGAAGAGAGACAATAGCACCCAATAGTTATAGGACGTTCCAACGGGTGACAGATGGCAGGCCAGATGAAGCGTGCTATTTTTGCAGGAAACAAGGCCATAGGGCTTTCGAGTGTCCGCAGAAGGTATGTTATAGGTGTAGGGGAAACGGACATTTTGCAAATCGTTGCCCCATGTCGCGGCCTGTCCAAATCTGTCAAGGCTGTAACCAGGTCGGTTACCAACTGCGGAACTGTCCGAACTGTGTGGCCGTGAGACAGTTATTGGGAAACGGGGAGGCAGGGGTCAGCAACCGCTCGCAACCTCCTGCCACCCAGTAAGAGCGGAAAGAATTCGTGAGGAGGTGACATTCGCTTTGCCGTCGCTATCGGATGTTAACCAGGAAAGGAATTTGAAATCAAGCTGTAGCCAGGTTGTAAGGGCTGAAATACATGCTCCAATGCAACCCAAGAGATTAACGGGTCAAGAAGGAGATAAGAGTCGCGTGTCTGATTCGGAAGATAAAATTTCTGATCAGACCGATGTTATTAGTCGCGTGTCTGATTTGGAAAAAAGACTTTCCATTCAGACCGATGTTATTGGTCGCGTGTCTGATTTGGAAAAGAAAATTTCCATTCAGACCGATGTTATTGGTCGCGTGTCTGATTTGGAAAAGAAAATTTCCATTCAGACCGATGTTATTAGTCGCGTGTCTGATCTGGAAAATAAAATTTCCAATCAGACCGATGTTAGTAGTCGCGTGTCTGAGTTGGAAAAGAAAATTTCCGATCAGACCGATGATATTGTTCGCGAGTCTGATCTAGTGAAGAAAACTTCCAGTCAGACCGATGTAAGAAGCCGGATATCTGCTTTTGAGAATGGAAGGTCAAGGCAGATGGATGGCGTGAGTTGCGAGCCTGTACAGGAGGAGACTGTCCTCCAACAGGCCGGGGGAAAGGAAGGGGAGGATAGTGTAGATCCCGAGGCTATAACAGTATTAGAAACAAACGATACGGGCAAGGACGCGAATGGAGCCGAGGGGAAAGGAGAAACAGATTCTGAAGTCGCGAGGATTAGGACTGACAAGGAGGTGATACCTCCTTGTACAGTCCTGGGAGGGGGTGAATCTGGATGGGATCCAGATGAATCCAGAAATACGGTGGAAGAGTACCCTCCCATGGTAGAAGAATGCAGTGTGGAAAATCGATGTTATTTATGGTTTTACATTGGAACAGAGAAGTATAAGGCCTTGGTGGATACGGGAGCAATGGTATCATTAGTAAGTCCCAAAATTGCAGAACGGTTTGCCGATAGATTGGAACCGTCAAACTCCATGGTAAAAGGTGTATCGGGGGGTGTTGCCAAAGTCAGAGGAATTTTATATCTGAATATGGAATTGGATGGATGTAGCCGACGGTTAGGTTTCAAAGCCATGGAATGTTGTGATCAAGATATAGTATTAGGAATGGATGGGTGTAAGTTATTTCAGATTATAGTGGGCACGGAGCCTCCTCGATGGAAAATAGGTAGTGGAGAGTGGAGGGATTTTGCTGATGAATCGATGAGGAAAGAGGATATGGTGTACGCGGAATGCGCAGGCATTGTGGAGTTAAAAGCCAATCAAGCAACTCAGCTGCGCGAGATGGTCACGGAGTGTCTAAAGCGGCAACCAAAAGAGTTTGGGATGACGAATTTAACCTGTCATCGAATAGAGGTGGTTGGACGGGAGCCAGTGAAGCATAATCCCCGACGGATGTCTCCAATCATGTGGGAAACAGCCAAGAAGGAGGTGGACAAGATGTTGAGGGAAGGGGTAGTAGAATATTCAGACAGTGATTGGAGTAGCGCCCCGGTGATCGTGAAAAAATCGGATGGATCGTGGAGGTTTTGTATCGATTTCAGAGATCTGAATAAAAGAACGATACAAGATGCGTACCCGATACCAAGTATTGATTCAATTTTGGATAAGTTAAGAAGGGCAAAATATATATCAACAATCGATTTGAAACAGGCCTATTTCCAAATACCGATGGAAGAAGGGAGTAAAAAGTATACAGCGTTTGCAGTTCAAGGCGCAGGACTGTTCCAGTTCCTAAGAATGCCGTTTGGTCTATCGGGTAGTCCAAAAACTTTTCAGCGTCTAATAGACTATTTGTTTGGCCCAGAGTTCAGACCTCACATTTTTGGGTATTTAGATGATATAATTGTTGCCACGGAGACGTTTGAAGAACATCTGAAATGGCTAAAAGTTACCTTAGATCGAATTTGTGAGGCTGGCTTAATGCTAAATGAAAAAAAGTGCGAATTTGGTTGTTCTCGGGTGACCTACCTGGGATATATTTTAGACAAGGATGGTTTGCGGCCAGATCCGGAGAAGGTTAGACCAGTGATAGAGTATCCAGCGCCAAGGAATAAGAAGCAGTTACGCAGTTTCTTGGGAATGGTCGGTTGGTATGCTAGGTTTATCGAGAAAGATTCAGAAATGAAGCTACCACTTCTCCAACTAATTAAGAAGGATCAGCTTTGGTGTTGGGGTGAGGAACAGGAGGAAGCTTTCAGGTTATTAAAACAGGCTCTAACCAGTGCACCGGTGTTAGCAAGGCCAGATTTTTCCAGAAAGTTCACCATCCAGTGTGATGCCAGCGATTTTGCCATTGGAGCAGTGTTAACCCAAGATTTTGAAGATGGTGAGCACCCGGTGGTATACGTGAGCCGTGTGTTAAATAAGGCGGAAAGGAATTACACCACCACCGAGAAAGAATGCCTAGCTTTGGTATGGGCCGTGCAGAAATTCAGACCGTATGTGGAGGGCTATAAGTTTAAGGTCATTACAGACCATAGCGCCCTGAAGTGGATACGGAACCTGAAGGACCCGACCGGAAGACTTGCTCGATGGGCGCTGCAACTTCAACAATGGGATTTTGAAATAATCCACCGAAAAGGAGCGGATCATCACGTACCGGATGCATTATCGCGGGGTTTTGTGGTAGAGGAAGAAGTAGCGGGTTTTGGAGAAATACGGGATCCATGGTATTTGAGAAGGGTGGAAATCTTGACCAATAATCCGGAAAAGCTGCCGGAGTGGAGAATGCAGGACGGTCTGATGTATATGCATCGGAAAGATCAATTATTGGACCCAATTTTATGGCCAGAAGATAAATGGAAGTTAGTAATCCCAGTAGAGCATAGGGAAAGAGTGATGCAAGATGCTCATTGTCACGCCTCCTCCGGTCATTTAGGAGTAGAGAAAACGTACTATCGTGTTGCCTCGGAGTACTATTGGCCGGGATGTTGGTATGATGTGAAGGAGTTTGTGACGACGTGTGGGAAGTGCCAGGAGCATAAAGCATCCCAGTTAGGACCCCAGGGATTGATGGGCCATAGAATAGTGGAAAGGCCATGGGCGGTGGTGGCAGCTGATGTCATGGAATTCCCCAGCAGTAAGAGTCAGTTTAAATATGTCCTGGTGTTTCAAGATTTGTTTACAAGATGGGTGGAACTGAAACCTCTGAGGAGGGCGGACGGAAAAAGTGTTGCCAAGGCCCTAGAGGAGCTAGTTTTATTCCGATGGGAAGCACCGGATTATTTATTGACCGACAATGGAACGGAGTTCATGAATAAACATTTAGAGGATTTGCTGCAGGAATATGGCATTAAACATGTTACTAGCCCACCCTATCATCCGCAAGCCAATCCGGTGGAAAGAAGTAACAGAACATTGAAGACCATGATCAAAATGTTCGTGGGAGAGGACCACCGGGATTGGGACGTCCATCTGCATGAGCTAAGACATGCCATGAATACGGCGGTGCAATCCTCTACTAAAGTATCGCCAGCTTTCTTGAATTATGGTCGGAATCCAAAGCCAGTGAAAAGTCTACGCCGAGAATTGGAAAATGGGAAATTCAAGCAAATATTGGATAAGGAAGCATGGTTGGACCGGTTGAAACGCCTAGACGCGTTGAGAGACTTGGTGGCACGTCACGTGGACCAAGCGAGTGACCGCCAAAGGACCTATTATAATCGTGGACGCAGGGACGTGGTATTTTGTGTTGGGGATCAAGTATTGAGGAAGGTACGAGTCCTTTCGAATGCTGGACAGAAATTTTCTGCAAAACTCGCACCCAGATATGAGGGCCCGTATAGGATCCAAGCGGTGATTACTCCCACGATTTATGAGTTAGATACGGGGGATAATCGGAGAATAGCGCGGGTGCATGTGTCGGAATTGAAAAGGTTTGTGTTGCCGAGGGGAGAAAGGGGTTAGTAAGTGGTGGAGGTTGTGTCGTCAGTAGCTGTGTTGTCCTGTTGTTGTATATAGAAAAATTTTATAGTAAAAGAATATGTATAAAAAAAAAAGCAATAGTTGTTTTCAGACATATCCCGGGATTATGGCCTATGCAGGAAATATTGTTGCCGAAGGGGAGAAGATGATGGTGGATGGGGCTGTCCAGGAATTGCAGATAGAGGAAGTCATGGAGGTGGCCCCCGTGTTAGAAGAAGGAGGGTCAGGTGAATCAATACCGAGGAAAAGTGAGATTGGTGTGGCCAGGGAGGAGGATATGATAATGGAGGATTCGGTTATAGGTAGCGTTCCTCAAGAACTGGTGAGCTGGGCCGATCAGTTAACCAACATGATCGAAGAAGATCTGCGGGACCAGGCACGGCAGGATCCGGAGGGAGCCGAAGGAGAGGACGTTCTGTTGGTAGCAACCGGGCCTGGACTGATTTCCCCGGTGTCCTTCCAGTTGATTACCGAGGACGAGTTGCAGCGGGACGCGGAGATTTTGGGGATAGACCCCATTGGGGTAATGAATGAGCCACGGGAGGAAATGGAGGAGGTTGTGCAGAGGCAGGCCACCGCGGTGGCGGAGTTGTCTTTGAACAACCCCATAGAGTTGTGGCAGTCAGAAATAGCGGCAACCACTGATATGAGTTTTCCTGATCAGGTAGGACGGATCGAGGAGAGAACCGAGGCGGAAGGAGTTGTTGCCGAGGTCGAGTGGGCGGAACCATCAACTCCAGAGTGGATCCGGGATCCAGAGGTGGAAGAGTGGAGTGAGGAGTTCGTCTCTCCCCTGGAAGCGATCCGACAAAGAAATTTGAATGCCGAGGCTGAGCGAGTGGAAAGACGCAGGGTAAGGAGGGAGGAGGCCAGGAGACGAAGGGCAGAGGAAAGAAGAAGACGCAGGGCGGAACAGAGGGAAGAGGAGGAAAGAGTAAGGAGAATGAGGAGCGAACGGAGAAGGTTGGGAGAGGCTCAGCGAGAGGAGGAGGAGAGGAAGAGAAAGGACAGGGAGGACAGACGCCGTAGAGAGGAGACTTCCAGAAGGAGGGTGCCGGAGATTAGAAGAGGGGCGGAGGAACGCCGAGGCCGGCCGGTTCCCCAGGACAACCAGGAGGAAGAACCAAGAGTGGTTGGCCCGTTTACGGCGAGGCTCGAACGCCGGCGGGCTCTGGCAGAACGGACGGTGGGGGGGATTATGTTCCCGGGAAGGGAGGATATCCCCTACGACTGCCGGGTGGACCCCCCGTCGTTCGTCTGCCATAATTGCTGGCAGGAGGGGCATTCCAGGTCGGGCTGCACGCGTCCTTCAGCCCTCCACTGCTTCAATTGTGGCCGAAGGGGGGTTGGAATGAAGGATTGTCCTCGGTGTGGTGATGAATATGCCCGAAGGAGTGCCCGGAGAAGGACGAACCGGGTCGGAGCGATGGGAACAACGGAGCCAAGGAGGGAAAATGGCCCAGCAGCCAGCCAACCGTCCACGTCCAATGGAGGGATGACGTCCCCAGCGGGGAATCAAGGAGTGGACAGGATGTTGGCCCTGATGGAGAGAATCCAACACTTGTCTCCGGCACTACAGGAGCGTGTCATTACGGAGGCTCTGCGGGACACACCCCAGTAAACGATAGGTAAGATTGCTGTCATGGAAGGATACACCTTAATTAGGGGTAATTAAGGTGTAGGGAGGGGGTATAACGAGTAGACATGTGTTGCAGAACACATGTGTACTCGTTGATTACTCGAGAGGGATCGGCACGCGCCGAGCCGGAGGTAGCCGCGAAAGAGAGGAAAGCCGCGAAAGAGAGAGAATAGGACGCGGGTGAGGGCCGGCGCGCGCGGAAAAGGGGCAGCAACGGTATGAAAGAAAGGGGAGCCGCGCGGAGAGAGAGAGATAGTGGGGCCGGGTAGAGTGAGAGCGCGGATGGGGGGGTAGCGCGCGAAGAGAGAGAGGCCGCGGGGAGAAGGAGAGAGAGGCGCTTGGTGGCGCGAACGCGGGGAAGGCGGAAGGAGGGACCGAAGAGAGAGGGATATGAAGTACGCGAGATAGAGAGAGAAAGAAGACCGCGTTTCCCGAAAATTCGATAGCTAACTAGGCGCGAAAAGGGGAATTTTGGGAAAATTCCGCGAGGGATTAGGCAAGTGGAAGATTTTCGGCAGTTCGTCCCGAGCCTTTAGCGAGGAAAGTAATAGAAAATTGTAGAAGAAGTTAGTAACGATTAGATATAATATATATAAGAAAGAGGAAAGATTATATAAATTAATAGAAAGGATTTTGAAGGCAAGAGAGAGAAAGAAAGAAAGAGCAGGAAATTAAGAATTAAATAATACAAAAGAATTAGAAAATCGAGGTAAGAATTTACATATTATCGGGTGTAGGTAAATGTATGTGGGGAAGTGGAAGGGAAAATGCGAACTGGTAAAACCCAATTTTAAAAAAACAGTTGTTGCCAAGGGAGTTTTCCCCAATTTTTGTTGCCAAGGGAGTTTTCCCCAATTTTTGTTGCCGAAAAAAAAAAGGGAGAATAGGAATAACTTTCCTTCCCGCCCAAAATAACCGGGTATCAAAAGAACACCGTCATGATGCCTAAAATTTCTGTTATTTAACAAAAGGAGGGATTGTTGCCGAGGATATTTGGTGTCGAATAATTTCGACAGCCAAGGAAGTAATTTTGTCCTTTTTCTTTTGTTTTTGTGCTGTTGCGGTAACGCTCTTGTTGCCGGTAGGAGCGGAAGGAGCGCGGGACCGGGAGGAGCGGTGGCCGACGACGCCATTTTCTTTCCTCGGGGAAATTTCATAAAAAAAAAAAAAGTGTAAAATTAATTATGGAAATAAAAAAAAACCCAGTACATTGAGTCAAATGACGTTTATTGATTCCCTGCGTTTTTTTTTGAATTTAAAATTTTAGGAGGCTCGCCATCACTAAATTAATAGAATTTTAAAGTAAGAAAATAAACTTTTCACAGTGTGTCGAGGTGTTCGTCAAAGTAAAGCCGTTGTTTTATTTTTTTTGTTAATTATTTAACGCGCCGTTCGGAATAAACGCGTTAGAATTATTTTATCCGTCGCGGAGAAATCACAGGGAACAAATTAAAGAGCCCAACGATTCCCGCCATTTTGTCGCCAAGAGGAGGTACAGGCTGAGCGGAGTATCGCCGAGGGATTTTCCCACCTTTGAAGTATTCCCCGAAGTAAATTCGATTTTTGGACCGTAGAGAAATCGTAGTAAGAAATATTTTGTGCGTAGCCGGGGAATAGGCTTATAGGGTACTACGTCACAATATATTTGTTTTATTGAATTAGGAAGTAATTTTTATTTGTAATTTAAAGTTTAAATTTGTATTATATTTATATATATATATATATATATATATATTATAACGAGTAAACATGTGTTGCAGAACACATGTGTACTCGTTGATTACTCGGGGGCACGCGCAGAGGGCAGAGGTAGCCGCGAAAGAGAGGAAAGCCGCGCGGAGAAAGAGAATAGGACGCGTTTGAGGGCCGGCGCGCGCGGAAAAGGGCAGTAACGGCGTGGAAGAAAGGGAAGCCGCGCGGAGAGAGAGAGAGAGTAGAGCCGGGTAGAGTGAGAGCGCGGATGAGAGGGGTAGCGCGCAAAGAGAGAGAGGCCGCGGGGGAAAGGAGAGAGAGGCGCTTGGTGGCGCGAACGCGCGGAAGGCGGAAGGAGGGACCGAAGAGAGAGGGATACGTTTCACGCGAGATAGAGAGAGAAAGAAAACCGCGGTTCCCGAAAGTTCGATAGCTAACTAGGCGCGAAAAGGGGGATTTTGGGAAAATTCCGTTAGTTGTCAAGGCATTAGAAAAGTGGAAGATTTTCGGCAGTTCGTTCCGAGCCTTGGTCAAGGAAAGAAAGAAGTAAAATTTAGAGAAAAGTCAGTAAAGAAAAGAAGCTAGTAGAGACGAGAAATAGGATAAACGATAATAAGGCTATTGAGAATAAGGAAATAAAAGGCAAGAGCGAGAAGGAAAGAGGAGAAAATTAAAGGTTGAGGAAAGACGAAGGAATTGGGAAAAAATAAGGTAAGAGTTTAATGTATTATAGGGTGACGGATTTAATACGTGTGGGATTGAAATGGATATACGGGTAGGTAGGGACGGAATTTAAGAATATTGTTGAAAAGGGAGTTTTTCCCAAACTTGTTGCCTTGGAGAAGGAGGGATATCGGAACCAAATTTTCTTCCCGCCAAAATAGACTGGGAAGAATTACTGATGCCGAAAATTTGTGTTGCCGAAAATTACTGATGCCAAGGATTATTGGTGTCAAAGAATGTAGCCAGCTAAACAAGTAATTTTGTTTTTTTTTCTTTTTATTTTCATTTTATTGCGGTGACGTCCTTGTTGCCGGTATTAGCGGAAGGAGCGCGGGACCTGGAGGAGCGGTGGTCGGCGACGCCATTTTCCTCCGTCGGAAAAATTAAAATAAACAAAAAAAATAAAGAAACTTGTAGAAAATAATTGCCGAAATAAAATCCCGCTAAATTCAACTAAACCGAGTCCAATTAATTTTATTGATCCCCCGTTTTCTTCGAATTTTCAATTTTCAGGAGGCTCGCCATCAATAAATTAAAAGAAAAAATAAAAACAAAGAAAATAAACATTTCACAACTTTGCCGATGTGTAGGTTAGAATAAAGCAATTGGATTGTTTTTTTTTGTTGATTGTTTATCGCGTCGTTAAGAATAAACTCATTAGAATTATTTCATACGTCGCGGAGAAATCTAAAAGGACAAATTGAAAGAGCCCAACGATTCCCGCCATTTTGTCGCCAAGAGGAGGCCCAGGCTGTGCGGAGTATCGCCGAGAAATTTTCCAAACTTCGTTGTATTCCCCGAAGTTAAATTCGATTTTGGATCGTCGAGAAATTTTAGTAGTTAGTGGAGTAGGAAAATATTTTGTGCGTAGCTAGGGAATAGACCTACAGGGTGCTACGTCACAACACTCAATGAGCGTTTTGAAAATTCTGGAAAGACGCGCAAGAGTGACAAGCTCCTGGTAAAGCGTGAGGAAAGGTTCAACGCGGTGCAGGGAGTACTTCCTACACCGATGGTCAAGAAAAGCTCCGACAAGTCGAAGAGAAAGGGCAAAACGAGCAAGCCAAACGACTTAGTCGATGAGCACGAGGAGGAACAGGTGGCTGCAGCGCAAGGCCCGGTGATGGGGCCGAACCGCAGTTTTGTCCCTCCTGGCGCCCAAAGACCATCGGCACCCAAAGGCCCACCAAAGGGCCCAGGGTGGGGAGGGCCCGGAAGCCAGAAAGCTGGAGGAAGGATCCCGGCGAATCTGGCGGGCCTTCCCGGTACCGCCCAGGGATGGGGAGGGCCAGTAAGCCAGAACATCGCGGGGGTGGCTCCGCAGAACATGGCCGGCTTTCCCAGTACCGCCCCGGTCTGGGGAGGGCCAGGGAATCAGGGTTTCCCGGGATATCAACAGGGAAGCCCGGCGAGTTTTCCCAGCCCGAACCAAAGAAACGGGCTGAGAGGAGGACTCCTGTTTAACGGGACATGCTTTTCATGCCAGGGCACAGGGCATAGGGCAGCCCAGTGCCCGAAACGGGTCTGCTTGCGTTGTCAGTAGCCGGGGCATTTCGCAGCGAGCTGCACTCGTACAGAGGCGCCGCTAAGGTGCCAAGGTTGCGACACTCCGGGCGTTACTTTCATGTCTTGCCCAAATTGTAGCGTGATTTGGGAAAGCATAAAAAATGCCAACGCAGGGCGATAGAGACGCTCCCTACGCCCTGCGAAACGGAGACGCGAGCGACCCAACATAGGGAAGCGCAGGCGGGGGCAGAAGGAGATCGACCGTTGGCCACATTCTCGGGCAGTTTGCCAGAGAAACGGCCAGGCTTCGATTGGACGACTCTCCTGGAACCCCCACCCGCTGCAATGGAGGGAGCGCCAGGGAGCCCGGAAAGAGAGGGGCAGCCATCGCCATCGCCGAACCCGTTAAACTCGATAGACCTCCCGGCGCCCGCGAGTAACTCGGGGTTCGTACCCCCGAGCGCGGAGCGGGGGAGCAAATCAGTAAACGAAGGCGCAGGGATAACTCCAGAGCCCGGCTCAGGGTTTGAGTGCGTCCCGGAGAGCGCAGAGTCTCATGGTGAGGAAGTCATAGCGGGGGCACAAGCCGATAATCGCTGGTTTTGCGCCGTGAGAATCGGTGGGCGAGTGCTGACAGCGCTGTATGACCCGGGATCCCAGATCTCTTGCATTCACGCAAACGAAGCGCAGGAGTTCAAAGATCGTTGGAGACCGACGCAACTCATGGTGCGAGGCTTCACAGGGTCAACCCAACCGTCGTTGGGAGTGCTGAAAGTCTGTTTTAGCGTAGATCAACAGGAAGGACTGGTAGAATTAAGAGTAATTCCGTCCATGGATTACCAGATGGTCCTGGGCGTTGACTTTATACGCGGATGGGCTTTCGAAGTCCAACACGGCAAAGGGCTATGGCGCATCCCGGGGGGGAGTTTGGAGAAGCTTTATGGAGAAGGACCTGCGTGAGCAGAGTCCAGGGATTCTAGGGGAATGTGCGGGCATCGTAGAAGTTCAGGACGAGCAACGTGAACGCGTGAGGGCACTGGTGGAAAGTATTATCCCAGAGCCCGGGCAAATTCACGGGTTTACAACGCTCATTGAACACCATATTGATGTGCAAGGGGCAAGGCCGATTCGGCACGCACCCCGTCGCATGTCCCCAAAGATTTTGTAATTCGCTCAGCAGGAGGTCCAAAAGATGCTGGATAAAGGCATAATTGAGCCTAGTGCCAGCGAATGGTGTAGCGCGCCCCTGATTATAAGGCGAGAGGAAGGCAGCTACCGCTTCTGTATCGACTTTCGAGATATAAATAAATTGACACGGAGGGATAATTACCCATTACCAAACATGGATTCGATTCTTGACAAACTAAGAAACGCCAGATATATCTCGAAGGTGGATTTAATGAAGGCGTATTTTCAGGTGTTCCTGACGGAGTGTAGTCGTCAATACACTGCATTCGCCGTCCAAGGCTCGGGTCAGTGGCAATTCGTAAGGTTGCCGTTCGGGCTATCAAACGCCCCAGCGACCTTTTGCCGACTGATAGGGGCCCTTTTTGGGCCCGAGGTAGAGCCACACGTCTTCGGTTACCTAGACGATTTAATCGTAGTGACCGAGACGTTTGAAGAACACCTGGAGTGGCTGGAGTATGTACTAAGGACCATAGTCAATGCGGGCCTGGAAGTCAACCGTGAGAAATGCGAATTTTGCTGTTCCAGCGTCGCGTTTCTCGCCGAGAAGGAGTGCCTCGCCCTCATTTGGGCAATTAAGAAACTGCGGCCTTACCTCGAGGCCTATGAGTTCGTTGCACGAACGGACCATAGCGCTCTTCGGTGGCTGCAGAATAAGGACCCCACGGGCCGCCTGGCCAGATGGACCCTGGAAATGCAGCAGTGGCACTTTCAAATAGTGCATACCAAAGGTTCACTGAATAAGGTCCCGGATGCCTTGTCGCGGGGTATTCTAGACGATGGGCCAGAGGTCGCTTCATTCGAACTGATATCGGATCCGTGGTATCTAAATCGATTGAGAGATGTTGAACAAAGTCCGCTCAAATTCCAGAACTGGAAGGTCGAGGACGGCATGTTATACAGATACTCAATCGATGAACTCATGGACCCGATATCCTTTCGAGAGGAGGGGTGGAGGCTCGTCGTGCCCGCCGAGCATAGAGCGAGGGTTATGGTAGACGCACATCGGCATCCGTCGTCGGGACATCTAGGAATAGAGAAAACGTTCGACCGGATAGCCCGCGAATACTATTGGCCCGGGTTCTACCAAGAGGTGAGGGACTTTGTGAGAGCCTGTGAGGAATGCCAGAAGTACAAAGTTTCACAACAAGGGCCTGTAGGCTTAATGAGTCAAAGGATAGTCGAAAGACCATGGCTAGTGGTGGCAGCAGATCTAATCGAGCTCCCCAGGAGTAGGCAGCAACACAAATACGTCATAGTGTTTGAAGACCTGTTTACTCGATGGGTTGAACTCAAGGCCCTACGGGCAGCCACCGGGAGAGCGGTGGCAAGTGCTCTGGAGGATTTAATCCTATTCCGCTGGGAAACTCCCACGTTCCTGTTGGCCGACAATGCGACGCATTTCGTGAACCAGCATCTCAAGAAGGTACTGAAGGAACACGGGATAGAGCACGTCACGACTCCCCCGTATAGCCCCCAAGGTAACCCGGTGGAGAGGGTTAATAGGACGCTTAAAACGATGATAGCCCAATTTGCGGGGATTGATCATCGTAGCTGGGATGAACATCTGCCCGAGTTGCGGCACGCATTGAATACGGCCGTACACTCGAGCACGAAGTTTTCCCCGGCTGTCCTGAACTTTGGGAGAATCCCGCGACCCAGTCAAAGCCTGAGACGGGTCGTGGAACGCAGGGACCCAATGATCCCGGTAAATCCCGAGCTCTGGAATAACCGCATGGAACGGCTCGAGCTAATCCGAGACCTCGTCAGGAAATATAATGATGAGGCTTGGGCGAGGCAGAGCAAGGCGTATAACCGCAACCGGCGGTACGCCACGTTCCAGAAAGGTGATCTGGTGCTGCGACGCGAGCATACCCTGTCGGACGCGGTCAGAGGGATTTCGGGGAAGCTAGCCGCCAAGTACGAGGGCCTGTTCGTGATAAAAAAGGTTCTGGGGGACACGACGGTGCTACTCGAGGAGGCGGGTCGGAAAACCGCTAAGGTGCACGTTCAGCACCTGAAGCGGTACGTGCCCCCGCGACAGGGTAACGCCAGCAACGCGCCCTAACAGAGAGGGAGGGATCGGGTCCCGGTATAGAGGGAGGGGGGGCTGGTTAGCTCCAACACTAATTTTTTTTTTGTGTTTTCAGGATGGCCGACGAGGAAATCACGGGAGACCCCCCCGCTTCGGGGCCCCAGGAGCGGCCCGCAGCGGGAGCCATCGAGACCCGAAGGAGCACGGCGGAGGAAGAGGACCGGCTCCTCTCCGGGGAATTCAATCTTATCGATCTCCGCTCCCCGGGGCTGAGCCGGCTCTTCCGGACGCCCAGCCCGATAAGCGAGGTGGAGGAGATGGCGGTTGACCCTCCATCCACGCCGCCACCATCCGCCCAGCAGAGCGAGGCCACGCCGCCACCATCCACCCGGCAGAGCGAGGCCACGCCACCACCACCCACCCAGCAGGGCGAGGCTACGCCGCCCATGCCACCAAGGGCAAGCGAGCCTGCGACGCCATCGTCGCCCCGACGGGAGGAGGTAGCAGCGCCGGAAGCGCCGTCCACCCCGGAGCCCATGGAGGTGGGCCCAGCCGAGCCGCAGCGGAACGACCAGGCGGTCATCCACCTGGCGCACTACGCCGAGGAGCTGCGTCAAGAGCGACGGCAGCAGGACCTGGCGAGGGAGCGCCATCGGCCGAATCGTCGGCGCCAGAGGCGGCTAACTATGGAGGACTATGAGTCCTCCACCCTCCCAGCCCATCGGGGAGGGCGTCGGCTGCCTCCGGTGTCCGACACGAGGCTGTTGGAGCGCTGGGACGAGGGCGCGGCGCCCACACCACCAGGCCCGCCACCAGCACCCGTACCACCGCCACCAACGCCCGGCCCAACACCACCGACGCGAAGGCCAGCGCCCCGGTCCGAGACGGGGAGGCCGAAGCGCGGCTCCTGGGGAAAAGGGAGACTCGCGGAGGGCAAGGGGGCAGCGGCCCCCGGTACGGCGGAGAAAGAACGCCGTTTGGCCCTCCGGGAAAGGCGCAGGCTGCACCCGCGCCTCCCGGTTAAGGATTCCGGGGCAGCCGGGAAGGTTGCGCAGGAGCGACCTTCGACGGCCGCCCGCAGTCCAAAGGGAGGCAGCGGCAGCGACCGCACCCGACGATTGACCGAGGTGTCGGGGGTAGGCGCCCCAATAGCGCGGACCGGGAGGTTGCCGGCGATCTACCGCAAGGTAACGCCGGTACCTTTCGACCCGGAGGTGGATCCCCCGCCAAAGGGTTGTTTCCGCTGCTGGGCGCGAGGGCACGCGAGCTCGGCGTGCCCGGCACCCCGGCACAGGACGCTCTGCCGGAACTGCGGCCGGCTGGGGGTGACCATCGGGTCATGCCCCAGGTGCAGCGAGGGCTCTGCGAGAGCCCGGGCGGACGTCCTCGGCGGGCGCGCGTGACCCCGCGGCGCACGATATATGTATCGTGCAATGTTGTTGTTGTTAGAGAGGCGTGCGGCGGGGAGGTGCCGTCCTCCCCGACCGCGAATAAAGTATAATGTTTTTACAAGAGAAGTGCGGCCTCTCTTATTTTATTTCACCCGTCATGCCCCCCTCCCTCCTCCGATTACATACCGCCGCGACCGTCGTCGGCCAGCCGCCCGGGCTGGCCCGGCCGGGTCCCCTCCGGGGCGACCGCGAGAGCCTGCACGTAGGCAGGACGGCGCGACCGGGGAATAATGGCGCGGTGCTCCGGGTCCGCGGGAAGCCTTCTGCTTCCCGACGGAAGCACCACGTCACAATATAGATAGATGCATTAAGGTCAATAAACATATATTCTAGCTGTCAAACAAATAAAACTTTCTACAAGATGAAACTGGTCAATTTAGAAACTGAACCTGGCTATCTGAACCAGATTTCTGGGTTTTACAATCATTGTTTTTTTCCGTGCAGAATCGACCATTTCTCAACTATTAATATTCAAAGATTTCGCCGGTATTCAAGCTATATTCTTTAACTATGAATATGACGGGATCCCAATACGACGATTTAAAATAAAATTCCTCTTCCAAATTATTAGCACAACCAAAATTATATTAAACCCTAGGTATTTGGAGTACATTGGATTTTCATCCTTTTGGAAACCTGTACGCATGATTTATACAGTTAACTGGCGCCATCTGTGAACGACCCACAGAAAAATGATTTTAGAATGTGCATAATAATTTCGTACACCTACATACGTGTGCACAACTTTTCCTATTTAATATCTCTTGCTTTTACTCTGTGCACAATAATTTATGCTGATTGTTCACTGTGTATAATAAATATGTGTCCTATATTTAATTAAATAAATTGTGTAAAATAAAATATGTCTTGTGTACTAGAAATAACTTCAAATTTTCTGTGCACATTCATTATGTGTACAATCCTTATGTGCATAATAACGCCACTCCCAGGACCTGCATCAGGGCAGGACGCGCGACCGGAGGACTACTGGCGTGGGGCTCCGGGTGCAAAAGCACCACGTCACAGTATTCGAAACATAAAATCGTGAATTTATTGGTTCCTTCATTTGATCAAAATTTACAAATTATATATGAATTTTATAAATATAAAATATATTTACATGTACTACAAAATTAGTACTTAACCAAAGTAAATTATTAATTTGAGAAATATGATTTTAATATAAAAAACTCATTCCTATACGTAAATATATGTTGTTTTATATTAAAAAAATATATATTTTAATTGACAACATATTTATTTATATCGAATAAATATAGCATGTATTTAACTAAATATTTTGTTTATGAAAGAAAACTAATTTTTAAAAATACAAAATATATTAGTATATCTACCAAATATAATATGTATATCCTGACTAAAATGTGCAAGATTGCGATTCTGAAGATGATGATGTGGATATGTCAGATGACAATGAAAATGATACAGAAACAGAATCTCATTCGTCAAACAATAATAATAAAATACTTGATTCCACGGAGAACAGTCAGAATTCATCATCTATATCTATTGGTATTAATGTTTCAGCAAGCAGTAATGTGGGTGAAATGATAAAGTAAAGCAATTCTCTGGTGGTGGAATCAAGCAAAAGTAACAAAGTAAAAAAGCACGGCTGCAAATATTGTGGGAAGATGATTTCAAAAATAGCAGAGCATATCCTCCAAGTTCATGAAAATTTAGATATTGTCAAGGAAATAAAACTCCTTCCCAAAGTACATTGTAAAAAAAATAAGAAGATTGGTGAAGCTGCTATAGAGCGATTGAGACTTTTAAATCAGCTTAGAATAGAAGGAGATGCTCATCATAATAAGCATGTAGATGTCAACGACGTTTTTATTCCTAGTAGAAGACCACGGCATAACAAAGGCTCACGAACAGTTTCCGACTTCAAAATGTGTGTTAATTGCAAAATATTTGTTGCTAAGCGGACATTACACAAGCATTTTGCCAGATGCAGTAACCAGTCTAGTTTACATAGCCATAAAGTTCAAATATTAGCAAGAAGGAAATTAAGTAGTTATCATGATTCAGCTAGTAGAAGATTCAAAATGACAACAGCCGAGCTACGAGGCGATCTAGTTAGTACAGCGGTAAGGCATGATCATGTTATAGTTTTATATGGAAATCTAGAATGCTTAAAGCACAAATGCTCGCAACATCTTGATCAAATGATACGAGCAAAGTTGCGAAGGTTAGGTAGGAAGGCTTCTCCTTGAAATGAGAAGTTTATCAATAGAAATAACCGATTTTGCGAGTATTTTAAATCCATCGCGCTTTGATTTATTTATTGAAGCTGTAAACAATGTAGTAGGATATAATGAGGATGCAGACACCTACAGAGCTCCTGCAACCGCTGAAGCATTAGGTATGCTACCAAGGATGTGTGTGAACATTGGAGAGTAGAATGTGTTATAACGAGTAAACATGTGTTGCAGAACACATGTGTACTCGTTGATTACTCGTCGGCACGCGCAGAGGAAAGAGGTAGCCGCGAAAGAGAGGAAAGCCGCGCGGAGAAAGAGAATAGGACGCGTTTGAGGGCCGGCGCGCGCGGAAAAGGGCAGTAACGGCGTGGAAGAAAGGGAAGCCGCGCGGAGAGAGAGAGAGACGGTAGAGCCGGGTAGAGCGAGAGCGCGGATGAGGGGGGTAGCGCGCAAAGAGAGAGAGGCCGCGGGGAAAAGGAGAGAGAGGCGCTTGGCGGCGCGAACGCGCGGAAGGCGGAAGGAGGGACCGAAGAGAGAGGGATACGTTTCACGCGAGATAGAGAGAGAAAGAAAACCGCGGTTCCCGAAAGTTCGATAGCTAACTAGGCGCGAAAAGGGGGATTTTGGGAAAATTCCGTTAGTTGTCAAGGCATTAGAAAAGTGGAAGATTTTCGGCAGTTCGTTCTGAGCCTTGATCGAGGAAGAAAAGGATTAAAAGTTAGAGAAAAGTCAGGAAAGAAAAGAAGCTAATAGAGACGAGGAATAGTATAAACGATATCAAGGCTATTGAGAGTAAAGAAATAAAAGGCAAGAGCGAGAAGGATAGAAAGAGGAGAAAATTAAAGGTTGAGGAAAGACGAAGGAATTGGGAAAAAGTAAGGTAAGAATTTAATGTAATATAGGGTGACGGATTTAATACGTGTGGGATTGGAATGGATATACGGGTAGGTAGGGACGGAAATTAAGAATATTGTTGAAAAGGGAGTTTTTCCAAACTTGTTGCCTTGGAGAAGGAGGGATATCGGAACCCAATTTTCTTCCCGCCAAAATAAACTGGGAAGATTTACTGATGCCGAAAATTTGTGTTGCCGAAAATTACTGATGCCAAGGATTATTGGTGTCAAAGAATTTAGCCAGCTAAACAAGTAATTTTGTTTTTCTTTTTCTTTTCATTTTATTGCGGTGACGATTCTTGTTGCCGGTATTAGCGGAAGGAGCGCGGGACCTGGAGGAGCGGTGGTCGGCGACGCCATTTTCCTCCGTCAAAAAAATAAAAAAAAAAAATAAAAAAAAAAACTCGTAGAAAATAATTGCCGAAATAAAATCCCGCTAAATTCAAGTAAACCGAGTCCAATTAATTTTATTGATTCCCCGTTTTCTTCGAACTTTCAATTTTCAGGAGGCTCGCCATCAATAATTAAAAGAAAAAATAAAAAAAAAAAAAAATAAAAAAAAAACTCGTAGAAAATAATTGCCGAAATAAAATCCCGCTAAATTCAAGTAAACCGAGTCCAATTAATTTTATTGATTCCCCGTTTTCTTCGAACTTTCAATTTTCAGGAGGCTCGCCATCAATAATTAAAAGAAAAAAATAAAAACAAAGAAAATAAACATTTCACAACTTTGCCGATGTGTAGGTTAGAATAAAGCAATTGGATTGTTTTTTTTGTTGATTGTTTATCGCGTCGTTAAGAATAAACTCATTAGAATTATTTGATACGTCGCGGAGAAATCTAAAAGGACAAATTGAAAGAGCCCAACGATTCCCGCCATTTTGTCGCCAAGAGGAGGCCCAGGCTGTGCGGAGTATCGCCGAGAAATTTTCCAGGCTTCGTTGTATTCCCCGAAGTTAAATTCGATTTTGGATCGTCGAGAAATTTCAGTAGTTAGTGGAGTAGGAAAATATTTTGTGCGTAGCTAGGGAATAGGCCTATAGGGTGCTACGTCACAGTGTTTAATTGAAATTGAATGAGCAAATGGAAAATACAAATAACTTCTTGTTTACATACATCAGACAATTCAATAAATTGTGTAGAATATAAATTACCTGTAATTGATTCAAGCAATGTGGTTAATTTGCAAAATATTTTAAAAGGATTTGAAGAAAATAACAATCAATTTGATGAATGTTCTAGTCTTCCAACAGAGAAGATATCTTGCAATAAACGAAATCATAAGCAAAATATAAAGCAACAGTCTTGTTCTAATAGAGAAGATAAAATAATTATTTCTGAAATATCTTCAGAAGTGAATACATGTAAATTTTCGGTAATATATGTGTGTCAAAGATTTGATATTTTAATTTAAATATTTTACTTTATTTTTAAATAATATTTTAGAGATATAATACGGTAGAGTAAATCCTTATGAATAGTCTACAAGGCTCAAAAATTATTAAAGCTTGCGACGAGTATCTCGTCGTGGTCGCCACTGTACTAAGCATGTGCTTGGAGCCTTGACCCCGAGCCGGGTGGAGGGCAACAAGAGGCGCGAATTTCGACACGGCGCGGAAATTAGCGGCCGCTGCGTCTAATCAAGGAGATATGGCAATTAGGCGCGCGATTGGCCATCGATCCTTGCCCTATCGCACAAAATCATGTTTGTCTCGGAACGCGGAAGGGCCCGAGACTTAGAGAGAGCAGAAGCGCGTCGCGCATTTTTAGAAAATTAAAGAAAGAGTGATAGATACGAAGTTTTAAATAATAGTAATTGTGATAGAGTTGCGTGTACAGCAGTGCATCTAAGTTTTCGTTGGTTGGTGGCGGCAAAACTCCTCCCGTTTACGGTCGAGGAGATTATTGCCAAGATTAAGTACAGCTGAGCGGCCGAATATTTTCCCGCCAAGTTGCGAGTCGCTGCTGCTACAGTAAGTAGCGTTGTATTATTATTTTAATTGTAGCGCGCGAATAGCCCGCGTCACGAGTGTGTGAGAGAGAGAGAAAGAGTATGTGTGTTAGGTTGCGCGTGTTATAAATATTGTCGGGAGTATTATTTGCGACGAGTATCTCGCCGTGGTCACCGCGGTACTGAGCACGTGCTCGCCGCCTTGACCATGCGCCGAGTGGGGGGCAATGGGCTGCGCGAAATTCGGCGCACCGCGGTAATTATCGCGCGGGAAAGCGCGCGGGCCGCGGCGGCTAATCAAGGAGAGAGGGCAATTAGGCGCGCGATCGGCCCTCGATCCTTGTTCGATCGCACGATTTAGATTAGTGTGTCTCGGGACACGGCTTCTCCCGAGACGTTTCGCAGCGGAGCGCTACGTCCCTTGTCGCGTGACGCGTTTTAAGTTTGTAGAGAGAGTGAGTGAGAGAGAGAGATAAAGTGATAGAGAGAAAGAGAGAGAGAGAGAGAGAGGTGCAATATAGTGCAGGTGCACTGAAGCTGCCGGATCGAGGAAACGACCTTGTACCGCTTTGATCTCGCCCTTGCGGGTTAGAGATTGGTGAAACAAGGTCCAACAACAACAAGCGAACCTTGGGACGCTTGGATCTCGCCCTTGCGGGTTTGAGATTGGCGAAACAAGAATTAGCTGCAACAACAAAGCGGAGGGCATTTTTCCCGCCAACTTCAAGATCGCCGCCGCCAAAGTAAGTGGGATTATTAAATAATACATTGTATAACGCGTGCGCGATCATCCGCGTCGGGAGAGTGAGAGAGAGAGAGAGAGAGAGAGAAAGTTTTTAGATAGCGTCGACCAGATTGTCGGGTTCATTTTGTGATTTTTTATAATAAATAATTTATTAATTTAACATATAAACATCCGCGTAATTATTTCGCGCACCTTTCCCTATTTTCGCGTTCTTTATAGCAGCGAGCACCCAGGCTTGCTCCGCCGCGTCCGCGGATTTTCCGTGCGACAACATCGAGCGGGAGGAAGGGACGGAAAGTCCTTAAGTCGCGTGGTGGCTGGGAGCCGGGCGAAATTAGCCACCCGGTAACCGCCACGTGACAAATTGGCGACCGTGACAGGACGCCGGCGGTAGGGGTCGCGAACGAAAATTATTAACTTTTTCGTGAGGGAGCGGGCGCGAAAATTGCGCGCGAATTTAGCTAGCGTTAGTGTGTGAAGTGTGTGTGAGTGTAGGAGGGGGGAATAATAGCTCGTGGCTCCGCGCTGTAATAAGCGCTGAGCGGGAAAATTTTATTCTTTGTTTGAGTAATCGGGAGCGAGAGTGGCGAATTAGTTTTTTGCGAAATAACTAATTTTGAGGATTATTATTGTTAATAATAATAATTAATAATTATTAACAGTAATAATTAAATTAATTTTTTTTTGGGCGGTGATTGATTTCGCGGTTTTTGCCCCGATTTTTTGTCACTGACTAAAAATAAAAAAAAAAAAAAAATAAAAAATAATTTAAATAAAAAAAAAAAAAAAAAAATTTTAGTGATTGCCGAGTTGGAGCCGATAGCAGAGGGCGCGTCGGTGATTTGCACTGACCCCTCGCGTGGAGGCCCCAGCGTGTAAAAAGGGGGGGGATTGTATTTCTTCCTTGTAAGGTTGTGGTTGTGTGCGTCGCGGCGACCGTTACGAGCGTGCTTGCCTATTTTTAATATTTTTAGAAATTTTTAAATATTTTATGGAAATAATTTATTTTAATAAATATTTTTATTATATTTAATAATATTTTTATTATATATTATATATTTATATTTTGCAAATTGTTTTCTTTTGTTTTCTGTTTTATTTTAGCTTCTTTTGGGAATTGTTGTTTTTATTTTCAGGCAATTTTCGATTTTTAGATTTTTCGTTTTTTTTTCAGTATTTTAATTTTTTTTATATATATAGCTGGCAGAGCGCGCAGAGGTGCGGTCCAGCACCTAGAAAGCGGGGGGAGGGTGTTGCCATTCGGCGGTACCTTTTGTACCCGCCTGAGTGTTGACGCGACCACCCTTTGAGTGTGGTTGGGGCCGTAATGGCGGACCAAAGGAAACGGTCCTCCATTAGCGGCGTGGAGATGATAAGTGTCGACGAGGAGGAGGAGGCGGCGATGCAGCGCGCTCGCGACCGCGTCGCCGCCATTAATAGAGTTTGTGAGCGTTATGGTGAGCGCGTGCGTGCCTTGCCACTTGCATCCGCGAAGGCCAGGCGCCTGCGGAGGCATGTGCGAGGCATGCCAATATATCGTGTGGTGATGGAGTTATGTCCGAAGTAAGCTCTGCTTTCAGGGCGACCACAATGAGTTGCGGGAGCGCTTATGGCGTTTCCTGCTCATGGTTGCCCGGCCTCTGCTGGACGTTCCCTGGGTCGAAGGATACGACGACAACTATGACGCCGGACCATTGGATCCTCCTTTGGTTTGTTACGATTTGTGGTTGCCGTCGATTTCTCCCCAGAAGCGAGGAACGGATCGTGAAAACAGCCCCGCGAAGGATGACGGCGCGGCAGCTATCACGACCAGCACGACCGGAGAGGATAGTGAGAGTTCTTCGGGAGTTCGTGTTCGAGAGATTGGAGTTGATCCTAAGGATCATCCCCCGACTGTTTTTAAACAAGGGGTAGATGTCCCGGGAACCTCCAAGCCGGAGTCGATTGAGGTAGACGGGCTGACCCTCCGAATGCAGGAGCAGGTACGGCAGATCGTATCATCTGTGATGACAGAAATTTTTGCATCACAGGGTGATATTATTCCGCAGACGCTGAGAGGAGCAACTACGCAAGTTGCTCCTTCTATGGCGTTAGCGGGTGGGCCAGCTAACCAAGGCGAGAGCCCGAGTCTGCCGCCTAATTCAGCTGAGACAGGGAAGCCTCCTGCAGCGGCCTCTACGCCGCATAAAAGGAAGGTTTCCTTGAAGAAAGCAAACAAGGTGTTGGTGAGTTCGGATGCGGATGACTCTTCACAGAGCGGATCGTCAGAAGAAGAATCCGTGTTGATGTCGGCGCCGCGTCCGAGCAAGTTAGTGAGTCGTCGTGATAGAGTGAGGGTCGAGGATACTGCTCAGAGGAGACGCAGTCGGCAGGTTTTACCTTCGACGACTGAGTCAGCCGCGGGCGATCTTCAGTTGGCAACAACCATGGCCCGGAGGAGTAGCGATGATAGTTTGACTAGAGAGAGAGACGTGAGTTTTCGCGACATAACCCGTTGCAGACGGGCGTTGCGAGATGCACGTCTTTCTTTTGCGGGTAGAGATACGGAGGATGCGTGGGATTTCCTTGAGGGTCTCGAGTTATTCAAGGAGCAGCTGGGAGTTTCAGGTAGATGTTTAATAGGCTCCTTGCAATCGGCTTTCGTGGATGACGCTCGGAAATGGTACCACCGCGTCCAACGTATGTTTGTGGATTGGGAGTCTTTCGTGCAAGCCTTCCAGAACAAGTACTGCACGATAGTTAGCGATTCGACTCTGCTCAGAGATCTCCAGTGTTTGCGCCAGAGAGAAGGAGAGACGATCGCGAGGTTTGTGGATGCGTTCCAGACGAAGGCGAACGCTATGCGTCGCCCGCCGTCGGAACGCCGCCAGAAGAGGATGATCTTTGAGCAGATCTTGCCGACTTACCGGCGGTATATCATGGATAAAGATATGCCGGACGTGCGGTCGCTGGTTCAGTGGGGTAAGCGCTTGGAGGACATCCAACGGATTGATGATAGGTTTGAGTCTCCGTCACTCGACCCGTCATCGAGCAAGAAAAAGGTGGAGAAAAGAATTGAAGATAAAGTTGGGGTACATGCTGCATCTACGGCTCCTAGCCTGCCGCCCGCTGCGTCGAAGAAGAAGAAGAGAAAGAAGAAGAAGAAGAGTACGTCGGCGAGCGGTAGCGGGAGTAGTGATAGCGGTGAGGTAGCTTTGCTAGAAGGCATAGCGAGGCAACAGCACCAGCCGGAGCAGCAGAGTCGTGTTACGGGGCAGATAGCGCCAATGCGCTCGAATCTGCCTCCTCAGGGGGTTGGAAGACGGGAGTTTGGAAGCGGACAGCGAAGCGGCCAAGTGCAGCCATCTAAAACATGGCCCGGGCCCTCGTATGTTCAGCTGCATGCCCCGACTCCAATGCCGACACCTGTGGCGAATGCTCCGTTTTATGGACAGTGCTACACGTGTAACGGCATTGGACATAGAGCCTCTATGTGCCCGAAGCGAGTCTGCTATAAATGCAGGCTTCCGGGACACAACGCGAGCGCCTGCCCAACTGCTAGCCCACAGGTAGCGTGTCAAGTTTGCGACTGCCCTGGAGTAGTTTTCCGGACTTGCCCGAACTGTGCGCACGTAAGGGAGAGCCTGGGAAACGCCAAAGCAGGGCAACAGACGCGTCCCCTGGGCCCTGCGGGGAAACGGTAGTGAGCGAGAGGACGAGTGAAAGATTAAGAGTGGTGGAACGTCGAGAGAAGGAAGTTAGGCAGGAAGAGTCGAGTCAGGAGCGTCAAAATCGAGAGACACAGAGTGAGTGTGAGAAAGAGAGAGAGCATCTCGAGAAGACGCTTCGAGCTTCTCAGGAGTTGACGGATGAGCTCCAGAGGCTCTCCACAGCCTGTAAGCTGCTCGATACAATGCCGGACAAGCCTTCGAATCGAGTTCGCGTTGAGGTGCCTAGTCGGACGCCTGCGCAGAGTTTGGAGTTTCCGCCTCTACCAAGCAGCAGAGAGGCTTCGAACAAAGCTGCGGGTGAAGGATCCGCGAGTTCACTGAGGAATTCGCTGTCCCGTCTGGCTACAGGCGTACTCAAGGGTGCTGTGCCGAAACAATCGAATAGTGAGGAGCAGACGGTGGCCGGTGTCATAACCGACAACCGAATGTACCTAACGGTTCGATTGAACGGCAAAGATGTGTGTGCATTGTTTGATCCAGGTTCCATGATTTCTTTGATCGACCCTGAAGAAGCAAAGGCGTTTAAAGATAAATGGAAACCGGCTCAGCTAGCGGTGCGTGGAGTTACTGGGGGAACTCAGAAAATCCTTGGAGTGCTTGAAGTTCTCTTTGAAGTAGAGAATATCGAGCAGGCAGTTGATCTTAGAATCGTGCCGGATACCGGTCACCCTGTCATTCTCGGGGTAGATTTTGGTCTCAAGTACGGTTTTGAGTTATCGCTGGTAGGATGTTTCTGGAGGATTCCTGGTGGAAGATGGCGTCCTTTCTCAAAAGTTGGTGAATTGAGTTCAGATCCGAGAATTTTCGCAGAGTGCTGTGGCATCGTTGAAATACGAAGTGAGGAGCGAGAACAAGTGAAGGCTTTGATGGAAAAGTTACTTCCAGAACCCGGAGAGCTTCACGGGTTTACGACTCTTATTGAACACCACATCGATGTCCAGGGTGCTGTGCCGGTGAGACACGCGCCTAGGCGTATGTCTCCCAAGGTTCTCGAGTTTGCTCAAGAAGAAGTGAAGAAGATGTTTGAGAAAGGGATTATTGAGCGTAGCGCTAGTGAGTGGTGTAGTGCACCAGTGATTGTCAAGCGAGAAGGGAGCTATAGGTTTTGTATAGATTTTAGAGATGTAAATAAGACGACTAGGCGCGATAACTATCCTTTACCGAATATAGATTCGATTTTGGATAAGTTGCGCGAAGCTAGGTATATCTCTAAAATCGACCTAAAGAAAGCTTACTTTCAGGTGTTCTTGACTGAAGTTAGCCGGCAATTTACAGCTTTTGCTGTGCCTGGCTCCGGTCAATGGCAATTCGTTCGTTTACCCTTCGGATTGAAAAATGCGCCGATGACGTTTTGTAGGTTAATCGGGGCCTTATTCGGACCCGAGGTAGAGCCTCACGTTTTCGCGTATTTGGACGATCTGATAGTGGTGACGCAAACGTTCGAAGAGCACCTGAAATGGGTAGAGTTTGTGTTGCGTACGATTGTGGAAGCCGGACTCGAGGTAAATCGTGAGAAGTGTGAATTTTGTTGTTCGAGTGTGCGTTTCCTAGGTTACCGGCTGGATGCTGACGGATTAAGGCCGGACCCGGAAAGGGTTGAGCCGGTCCTGAACTATCCGGCACCCAAGAATGTGAAAGAGTTGCGTACGTTTTTGGGTATGGTGGGCTGGTACGCACGGTTTATTGAGAAAGAGTCCGAGCTTAAAGTGCCTCTCACGAAGTTGTTAAAGAAAGATCAACCGTGGGAGTGGCAGGGAGAACAAGAGGTTGCGTTTAATGCTTTGAAGAACGCGCTTGTAAAGGCCCCTGTGCTTGCTCGTCCGAATTTTTCTAAGTCATTTACGGTCCAAAGCGATGCTAGTGATTACGCTATTGGAGCCGTTTTGACTCAGGAAGATGACGATGGGTTTGAGCATCCGATCGTGTATATCAGCCGTGTCTTAAATCCGGCTGAGAGGAATTATACTACGTCGGAAAAGGAGTGCCTGGCCTTATTATGGGCAATTAAAAAATTGAGGCCATACTTGGAGGCTTATGAATTTGTTGCTAAAACAGATCATAGCGCTCTAACTTGGCTTAAAAATCTTAAAGACCCTACAGGGAGGCTAGCGCGTTGGGCCCTCGAGATGCAGCAGTGGGATTTCGAGATTGTGCATACAAAAGGCGCACTCAACAAGGTTCCTGATGCTCTCTCTAGAGGGATCGATAGAGAGATTGCGATTGTGGCGAATTTTGAGACGATCTCGGATCCTTGGTATCATGACAGAATAAACGAGATTCAGCGTTGGCCTCGAAAATTTCCGGGATGGAAAGTGATGGATGGCATGCTTTATCGTTATTCTACTGATGAGATCCTGGATCCGATCTCGTTTGAAGAGGAGGGGTGGAGACTCGTCGTACCAGACGAGTATAGAGTTGGAGTGATCGAGCAGGCACATCGCCACCCGTCGTCGGGTCATCTTGGAATCGAGAAGACTTACGACAGGGTAAGGAGGGAGTATTATTGGCCTGGTTTTTACTACCAAGTGCGTGAATACGTGCAGCAGTGTAGCGAATGCCAGCGCTATAAAGTCTCTCAGGCGGGTCCTAAAGGGCTGATGGGTAAGCGAATCGTGGAGAGGCCATGGGCAGTGGTGGCTGCAGACGTGATGGAGCTGCCTCGTAGTAAGAGCCAATTTAAATACATTCTAGTGTTTCAGGATCTTTTTACGAGGTGGATTGAGTTGAAACCATTGCGTGCGGCTAACGGGAAGGCAGTGGCGAAAGCTTTTGAAGAGTTGGTGTTATTTAGGTGGGAGACTCCCGAGTTCTTATTGACGGACAATGGTACAGAGTTCGTTAATAAGCATCTCCGGGAGATGTTGGAGGATTTTGGTGTGAAGCATGTAACCACGCCTCCCTATCACCCCCAAGCCAATCCGGTTGAGCGTACAAATAGAACGTTAAAAACGATGATTGCCACGTTCGTCGAGGCTGATCATCGACAGTGGGACGAGCACTTGCATGAGTTCCGACATGCAATTAATACGGCCGTGCAAGCTAGCACAAAGGTCTCGCCGGCGTTCTTGAATTACGGGCGCCACCCACAGCCAGTGAAGAGTTTGCGACGTGAAGTTGAGGGAGAGAAGGTAGTTGTTCGTGCGGACCCTGAGCATTGGCTTGACCGTCTGAAACGATTGGACGTTCTTTGGGATCTCGTGAGGAAGCATAACGATGCATCCCAGGAGCGCAACGCCCGCGCGTATAATCGCAATAAAAGAGGCGCGTCGTTTCAGGTGGGCGACCTCGTATGGAGGCGCGAGAGCACGCTTTCGGATGCTGCGAAGGGAGTCTCCGGTAAGCTGGCACCAAAATATTTTGGTCCCTTCGAGATTAAAGAAGTGCTTGGTGATACAGTCTTTCTTCTCGAAGATGCTGGCCGGAAGACTTCTAAGGTGCATATTCAGCACCTAAAGCGGTATATACCACCGAGGCGAGCTAACGTGCCGACCGACGAAGTGTCGGAAGTCAGTATCTGTTCTTGTGTCGTGGTAGAGGTTAAGTGTAAGTGTAGTGATTAGCGTGATATTGACTAATTTTTTTTCATTTTGCAGGTGGCAGGAGGTGGAAGAATGGAGGAAGACATCCCCGTCGAGCCAGCTCCGGGGGTGGAGAAGGGTAAAGGCGATGAGGAGTGCCTCGAGAAGCTGCTCCGGCTGGAGCTGCAAGCTCGCCGGGACAGCGTTCCAACCGATGAGGAGGACGCGCTGCTCATCCACGCCTCGGACGAGGATATGGAGGAGCCAGAGGTGACGAGCGGCGGGGCCGCATCAGCCTCTGCGGATCCAGGGCTGCAGACGACGGCGCCCGGCAACAACGACATCACGGCGGTTACGCCGCTCGTGGGTGACGGGCAGGCGGCCGTCGTAGAAGTGGCGGTGGCAGCGGTTGAGCCGGCCAGCCCTGTCGTCGAGCCCATGGAGGTTCCGGCAGGGCGAGAAGAGGCCCCGCGCAACATCTTTCCCGCCGGATACTCCGAGGACTTGCGTCGGGAGGAGGCTATGCGGCAGAGGCTTATGGCGAGGCGCCGCCTCAAGTGGAATCCGCGACGTCAGCTCGAGATGGATGACTACTTCTCGAGCTCGACGCCTGCGGATGAAAATTTTGAGCGCCTCTACAAGGCACTGCCGCAGAAGCCGACTTCAGGCGTACTCCTGCCCCAGGCCACAACATCAGCAGAGGGGCCAATATCGGAGCGTCCCGCGGGAAGAAGAAAGCGGCGGAAGAGGACGAAGAAGGGAGGGCCCGCGTCCGCGTCCGCGATCGCGAGCGCGAGCGCGAGTCACCTCACGAAAGAGGAGGAGGTAGGCGCGGGGAGGGAAATTGTGGGTGGTGCTGGGGGGAGTAGCGACCCGAAGGGGCCGTTGGTCGAGAGCGCTCCGTATGTGGAGATAGCTCGCCAGCGGTCTCCGACTTCGGGAGGGCAGGCGCGCGGGGGGGAGACGGTAGTGTCCGGCCCTAAGGCCGTGAGTCGCGTGGAGAAGGCAGCCTCGTCCAAGTGCTCCACCGGTCGATCCGCGCAAGCAAGTGATCCCGGTGAGTTGGGCTGGGGCTGCATTTTCCGTGGGAGGATGGACGTGCCCGTTGATCCGGCCGTTGATCCGCCACCACGCTCATGCCACCGTTGCTGGCGGAGGGGGCACCATCGCGTAGATTGTCCCCGGCCCCTGCACTCGGTGTTTTGCCACAACTGTGGGCGTTTGGGAGAGACGCTTAATACTTGCCCCCGTTGTGGTGAAACGCATGCAGCGTGGTTGGCGAGCATGGGAGTCCGGCGGATCCGGGAGAGCCACCCCCAAGCGCATCCCCGCGTGGATGCTGGTGTTGCGCCGAGTGTGAGCGCGGACGTGGCGGGGGGATGGGAGGTTTCAGGTGGCGGTAAGGGCGGAAAGCGCCGGCGCCGATCTCCGCGATCGGAGACGGCACTGGCGCCAACGCCGGTAGCCCCGCGCCTGAAGGCCCCGAAGCCCCAGCCACCGCCACGGACGGACAGCACCTCGGTTAAAAGGCGATTGAGTGCGCCGCCTCGGGTGGTTTCGGGAGCTAAGGTAGGAGCCCCCGTAGCATCGCGCACTCTGGCACCCCACGTTCCGGTAGCAAGGGGAGTGCAAAAGCGAGTGGAAACGCAGGATCGCGAAAGCGTCGACCTGACGCCGTCAGCTTCATTCGCGGAGATCCAGACCGCACGGAGCTCCGCGGCTGATCTGACGGTGGTCGGAAAGGGCGCTGAAGCATCCGGTGTTTCCCCGCTGATGCCTCCTGCGGAGGCAGCAGGGTCCTTGGAGGCCAGCTCAGTACAGCCCATGGAAGTGTCCGGAGAGGCATTTGACGACTCGGTGGGAAGCGGAGATTCCGTTTCCCCGGGGCTTGCCCTTCGGTCAGAACCGATCGCCGTGCCTGCCGGACCAGGGATTGAATTTGTACGGATGGCTCGCGCTTTCCAAGAGGCCAGGCTGTTTCTCGACAAGCTCCAGAGCGTCGAGCCTGCGGATAGAGGGTGGATGCGAGCGGCATTGGCTCGGGTATTCCCGGACCATCCGAGGCTGCAGTAGAGCTTGTGGAGGAGCGGTAACGTTGAGTTTGTGAAGGTGGCCTCAATAACACCAGAGGCCACCGCCCCTTCTGAATTCGGTTGCTTGCCCGACTTTGCACGCTTAGTTTCTTGTGATATTAATGATAGGGATTCGATTAGAGTAATGGTGAAGAAGAGTAGCCAAATAAGCGTGCAAGGTTGGCGGCGACCAACCGGATGAATAAACTTGACATCTGGGAAGATGTGAAGTTTAGGGGGGGGTATTGCGACGAGTATCTCGCCGTGGTCACCGCGGTACTGAGCACGTGCTCGCCGCCTTGACCATGCGCCGAGTGGGGGGCAATGGGCTGCGCGAAATTCGGCGCACCGCGGTAATTATCGCGCGGGAAAGCGCGCGGGCCGCGGCGGCTAATCAAGGAGAGAGGGCAATTAGGCGCGCGATCGGCCCTCGATCCTTGCTCGATCGCACGATTTAGATTAGTGTGTCTCGGGACACGGCTTCTCCCGAGACGTTTCGCAGCGGAGCGCTACGTCCCTTGTTGCGTGACGCGTTTTAAGTTTGTAGAGAGAGTGAGTGAGAGAGAGAGATAAAGTGATAGAGAGAAAGAGAGAGAGAGAGAGAGAGAGGTGCAATATAGTGCAGGTGCACTGAAGCTGCCGGATCGAGGAAACGACCTTGTACCGCTTTGATCTCGCCCTTGCGGGTTAGAGATTGGTGAAACAAGGTCCAACAACAACAAGCGAACCTTGGGACGCTTGGATCTCGCCCTTGCGGGTTTGAGATTGGCGAAACAAGAAGTAGCTACAACAACAAAGCGGAGGGCATTTTTCCCGCCAACTTCAAGATCGCCGCCGCCAAAGTAAGTGGGATTATTAAATAATATATTGTATAACGCGCGCGCGATCATCCGCGTCGGGAGAGTGAGAGAGAGAGAGAGAGAGAGAGAAAGTTTTTAGATAGCGTCGACCAGATTGTCGGGTTCATTTTGTGATTTTTTATAATAAATAATTTATTAATTTAACATATAAACATCCGCGTAATTATTTCGCGCACCTTTCCCTATTTTCGCGTTCCCTATAGCAGCGAGCACCCAGGCTTGCTCCGCCGCGTCCGCGGATTTTCCGTGCGACAACATCGAGCGGGAGGAAGGGACGGAAAGTCCTTAAGTCGCGTGGTGGCTGGGAGCCGGGCGAAATTAGCCACCCGGTAACCGCCACGTGACAATATATACTATGAATTCTGACGTTTTAGGCTTGAAATTGACTAGATGAGGACCTGGATCATACATTACTCCTTTTTCTCTCACCCATCGTTCCTCCATGACGGAATATATGTACTATGAATTCTTAGCTTTGAGGCTTGAATTTGACTAGATGAGGACCTGGAACATACATCATTCATTTTTGTCTCGTCTATGGTTCCTCCTTGACAAAATATAAACACTTTATGAATTCTGACGTTTTAGGCTTGAAATTGACTAGATGAGGACCTGGATCATACATTACTCCTTTTTCTCTCATCCATCGTTCCTCCATGACGGAATATATATACTATGAATTCTGACGTTTTAGGCTTGAAATTGACTAGATGAGGACCTGGATCATACATTACTCCTTTTTCTCTCATCCATCGTTCCTCCATGACGATATATATATACTATGAATTCTGACGTTTTAGGCTTGAAATTGACTAGATGAGGACCTGGATCATACATTACTCCTTTTTCTCTCATCCATCGTTCCTCCATGACGGAATATATATACTATGAATTCTGACGTTTTAAGCTTGAAATTGACTAGATGAGGATCTGGATCATAAATTACTCCTTTTTCTCTCATCCATCGTTCCTCCGTGACGGAATATATGTACTATGAATTCTTAGCTTTGAGGCTTGAATTTGACTAGATGAGGACCTGGAACATACATCATTCATTTTTGTCTCGTCTATGGTTCCTCCTTGACAAAATATAAACACTTTATGAATTCTGACGTTTTAGGCTTGAAATTGACTAGATGAGGACCTGGATCATACATTACTCCTTTTTCTCTCATCCATCGTTCCTCCATGACGGAATATATATACTATGAATTCTGACGTTTTAGGCTTGAAATTGACTAGATGAGGACCTGTATCATACATTACTCGTTTTTCTCTCATCCATCGTTTCTCCATGACGAAATATATATACTATGAATTCTGACGTTTTAAGCTTGAAATTGACTAGATGAGGATCTGGATCATAAATTACTCCTTTTTCTCTCATCCATCGTTCCTCCGTGACGGAATATATGTACTATGAATTCTTAGCTTTGAGGCTTGAATTTGACTAGATGAGGACCTGGAACATACATCATTCATTTTTGTCTCCTCTATGGTTCCTCCTTGACAAAATATAAACACTTTATGAATTCTGACGTTTTAGGCTTGAAATTGACTAGATGAGGACCTGGATCATACATTACTCCTTTTTCTCTCATCCATCGTTCCTCCATGACGGAATATATATACTATGAATTCTGACGTTTTAGGCTTGAAATTGACTAGATGAGGACCTGGATCATACATTACTCCTTTTTCTCTCATCCATCGTTCCTCCATGACGGAATATATATACTATAAATTCTGACGTTTTAGGCTTGAAATTGACTAGATGAGGACCTAGATCATACATTACTCCTTTTTCTCTCATCCATCGTTCCTCCATGACGGAATATATATACTATGAATTCTGACGTTTTAGGCTTGAAATTGACTAGATGAGGACCTGGATCATACATTACTCCTTTTTCTCTCATCCATCGTTCCTCCATGACGGAATATATGTACTATGAATTCTTAGCTTTGAGGCTTGAATTTGACTAGATGAGGACCTGGAACATACATCATTCATTTTTGTCTCCTCTATGGTTCCTCCTTGACAAAATATAAACACTTTATGAATTCTGACGTTTTAGGCTTGAAATTGACTAGATGAGGACCTGGATCATACATTACTCCTTTTTCTCTCATCCATCGTTCCTCCATGACGGAATATATATACTATGAATTCTGACGTTTTAGGCTTGAAATTGACTAGATGAGGACCTGGATCATACATTACTCCTTTTTCTCTCATCCATCGTTCCTCCATGACGGAATATATATACTATGAATTCTGACGTTTTAGGCTTGAAATTGACTAGATGAGGACCTGGATCATACATTACTCCTTTTTCTCTCATCCATCGTTCCTCCATGACGGAATATATATACTATGAATTCTGACGTTTTAGGCTTGAAATTGACTAGATGAGGACCTGGATCATACATTACTCCTTTTTCTCTCATCCATCGTTCCTCCATGACGGAATATATATACTATGAATTCTGACGTTTTAGGCTTGAAATTGACTAGATGAGGACCTGTATCATTACATTACTCCTTTTTCTCTCATCCATCGTTCCTCCATGACGGAATATATATACTATGAATTCTGTCGTTTTAGGCTTGAAATTGATTAGATGAGGACCTGGATCATACATTACTCCTTTTTCTCTCATCCATCGTTCCTAAATGACGGAATATATATACTATAAATTCTGACGTTTTAGGCTTGAAATTGAGTAGATGAGGACCTGGATCATATATTACTCCTTTTTCTCTTATCCATCGTTCCTCTATGACAAAATATAAACACTTTATGAATTCTGACGTTTTAGGCTTGAAATTGACTAGATGAGGACCTGGATCATAAATTACTCCTTTTTCTCTCATCCATCGTTCCTCCGTGACGGAATATATGTACTATGAATTCTTAGCTTTGAGGCTTGAATTTGACTAGATGAGGACCTGGAACATACATCATTCATTTTTGTCTCGTCTATGGTTCCTCCTTGACAAAATATAAACACTTTATGAATTCTGACGTTTTAGGCTTGAAATTGACTAGATGAGGACCTGGATCATACATTACTCCTTTTTCTCTCATCCATCGTTCCTCCATGACGGAATATATATACTATAAATTCTGACGTTTTAGGCTTGAAATTGACTAGATGAGGACCTGGATCATACATTACTCCTTTTTCTCTCATCCATCGTTCCTCCATGACAAAATATAAACACTTTATGAATTCTGACGTTTTAGGCTTGAAATTGACTAGATGAGGACCTGTATCTTACATTACTCGTTTTTCTCTCATCCATCGTTCCTCCATGACGGAATATATGTACTATGAATTCTTAGCTTTGAGGCTTCAATTTGACTAGATGAGGACCTGGAACATACATCATTTATTTTTGTCTCGTCTATGGTTCCTCCTTGACAAAATATAAACACTTTATGAATTCTGACGTTTTAGGCTTGAAATTGACTAGATGAGGACCTGGATCATACATTACTCCTTTTTCTCTCATCCATCGTTCCTCCATGACGAAATATATTGCGACGAGTATCTCGCCGTGGTCACCGCGGTACTGAGCACGTGCTCGCCGCCTTGACCATGCGCCGAGTGGGGGGCAATGGGCTGCGCGAAATTCGGCGCACCGCGGTAATTATCGCGCGGGAAAGCGCGCGGGCCGCGGCGGCTAATCAAGGAGAGAGGGCAATTAGGCGCGCGATCGGCCCTCGATCCTTGCTCGATCGCACGATTTAGATTAGTGTGTCTCGGGACACGGCCTCTCCCGAACGTTTCGCAGCGGAGCGCTACGTTCTTTTTCGCGTGACGCGTTTTTAGTTTATTAGAGAGAGTGAGTGAGAGAGAGAGAGATAGAGTGATAGATTGAAGGAGAGAGAGAGAGAGAGAGGTGCATTATAGTGCAGGTGCACGGTAGCTGAAGGATCGAGGAAATAAACCTTGCGACGCTTCGATCTCGCCCTTGCGGGTTAGAGATTGGTGAAGCAAGGTTCCAACGAACAACAAGCGAACCTTTGGGACGCTTGCGATCTCGCCCTTGCGGGTTTGAGATTGGCGAAAACAAGGGCAAGCATCTTCCCGCCAATTCGGAGATCGCCGCCGCCGTTAGAGTAAGTAGATTTAAAATAATACATTTTTATAACGTGTGCGCGATCATCCGCGGTCGGGAGAGTGAGAGAGAGAGAGAGAGAGAGAAAGTTATTAGATAGGGTCGTGGATTGTCGGGTTGATTCTTGTAAATTTTATTATAATAATAATTATTAAATTTAACATATAAACATCCGCGTAATTATTTCGCGCACCTTTCCCTATTTTTTTCGCGTCCCTATAGCAGCGAGCACCCAGGCTCGCCCCGCCGAGTCCGCGATTTTCCGCGCGACTACACTGACCGGAGGGAGGAGAGAGCGGAGAATCCTACAGTCGCGTGGTGGCTGGGAGCCGGGCGAAATTAGCCACCCGGTAACCGCCACGTGACAAATTGGCGACCGTGACAGGACGCCGGCGGTAGGGGTCGCGAACGAAAATTTTAGTTTTTTTTCGTGAGGGAGTGGGCGCGAAAATTACGCGCGATTTAGTTAGTTTTAGGTGTGGTGATAGCGTTAGTGAAAGAGAGTGTATGTGAGTGTAGAGGGGGGATAGTAGCTAGTAGCTCCGCGCTGAAATAAAACGCTGAGCGGATATAATTTTTATTTTTGTTTTATTATTAATAGTATTATTTAAGGTTAGTATTGTTAATAATAATAATTAATAATTATTAACAGTAATAATTAAATTAATTTTTTTTTTGGGCGGTGATTGATTTCGCGGTTTTTGCCCCGATTTTTGTCACTGACTAAAAATAAAAAAAAAAAAAAAAAAATAAAAATAATTTAAATAAAAAAAAAAAAAAAAAAAAATTTTAGTGATTGCCGAGTTGGAGCCGATAGCAGAGGGCGCGTCGGTGATTTGCACTGACCCCTCGCGTGGAGGCCCCAGCGTGTAAAAAGGGGGGGGGATTGTATTTCTTCCTTGTAAGGTTGTGGTTGTGTGCGTCGCGGCGACCGTTACGAGCGTGCTTGCCTATTTTTAATATTTTTAGAAATTTTTAAATATTTTATGGAAATAATTTATTTTAATAAATATTTTTATTATATTTAATAATATTTGTATTATATATTATATATTTATATTTTGCAAATTGTTTTCTTTTGTTTTCTGTTTTATTTTAGCTTCTTTTGGGAATTGTTGTTTTTATTTTCAGGCAATTTTCGATTTTTAGATTTTTCGTTTTTTTTTCAGTATTTTAATTTTTTTTTTATATATATAGCTGGCAGAGCGCGCAGAGGTGCGATCCGGCACCTAGAAAGCGGGGGGAGGGTGTTGCCATTCGGCGGTACCTTTTGTACCCGCCTGAGTGTTGACGCGACCACCCTTTGAGTGTGGTTGGGGCCGTAATGGCGGACCAAAGGAAACGGTCCTCCATTAGCGGCGTGGAGACGATAAGTGTCGACGAGGAGGAGGAGGCGGCGATGCAGCGCGCTCGCGACCGCGTCGCCGCCATTAATAGAGTTTGTGAGCGTTATGGTGAGCGCGTGCGTGCCTTGCCACTTGCATCCGCGAAGGCCAGGCGCCTGCGGAGGCATGTGCGAGGCATGCCAATATATCGTGTGGTGATGGAGTTATGTCGAAGCAAGCTCTGCTTTCAGGGCGACCACAATGAGTTGCGGGAGCGCTTATGGCGTTTCCTGCTCATGGTTGCCCGGCCTCTGCTGGACGTTCCCTGGGTCGAAGGATACGACGACAACTATGACGCCGGACCATTGGATCCTCCTTTGGTTTGTTACGATTTGTGGTTGCCGTCGATTTCTCCCCAGAAGCGAGGAACGGATCGTGAAAACAGCCCCGCGAAGGATGACGGCGCGGCAGCTATCACGACCAGCACGACCGGAGAGGATAGTGAGAGTTCTTCGGGAGTTCGTGTTCGAGAGATTGGAGTTGATCCTAAGGATCATCCCCCGACTGTTTTTAAACAAGGGGTAGATGTCCCGGGAACCTCCAAGCCGGAGTCGATTGAGGTAGACGGGCTGACCCTCCGAATGCAGGAGCAGGTACGGCAGATCGTATCATCTGTGATGACAGAAATTTTTGCATCACAGGGTGATATTATTCCGCAGACGCTGAGAGGAGCAACTACGCAAGTTGCTCCTTCTATGGCGTTAGCGGGTGGGCCAGCTAACCAAGGCGAGAGCCCGAGTCTGCCGCCTAATTCAGCTGAGACAGGGAAGCCTCCTGCAGCGGCCTCTACGCCGCATAAAAGGAAGGTTTCCTTGAAGAAAGCAAACAAGGTGTTGGTGAGTTCGGATGCGGATGACTCTTCACAGAGCGGATCGTCAGAAGAAGAATCCGTGTTGATGTCGGCGCCGCGTCCGAGCAAGTTAGTGAGTCGTCGTGATAGAGTGAGGGTCGAGGATACTGCTCAGAGGAGACGCAGTCGGCAGGTTTTACCTTCGACGACTGAGTCAGCCGCGGGCGATCTTCAGTTGGCAACAACCATGGCCCGGAGGAGTAGCGATGATAGTTTGACTAGAGAGAGAGACGTGAGTTTTCGCGACATAACCCGTTGCAGACGGGCGTTGCGAGATGCACGTCTTTCTTTTGCGGGTAGAGATACGGAGGATGCGTGGGATTTCCTTGAGGGTCTCGAGTTATTCAAGGAGCAGCTGGGAGTTTCAGGTAGATGTTTAATAGGCTCCTTGCAATCGGCTTTCGTGGATGACGCTCGGAAATGGTACCACCGCGTCCAACGTATGTTTGTGGATTGGGAGTCTTTCGTGCAAGCCTTCCAGAACAAGTACTGCACGATAGTTAGCGATTCGACTCTGCTCAGAGATCTCCAGTGTTTGCGCCAGAGAGAAGGAGAGACGATCGCGAGGTTTGTGGATGCGTTCCAGACGAAGGCGAACGCTATGCGTCGCCCGCCGTCGGAACGCCGCCAGAAGAGGATGATCTTTGAGCAGATCTTGCCGACTTACCGGCGGTATATCATGGATAAAGATATGCCGGACGTGCGGTCGCTGGTTCAGTGGGGTAAGCGCTTGGAGGACATCCAACGGATTGATGATAGGTTTGAGTCTCCGTCACTCGACCCGTCATCGAGCAAGAAAAAGGTGGAGAAAAGAATTGAAGATAAAGTTGGGGTACATGCTGCATCTACGGCTCCTAGCCTGCCGCCCGCTGCGTCGAAGAAGAAGAAGAGAAAAGAAGAAGAAGAAGAGTACGTCGGCGAGCGGTAGCGGGAGTAGTGATAGCGGTGAGGTAGCTTTGCTAGAAGGCATAGCGAGGCAACAGCACCAGCCGGAGCAGCAGAGTCGTGTTACGGGGCAGATAGCGCCAATGCGCTCGAATCTGCCTCCTCAGGGGGTTGGAAGACGGGAGTTTGGAAGCGGACAGCGAAGCGGCCAAGTGCAGCCATCTAAAACATGGCCCGGGCCCTCGTATGTTCAGCTGCATGCCCCGACTCCAATGCCGACACCTGTGGCGAATGCTCCGTTTTATGGACAGTGCTACACGTGTAACGGCATTGGACATAGAGCCTCTATGTGCCCGAAGCGAGTCTGCTATAAATGCAGGCTTCCGGGACACAACGCGAGCGCCTGCCCAACTGCTAGCCCACAGGTAGCGTGTCAAGTTTGCGACTGCCCTGGAGTAGTTTTCCGGACTTGCCCGAACTGTGCGCACGTAAGGGAGAGCCTGGGAAACGCCAAAGCAGGGCAACAGACGCGTCCCCTGGGCCCTGCGGGGAAACGGTAGTGAGCGAGAGGACGAGTGAAAGATTAAGAGTGGTGGAACGTCGAGAGAAGGAAGTTAGGCAGGAAGAGTCGAGTCAGGAGCGTCAAAATCGAGAGACACAGAGTGAGTGTGAGAAAGAGAGAGAGCATCTCGAGAAGACGCTTCGAGCTTCTCAGGAGTTGACGGATGAGCTCCAGAGGCTCTCCACAGCCTGTAAGCTGCTCGATACAATGCCGGACAAGCCTTCGAATCGAGTTCGCGTTGAGGTGCCTAGTCGGACGCCTGCGCAGAGTTTGGAGTTTCCGCCTCTACCAAGCAGCAGAGAGGCTTCGAACAAAGCTGCGGGTGAAGGATCCGCGAGTTCACTGAGGAATTCGCTGTCCCGTCTGGCTACAGGCGTACTCAAGGGTGCTGTGCCGAAACAATCGAATAGTGAGGAGCAGACGGTGGCCGGTGTCATAACCGACAACCGAATGTACCTAACGGTTCGATTGAACGGCAAAGATGTGTGTGCATTGTTTGATCCAGGTTCCATGATTTCTTTGATCGACCCTGAAGAAGCAAAGGCGTTTAAAGATAAATGGAAACCGGCTCAGCTAGCGGTGCGTGGAGTTACTGGGGGAACTCAGAAAATCCTTGGAGTGCTTGAAGTTCTCTTTGAAGTAGAGAATATCGAGCAGGCAGTTGATCTTAGAATCGTGCCGGATACCGGTCACCCTGTCATTCTCGGGGTAGATTTTGGTCTCAAGTACGGTTTTGAGTTATCGCTGGTAGGATGTTTCTGGAGGATTCCTGGTGGAAGATGGCGTCCTTTCTCAAAAGTTGGTGAATTGAGTTCAGATCCGAGAATTTTCGCAGAGTGCTGTGGCATCGTTGAAATACGAAATGAGGAGCGAGAACAAGTGAAGGCTTTGATGGAAAAGTTACTTCCAGAACCCGGAGAGCTTCACGGGTTTACGACTCTTATTGAACACCACATCGATGTCCAGGGTGCTGTGCCGGTGAGACACGCGTCTAGGCGTATGTCTCCCAAGGTTCTCGAGTTTGCTCAAGAAGAAGTGAAGAAGATGTTTGAGAAAGGGATTATTGAGCGTAGCGCTAGTGAGTGGTGTAGTGCACCAGTGATTGTCAAGCGAGAAGGGAGCTATAGGTTTTGTATAGATTTTAGAGATGTAAATAAGACGACTAGGCGCGATAACTATCCTTTACCGAATATAGATTCGATTTTGGATAAGTTGCGCGAAGCTAGGTATATCTCTAAAATCGACCTAAAGAAAGCTTACTTTCAGGTGTTCTTGACTGAAGTTAGCCGGCAATTTACAGCTTTTGCTGTGCCTGGCTCCGGTCAATGGCAATTCGTTCGTTTACCCTTCGGATTGAAAAATGCGCCGATGACGTTTTGTAGGTTAATCGGGGCCTTATTCGGACCCGAGGTAGAGCCTCACGTTTTCGCGTATTTGGACGATCTGATAGTGGTGACGCAAACGTTCGAAGAGCACCTGAAATGGGTAGAGTTTGTGTTGCGTACGATTGTGGAAGCCGGACTCGAAGTAAATCGTGAGAAGTGTGAATTTTGTTGTTCGAGTGTGCGTTTCCTAGGTTACCGGCTGGATGCTGACGGATTAAGGCCGGACCCGGAAAGGGTTGAGCCGGTCCTGAACTATCCGGCACCCAAGAATGTGAAAGAGTTGCGTACGTTTTTGGGTATGGTGGGCTGGTACGCACGGTTTATTGAGAAAGAGTCCGAGCTTAAAGTGCCTCTCACGAAGTTGTTAAAGAAAGATCAACCGTGGGAGTGGCAGGGAGAACAAGAGGTTGCGTTTAATGCTTTGAAGAACGCGCTTGTAAAGGCCCCTGTGCTTGCTCGTCCGAATTTTTCTAAGTCATTTACGGTCCAAAGCGATGCTAGTGATTACGCTATTGGAGCCGTTTTGACTCAGGAAGATGACGATGGGTTTGAGCATCCGATCGTGTATATCAGCCGTGTCTTAAATCCGGCTGAGAGGAATTATACTACGTCGGAAAAGGAGTGCCTGGCCTTAGTATGGGCAATTAAAAAATTGAGGCCATACTTGGAGGCTTATGAATTTGTTGCTAAAACAGATCATAGCGCTCTAACTTGGCTTAAAAATCTTAAAGACCCTACAGGGAGGCTAGCGCGTTGGGCCCTCGAGATGCAGCAGTGGGATTTCGAGATTGTGCATACAAAAGGCGCACTCAACAAGGTTTCTGATGCTCTCTCTAGAGGGATCGATAGAGAGATTGCGATTGTGGCGAATTTTGAGACGATCTCGGATCCTTGGTATCATGACAGAATAAACGAGATTCAGCGTTGGCCTCGAAAATTTCCGGGATGGAAAGTGATGGATGGCATGCTTTATCGTTATTCTACTGATGAGATCCTGGATCCGATCTCGTTTGAAGAGGAGGGGTGGAGACTCGTCGTACCAGACGAGTATAGAGTTGGAGTGATCGAGCAGGCACATCGCCACCCGTCGTCGGGTCATCTTGGAATCGAGAAGACTTACGACAGGGTAAGGAGGGAGTATTATTGGCCTGGTTTTTACTACCAAGTGCGTGAATACGTGCAGCAGTGTAGCGAATGCCAGCGCTATAAAGTCTCTCAGGCGGGTCCTAAAGGGCTGATGGGTAAGCGAATCGTGGAGAGGCCATGGGCAGTGGTGGCTGCAGACGTGATGGAGCTGCCTCGTAGTAAGAGCCAATTTAAATACATTCTAGTGTTTCAGGATCTTTTTACGAGGTGGATTGAGTTGAAACCATTGCGTGCGGCTAACGGGAAGGCAGTGGCGAAAGCTTTTGAAGAGTTGGTGTTATTTAGGTGGGAGACTCCCGAGTTCTTATTGACGGACAATGGTACAGAGTTCGTTAATAAGCATCTCCGGGAGATGTTGGAGGATTTTGGTGTGAAGCATGTAACCACGCCTCCCTATCACCCCCAAGCCAATCCGGTTGAGCGTACAAATAGAACGTTAAAAACGATGATTGCCACGTTCGTCGAGGCTGATCATCGACAGTGGGACGAGCACTTGCATGAGTTCCGACATGCAATTAATACGGCCGTGCAAGCTAGCACAAAGGTCTCGCCGGCGTTCTTGAATTACGGGCGCCACCCACAGCCAGTGAAGAGTTTGCGACGTGAAGTTGAGGGAGAGAAGGTAGTTGTTCGTGCGGACCCTGAGCATTGGCTTGACCGTCTGAAACGATTGGACGTTCTTTGGGATCTCGTGAGGAAGCATAACGATGCATCCCAGGAGCGCAACGCCCGCGCGTATAATCGCAATAAAAGAGGCGCGTCGTTTCAGGTGGGCGACCTCGTATGGAGGCGCGAGAGCACGCTTTCGGATGCTGCGAAGGGAGTCTCCGGTAAGCTGGCACCAAAATATTTTGGTCCCTTCGAGATTAAAGAAGTGCTTGGTGATACAGTCTTTCTTCTCGAAGATGCTGGCCGGAAGACTTCTAAGGTGCATATTCAGCACCTAAAGCGGTATATACCACCGAGGCGAGCTAACGTGCCGACCGACGAAGTGTCGGAAGTCAGTATCTGTTCTTGTGTCGTGGTAGAGGTTAAGTGTAAGTGTAGTGATTAGCGTGATATTGACTAATTTTTTTTTCATTTTGCAGGTGGCAGGAGGTGGAAGAATGGAGGAAGACATCCCCGTCGAGCCAGCTCCGGGGGTGGAGAAGGGTAAAGGCGATGAGGAGTGCCTCGAGAAGCTGCTCCGGCTGGAGCTGCAAGCGCGCCGGGACAGCGTTCCAACCGATGAGGAGGACGCGCTGCTCATCCACGCCTCGGACGAGGATATGGAGGAGCCAGAGGTGACGAGCGGCGGGGCCGCATCAGCCTCTGCGGATCCAGGGCTGCAGACGACGGCGCCCGGCAACAACGACATCACGGCGGTTACGCCGCTCGTGGGTGACGGGCAGGCGGCCGTCGTAGAAGTGGCGGTGGCAGCGGTTGAGCCGGCCAGCCCTGTCGTCGAGCCCATGGAGGTTCCGGCAGGGCGAGAAGAGGCCCCGCGCAACATCTTTCCCGCCGGATACTCCGAGGACTTGCGTCGGGAGGAGGCTATGCGGCAGAGGCTTATGGCGAGGCGCCGCCTCAAGTGGAATCCGCGACGTCAGCTCGAGATGGATGACTACTTCTCGAGCTCGACGCCTGCGGATGAAAATTTTGAGCGCCTCTACAAGGCACTGCCGCAGAAGCCGACTTCAGGCGTACTCCTGCCCCAGGCCACAACATCAGCAGAGGGGCCAATATCGGAGCGTCCCGCGGGAAGAAGAAAGCGGCGGAAGAGGACGAAGAAGGGAGGGCCCGCGTCCGCGTCCGCGATCGCGAGCGCGAGCGCGAGTCACCTCACGAAAGAGGAGGAGGTAGGCGCGGGGAGGGAAATTGTGGGTGGTGCTGGGGGGAGTAGCGACCCGAAGGGGCCGTTGGTCGAGAGCGCTCCGTATGTGGAGATAGCTCGCCAGCGGTCTCCGACTTCGGGAGGGCAGGCGCGCGGGGGGGAGACGGTAGTGTCCGGCCCTAAGGCCGTGAGTCGCGTGGAGAAGGCAGTCTCATCCAAGTGCTCCACCGGTCGATCCGCGCAAGCAAGTGATCCCGGTGAGTTGGGCTGGGGCTGCATTTTCCGTGGGAGGATGGACGTGCCCGTTGATCCGGCCGTTGATCCGCCACCACGCTCATGCCACCGTTGCTGGCGGAGGGGGCACCATCGCGTAGATTGTCCCCGGCCCCTGCACTCGGTGTTTTGCCACAACTGTGGGCGTTTGGGAGAAACGCTTAATACTTGCCCCCGTTGTGGTGAAACGCATGCAGCGTGGTTGGCGAGCATGGGAGTCCGGCGGATCCGGGAGAGCCACCCCCAAGCGCATCCCCGCGTGGATGCTGGTGTTGTGCCGAGTGTGAGCGCGGACGTGGCGGGGGGATGGGAGGTTTCAGGTGGCGGTAAGGGCGGAAAGCGCCGGCGCCGATCTCCGCGATCGGAGACGGCACTGGCGCCAACGCCGGTAGCCCCGCGCATGAAGGCCCCGAAGCCCCAGCCACCGCCGCGGACGGACAGCACCTCGATTAAAAGGCGATTGAGTGCGCCGCCTCGGGTGGTTTCGGGAGCTAAGGTAGGAGCCCCCGTAGCATCGCGCACTCTGGCACCCCACGTTCCGGTAGAAAAGGGAGTGCAAAAGCGAGTGGAAACGCAGGATCGCGAAAGCGTCGACCTGACGCCGTCAGCTTCATTCGCGGAGATCCAGACCGCACGGAGCTCCGCGGCTGATCTGACGGTGGTCGGAAAGGGCGCTGAAGCATCCGGTGTTTCCCCGCTGATGCCTCCTGCGGAGGCAGCAGGGTCCTTGGAGGCCAGCTCAGTACAGCCCATGGAAGTGTCCGGAGAGGCATTTGACGACTCGGTGGGAAGCGGAGATTCCGTTTCCCCGGGGCTTGCCCTTCGGTCAGAACCGATCGCCGTGCCTGCCGGACCAGGGATTGAATTTGAACGGATGGCTCGCGCTTTCCAAGAGGCCAGGCTGTTTCTCGACAAGCTCCAGAGCGCCGAGCCTGCGGATAGAGGGTGGATGCGAGCGGCATTGGCTCGGGTATTCCCGGAACACCCGGGGCTGCAGTAGAGTTTGTAGAAGAGAGGTAATGTTGAGTTTGTGTAGGTGGCCTCAATAACACCAGAGGCCACCGCCCCTTTCTGAATTCGGTTGCTTGCCCGACTTTGCACGCTTAGTTTTTGTGATATTAATGATAGGGATTCGATTAGAGTAATGGTGAAGAAGAGTAGCCAAATAAGCGTGCAAGGTTGGCGGCGACCAACCGGATGAATAAACTTGACATCTGGGAAGATGTGAAGTTTAGGGGGGGGTATTGCGACGAGTATCTCGCCGTGGTCACCGCGGTACTGAGCACGTGCTCGCCGCCTTGACCATGCGCCGAGTGGGGGGCAATGGGCTGCGCGAAATTCGGCGCACCGCGGTAATTATCGCGCGGGAAAGCGCGCGGGCCGCGGCGGCTAATCAAGGAGAGAGGGCAATTAGGCGCGCGATCGGCCCTCGATCCTTGCTCGATCGCACGATTTAGATTAGTGTGTCTCGGGACACGGCTTCTCCCGAGACGTTTCGCAGCGGAGCGCTACGTCCCTTGTCGCGTGACGCGTTTTAAGTTTGTAGAGAGAGTGAGTGAGAGAGAGAGATAAAGTGATAGAGAGAAGAGAGAGAGAGAGAGAGAGGTGCAATATAGTGCAGGTGCACTGAAGCTGCCGGATCGAAGGAAACGACCTTGTACCGCTTTGATCTCGCCCTTGCGGGTTAGAGATTGGTGAAACAAGGTCCAACAACAACAAGCGAACCTTGGGACGCTTGGATCTCGCCCTTGCGGGTTTGAGATTGGCGAAACAAGAAGTAGCTGCAACAACAAGGCAGAGGGCATTTTTCCCGCCAACTTCAAGATCGCCGCCGCCAAAGTGAGTGGGATTACTAAATAATATATTGTATAACGCGTGCGCGATCATCCGCGTCGGGAGAGTGAGAGAGAGAGAGAGAGAGAGAAAGTTTTTAGATAGCGTCGACCAGATTGTCGGGTTCATTTTATAATTTTTTTTATAATAAATAATTTATTAACTTAACAGTCGAAACATTCGCGTAATTATTTCGCGCACCTTTCCCTATTTTTTTCGCGTCCCTTATAGCGGCGAGCACCCAGGCTCGCCCCGCCGAGTCCGCGGATTTTCCGCGCGACTACACTGACCGGAGGGAGGAGAGAGCGGAGAATCCTACAGTCGCGTGGTGGCTGGGAGCCGGGCGAAATTAGCCACCCGGTAACCGCCACGTGACAATATATATATATATATATATATATATATATATATATAGAGAGAGAGAGAGAACGGCGTGCAAGAAAGATTGTTTACCTGCGACAGAGAGATAGATATATAGATAGAAGAGGGAGAGAGAGAGAGAGAGAGAGGGAGAGAAACTTCCTCCTTATTCGCAGCCGAAGAAACACTGTCCAAGCATAATCATAGAAGCGTGGCTCTCCAGCACGCTTAGGCGGGCGCTTGCGAAAAGCTTAAGTAGATTAGTAATAATCGATAGATACAGCAAGAACCGAGAAGCACAGAATTAATGAAATTAAATACTGTCCAACTCTAGAACCTTATAAGAGCAAGGAGTTAGTTGCGCATGAATAATTAAAATAAAGAATTTACATTTCATGATTATTTCTTTTTGATATTTATTTATTGAAATAGTGTTGTAACAAAAGATATACAGATGATAAGCGCTTAGTGCAGGTGTCAATAATACCTCAAAATTCCAATCTCGTTGGTTTAATATGGATGACTCCCGACGCTGTATGAATACACATATTGATCCCAAATATAAGATAGATGCATAGTGGTACCTTGAAATCGGTACCAATAGGACGGACGCTCAATAGCGGATGATCCCAGTTATGGAATAAAGAGAGATAGAGAAGGAGTTGACGATGAAATGGATGTTATTTGGAAAGCTGCGAACAGTCGTTTTACATTGACGATACTCCTAGACTGGACGTCTGGTCTGCGGCACTTGGGCCAGTGCACAGCGGTCCCGTTTTGGACCAAAAGCGCCAAAATATGGCTTCCCTCGAGTTTTTGATTGATTTGAAAAATTCAAATCAGCAAGTAAATGAAACCAGGAATTGATTGTAGTTTTTGATACGATACCTAAATTGAGGAGCTTTTAGGTATTTCTATTTTTGCGTATTGAAATCAAATATGTCGGAATATATTATAATATATATTATATTTATTATATACAGGGTAGACCAATTCAATCAATACACATGAATATCTCGAAAAGGAGACGTTTTTTCAAAAAATATTTCAGACAAAAGTTTTATGGCTTCGAAGGGGCAGATGATGACATTATTAATTTAATTGCAGATGGCGTTATCTGTGGCCCTCGAAGCCATAAAACTTTTGTCTGAAATATTTTTATGAATTACTCAGTCATGAAGTGATCAGTCACTCACGTATCCAATAATATAATTCAATTAACGGTACCGGTGACCGTGCTGTGTTCTAAATAACAAATCATATTTATCTATATCTATCATCCTTCTGTATAGGGGCAGACACGTAATTTATCAAGGAAGAGAACACGTAAAAAACGAGTGATCCTCGTGCCGGCACACGATTGTACAATAAGCCTTGATTAACCCTACCTTTATAAAATATCCAAGAATTGGAAATGGAAAGTGCCATTGAACTTAGAATCAACCGAACTGTACGTTCTTTATACAAGTTATCTACAAAGTAGCGAAACGCTCAAATAATTTTCCCAACTTATAATATTTTTCTGAATAGTGACGGTTACTTATGTACTAAAATTCTACGAGGAATCTAATGGTAACCTTGGGTAACTTAATGACGGTCTAAAGTTGTGTTTTCCCATCTGGTAGCAGATTGTTTTTTTAGTAGCATTCCACAGCGAGTCGAATGGTGACCTTGACATTGTCATTAAGGGTCATATCAACAGCATTTTTGTAAATTTAGCATTATCGAGAAACAGCAAAGTAGACATACAAAAATCTATCTTCTTGGGGGGGCTTTTATGGATGGGGGCTTGACTCACGTGAGTACCCTCGCCTCTCACATTTTTATAAAACAGTGTAACATCTTATTTTTATGTACTCGATTTATTCTCGATTGACTTCTTAACAATAAGCTAATCTTTAGTAAAAAAGCATTAGCAACATTTAGGATCATTTCAATGGTAAAGAGAGCTGATTTATCTATAATCTTTTATCGTAAATTATCTAAATTTCTTGGATTTGTTTTCTTCATCCGATTCTTTAAGTAACCTCAATAGAAATAATCTCGAGGTATCAAATTTGGTGACCTAGCCGGTCATTTGATTGTTTAATTGTATCCGTCGTAACCCATGACCATGCATTCTTCAATCGACGATATCTCTGAGCCCCTTAATCGCAGCTGTAGGGCACATTCGAAAGCTGAGATAACGGCGTTTTCGAAAAACTTATTACATTTACAGATATCTTCTAAACAACCCATGATATTGGGCTCAAAAGGGTGCATTCAGCTACAGGCTGTGCTTCATAGATTCAAGTATGCTATCGATTAAAACAACGAGGGCTAATGCAATTTTATCCGCAGCTGCCATCGTAATTTAGTTTTGCTTCGCCCGAGTGAAATTGTGTCTACTTGTGGACTTATTGTTGACAATTTCGTGACGATCGCCGAATGGGTATGTGTCTAAGCCTGGAGGATGCGTCCAGGCCCGCTGCTTATCATGCGGCACCGACAACTCCACCCTACTCTCTCCCATTTACTGTTACCTCTACACTCTTGTTCGCTGCGCTGCAGCGTGAGAGGCTGCACTTTTCAACCGTAGCAGCTAGATTTTTACCATTTTTTTGACCGCCTGTATCTTCGCGGGGGTGTATATGACATTTTTGCGACCAGCAAGAAAAATGTTTAGAACTGCCTCAGTTATCGAGTGCTGTAGCTGGAGACAAGTAATTAAAAAACAAGTTGTAGATTTATGATTAATTAATTTTTTAATCATATTTATTTTTGTAAATATAATATAATTTTTCATTCATAATTATTTGGAATTTTTGTGGAGTAATTGATTTCGGAGAGATTTTCGCGACAATACAGTTTAGTATGACCTAAAAAGGAATTTTTTTCTGCGGTTCTAGAAATGCGATATTTTCGCCGCATAAACGGCATCAGCTCTATGAGGAGTCGTATGCTTATACTACAGTACATTTAGCTGGAACGTTCACACCCTTGCACTTTTAACTTATCCGCAAGTTAAAGGAAGAGTGAGGCTATTCTATATTTTTTCTCATACCAACTGGAAATTTGTAACCGACGGATGTCCCACTCCCTTCCTAAAACTGTTACTGCGTATGCAATACGAGAAACCGTTCGCTGTGCTATAGTGATACTTAAAAATATTTTATACTATATTTATTTTTTTAAATATGTTTTCTTCATCTTGTTGCATGTAGCTAGTGGTTTTGTTCTGACTTCTGTGGTACCTTCTTTCAGCTGTGTTGCCTGTGTTCCGAAAGTAAGAAATTTCTTCCAGTACTTTGTACATGTATAGTTAATGAAATCATTCATTGTGTCTTCGTGAAGTAGTTTTGAGAGGATCAAAGGTTTTATGATTGTAGACTTGCTACCATCGGTTGGTTCTGATAGCATACGGTAACAAACGTCATCAATCTGGCAGTAGGAGGGAATCAGCCTGTTGCATTCTATTTTAGTTCCTCGTGTATTAAAGATGCGTGTTATTGGGGTGTGGAAGTATATATTGTTGCTTTGCATTACTCGTAGTTCAGCATAACACTGTTTGTTCACAAATACTCGAACCTTGACGAAAATGCACTTGTGCAATACCCCTCATGTTGCTACGACACTATAATCTGGACCTCTCATTTAATTATACGCAAACTGGTCGGGGGATTGTGTAGCAATGGCTAGGGTGTTTTTGAAGGTTTCACGTCCTACGTTTCACCGCTGTAGGATGGTGTCCTGATATAGTGGTTCGATTTGTGTCCGAAAGTATTTTTCCACATATACGAATTTTTACTTCATGTACGCAAAAATGTCTAGGTTGTTGATGGACAATGTGTCTTGAGTTACGAATGGTTCTTCTTTTGTAGTTTCGAAGATAATCAGCTTCCGGTATGCGATCCTGATTAACGTATAGTCGCAAAGAAATTCACGCGCCTTACTTGCTAGAGCGAACATAATATCATCGGTAGCTAGTGAGTACACCGTCTGGGAAGTATCCCCAGTAGTGTCCAATATTTTTTTAGCATAACCTTCATAAAGGATTTCGTATTGCTGGAATTCGGATCTACTATCATAACGTAGCTTGCATCAGAGCGTGGACCTTATTGTCTTATGATTCTATTCGCGCTTTCTGAGTATGGATTTAGATTCATAATATTCCTTGTACAATGACAGATTTTCTTGAACCGCTTTGATTAACCTTGATGCCGCTAATGGCATGCGTGTCGCCATATCGAAGTATACCTGATTGATATATGCTTCTTTACAACTATTATGACTAATCTCGGCAATATGTTCAGCGTATCCGTGTCATACTACTGAGACCTGTGAAGATATTTCACTGTAAAATATTATTCTATGTATTTATATTTTACATTAAATAATTTCGGTTTCTGCGTACTCATTAATCTATATAGTTTAATATGTTGTACGTTGATTTTTAGTGTGTTAATGGTATCTTAAAAAATTCTATGTCTAATAAGGATACTTATGTTATGTTTAGAGTTCTGACTTTGCAGTCGTATTCTGTAAGTGCATTTATCGATATTACCATGGCAAATAATAGGATGACTGACACCATCATTATTATATATTTTTTTCTGAAATCAGGAAATGAATTGACATTATTTTGATTATTGTCTGCTGATTTCTTTTTTTTTTCTTAATTTTTATTTCGCGATTTATGAGAGATAAGCGTAAGCAGTTTGCATGGAAAATTTTTGTACTTTAATAAATTAAGACCTTTTAGTAAAAACACAGTCACCAACTTTAAAATTGGTTTCATTTAAATTTCTATCATTGTGCTTTTTTGGACATACGTATTGTAATTCAGTATCGCGATGTCTATCCATTCCTCTTATTCTTCATCTTTACGAAAACATTGTTTCAAGAATTCTCCCAAAACGTAATGCCACCTTTCAAATCAGCCGTTTGATTGTAAATGAAATGCCGTAGTTCGAATCTGTTTAATGTGGAATCGTTTAGCGAAGCGTTGTAATAAGCCACTAAGAATATTTTGTCCTTGATCAGATAAAATGACCTTAAGTGCTCCAAATATGCATATAAACCATTTGATAAGTACATCAGCGATTGTTGAAGCTAGTGCATTGGGTTTTAGGAAGGCCAAACAAAATTTCGACAACTGATCCTGCATACTGAGAATGTATTCATTTTTATTGTTAGTGATGGGAAGAGGACCTACGATATCCATAGTAACTTTATCAAAGGTTGACCCTGAGGTATTAGTGATGATCATGGGTTGCTTAGTTTTTATCCTGACAATTCTTTTTTAATTGATATTCCACACATTCTTCGATGCGTTGTTGAACATCGGCCTCCAAGTTTTCTCAGTAGAAATACTATTATATGCCTTGGATACTCCTCTATGGTTTATTACGGTGATGGATTCGCCATTTTACCGTTTCATACATACTCCATATCTATATTTATTATTTGTTCTTTTAAACTCTAATATTTCTGCTATCTTTACTTTTTGTTCATGTGGTATTTTATTGTTTTTAAGTAATTTCTTCGCTCCTTTGTCACAAGGCGATGTTATTTATCGATAAAATAAGCTATGTGAGTTTCTAGTTAGTGTAACATCACTTTGGATTCTATGATTTGTCCTTGAGGTAATTCGTCATTTGTATTCTTGTATAACTCTACGGAACTATGAGTTGTTGAGTTCGTGTCAGTTTGTATGGAATTAGTGTTTCCTAATATTCATCGCTGGGAGGATTGCTTGTTGTCTTTTTTTCAATGGGTTCTACAGATTCTAGACTTATTTGCTTTTGCAGTTGACTGATTAATTCGCCTTTTATATTTATGTCACTGTTATCACTGCTTTCAGCGTAATTTATATAGGGTTTTGGTCGACCTGATCTTGGTCTTTCTATATTATTGTACGGGGTTTCAACCATCATATTTTCTAGTACTTCATTGTTTTCACATAAATTTTTCGTGTCTAGTTAGTTTTTAAATGTTTTTGTCTTCGCGTCATTTCACTCACTAACTTGCTCTGAGTAGAATTTCGAGATAGGGTGTCAGCGTTTAAGTTTAGTCTCCCTGAATTGTAAATAATTTTGTAATTTAATTTTAATATTTCAAAGCATCATTTCTTAGGTTGTGGTATGTTGCCACAGTTTCTTTTTAAAAGATTTATACCTCAATTCGGATTCTCTCAAAATTCGAGATGTACATGTGATTAATCGGTCTTCACCAATTTCTCCTTGTGAGAGCACTCCACGTATTGTGTAACTTAATGCATATGTGGTAACATTAAATGACTTTGAAAAATTTGGGAATTTACTGCAGTGTTGGTTTCATAACAAGTTTTTTAGTTTGGAAAAGGCCTATATGCATTTTTCGTGCCAAAGGAACTGTAGATTGTCTTGTAGTAGTCGCGTAAACGGTTTTGCAATCATCGCAAAATCACTTGTAAAACGTCTATAATAGCTCACCAGTCCTAAGAAATGTCTGACATTTTTTAACTTTTTGGGCCTGGGGAAATCTATTACAGCCGACACCTTGTTTGGATCAGGAATTAATCCGTCTTTACTTATGTGTCTTAAATAAATTACTTTTTCTCTTAAAACTTCGCATTTTTCGATGCCTAGTTTTAGGTTTACTTCTCTTAATCTATTTATCACTAACCTACATTTCTTATCAGGGTCTTGTATTATTGCATCTCGACTTACCGTTGTATTTTCTCTTTGTAGACTGCGTAGCACGTTATCAAACTTTCGAACTTTCTACAAGGATAGTTGCACCTTGCTGGTTTAAGTAGCTTATTTACTACTATCGAAGTTGTGATGTCTTATGATAACAATGTCATCAGTTTCATGTCTGTAACAATAAAAAATCGTATCCTTTATTATTAAAGCTTTCCTACACCTTTTATAATAATTTATAAAAACTCATCTTTATATGTTTCAAAGACTTTACTCAAATTATTTAAATCATTATGCAAATTTCAGTCTCCAAATTAATTACATCGGTTAGTTAATATGGTGTTGCCACATTGGTTAAGTCTCTTACCACCCAAATTAAACTAACCATTAGTGAGATGTTGAGATTGTATCTAATATCAGGAGGTCCTTGCTCAACATCTTCATAATAGAGACTACGACCAAACAAATTGACGCTCATGCTGAAAATGAATTATTGTACAGTATGTACAATATGTATAACCCGCCTCACGAAGCTATTCGATGATCGATTGAATTTTATTCATGTGGCTCAGATTACCTGTTGATGTCTCAATGATTAATAATTGATGTCAATCAACCAACTCAGTTGGATCGCCCCTATACACATAATCCATTCTTCTGACAACTTTGGTAAATGTTCAACAAGTTTTTCATTATTTTCTCTACTCTGGTCAAACTTTACAAACATAGGAGCAAAGATTTCGGAAAATTTCTTACTATTATACAGACGAAGAGATTCGACGTTTTGTATATTATTTTATCATAGCACTTGATGCTTCGAGGACACTTCGATAATTTTCTACATTTTTCGTAGATACTTATTATCGATTAGAATCCGTACACGTAATAAATGTTATTAATTCTCGAGTTATTAGACATTTTACATTTTTCATATTTACATGTCTTTTTTCAAAGTATATTTCTACATTTCCGAGCATCTATACATCCAATTCCTTTCGCACGATGTGAATTTTGTCATATCTTGCATATTTGTCATATTTTGCATATTTGTTAAAAATTCTAACATTTCGAGGTGTTCGGTTACATATCACAAGCAAGAAAACAATGTATGTTTAATTCGTATACAAAAAATAGACCTATTTGTATAAGTTTTTGCAGTTGCGAGCTCTACGATTATTCGATGCATATGCGAATTTTTAAAATGCTTATTATAAAATCACTACGAGGCTTTGTTAAACGAAAAGAACTATATTAACCACATGCCTCTCATAGTTATATAGATTGTTTAAAACACAGTGAGGCATTGAAAAATGCCCCTGCAGATGTTCGATTAGAATTTGAGTAGTGAGATTACTTCGATTGGAACGTCTGCCTACTTTTGCACTTTCAGATTTGATAGCATTAGTTGTATAAATTTGTAGTATTAATTACTACATTAATATTTGTAATATTATTATCAATTATTTATGCGTATTCGTTAATGTAAAATTGAGTTAAATTAAGTCCGACTGCTTCCAAGAAAATGCAAGATTCCGAGAAAGAGGCAGAAAGAAACAAGTAGGTAGATAGATAGATAGATAGATAGATAATAATTTATTTGTAAATTTTTAACAAAAGTATTGCACAAATTAACAATTAGAATAAGCAATCATCTTAAGTCTACTTACATATAAATTCTATGCCAGATTCGTCATTATCACAGATGGAGCGCGGTATAAGAGGAGGATAATGATGTATAATGAGATATATAGATAGATAGATCAACTTTTGATTGTAAATGACTTACAAAATATTACACAAAACAAACATTTATAAACGTAATATCTTAAGTCTACTTATAAATATAATTGCCAGTATCACAGCTTTAGTCAAATCACAGATAAAGTGCAGTTTTGGCATATATATTACTTGAATTTTCCTTATTATCTATTAGTCGAGTCATACACGTACACACATTCATACAATAAATACAAGCAGGGTAGTAAATACATGTGATAAATTAAATTAAATCACGCACACCCACGTATAATGAGTAAAATGAATATATACAATATGAAGTGAAAGGATGAATACATGCATACTCATGACATACGCATACAACTAATTTAGGGTGCAAATTAAAACAAGATTAAGAGGATGACTGACTAGAAATATCTATTGTAATGTACCCCTCAAATGCTTCATCACTAGCCTACTGAAGCGAGAAAGAGAGGGCGCGCTCCTAATGTAGAAAGGTAGTCTGTTTCACAGATGAACGCTTATAGAAAAACACGTACATAAAATATTCCCTCCAACCGTCTACTTCCATTCAGCCCAATCGGATCCTGAAGGTGGTGATATGATCATCCCACTTCGCACCCATCACATACCTCACACAGGAATTCTGTGAGCAGTTATAGCCTTGTCCTTAACTCAAGAGACGCATCTAAGTAAATAGTAGAACAATAATTAAAATGCGGAATGACCAATGAACGTACCAGTCTGGTACGAAGAGACTCCGCGGTGTACTGATGAAAAAAACGTAAACTATATAAAACCTGGTTACTTCTTTTGCAGATCAATTCAATGTGTGGTCTCAATGCAAGACCTGCGTTTAGCAAAACACCAAGGCTTTTTACAGTCTCAGACAAAGACACGACTTCCCCTCCCAGAGTTCAGCAGAATTGAACCCAGCCAGCTCAGTATCGGCAAGGAATCTGCGATTTCCAAAAAGAATCGCAGACGTCTTTCTAACATTGAGCTTTAAGGACGCAGACGAGGCCCAGTTCGAGAGTGCTCGGGCAGCGGCTATTACGTGTCTGGCTTCTGCCTCAAGGTTATTCCTAGAAAAATTATGGTAAACCTGGAAGTCGTCAGCATATAGAATATGTCTTACACTCAAGAGACAAGGGCAAGTCCAAAGTCATTAATATAGAGACAAAACAGCAATGGTCCTAAAACAGAACCCTGAGGAACATCAAGCGTGATGCAGAGCCAAAAAGATTTAATTGCTCTATCGGAGATAAGTTGCTCTCTTCCACACATATATGCTCAGATGCACATCAATAACTCTCGTGAGAAGCCCATGCGCTTCATACAGTTCAATAGACGAGTGGGACATACAGTGTCGAATGCCTTGCTAAAGCCAAACAGTAACAGTAACGTTACCTGTCTTTTATCTGAAGCATTGCGTACGTCTTCAGTTAATCTTTACGGAGCAGTCTCAATCGAACTATGCCGTTGATACCTAGTTTGGAGTGGATCGAGGATGTTCCGAGACACCACATACTTCATAAACTGATCATAAATAATTCTCTCAAGCACTTTTGAAAGAAAGCAAAGCAGTGAAATCGGCCGAAAATCATGTGGTCCAGAAAGTGTTTTTCATTTGGCCAATGGCACTACATCAGCCTTCTTCCACACCTTAGGGAATCGTCCACTTTCAAATGAGCTGTTGTACAGGAGCACTAAAATCAGTAGCTGAGTTGAGCACAGCATATATCCGATTGTCGTCGATGCTATTTGACACAGACACCCGCGCACAGTTTGTGTTAAGCTCATCCAGCATCAGCCCATGCAAAGACCCACTTGATCGTAGTAGCAAACCCAGGTTCCGCAACTCACGCCAAATTGCACTAGAATTTTGAGACTCGAATAGGCGATTATGAACATATTCAGTCCTCATCTGATCTACCCTCTCCTGAATCTGTTTGCGGATATCAAGGAATTGCCTTCTTCTTGTTCGTCTGTAATGTCTATACAGTCCTCCACTCTTGTGCTGTAAGTCACGAAGCTCAAGTTCAATACAAGATAGGCGATCCTTATTTAATATCAAAATTTTCTCGGAGGATAATTCATCTATTGCCATTATTAAATTGTAGTTGAGCCTCGCGATTGCTGACTTAACGTCCAAATCCTCCGCCGGTAACGGCCTCCAATCATAGCCCTCCAACAACTGTAGAAGCCTATCACTATTAATTCTGTTATAATCCCTATATCTAAAAAAGATATGGGTCGAGTTCGTTCCATTTCATCAGCATATCGCAGGCGTTGATTCGGTCTAGGTTCTTTTTGCGTCAAATCATGAGGCACCCAAACCTCAAGCTTTTTCTTGTATCCAGCCTTCTGTAGATGGTTACTAATATTGGTAACTAATACCCATCTCCTGGGCAATGTTACGAGATGTCACATACCGATTTAACTCGATTTTTTCCATGATTTGATCGATATTCATCGTCACAGATCTTCCACCAGCTAGCTTATCCATGGTGTCGTTTTCACCGGCTCTGAATCGTCGAAATCATTCATCCACGGTTCGAAGTAATAGAGTGCCATCCCCCAAAACATCATTAATCTCATGGAATGTTTCTCTAGCGGATTTGCCTTTAACTAAGGAAAACTTTAAAATAGTGCGAATTTCGGCGTTAGTGAATTCCATGTTTACACGTCTATAACTGTTGAATGCTTTATCCAAACTAATCATGCATAGCGTCGTTTTGTAGGTTATGTCAAGACCTTTCAATTAATGTATAGTATTACCAGAAACGAGCTCTGTAGCGCGATATACATAGCCGCGAAATTCATAAGACAAAAAGGCGGAAGGGAAATATTTGCCAACCTCATACATTACATGTAATACGAGCGCACCTGTATTATGTCAATGGAATATTATATTATTGCTGGTCCCGCGAGTGCGGGGGGCAGGCCGTTTCGCCCTATTCGGTTGACTGGAGGATTGGCGAAGCGGAAGAGTAGCGCTCCCTCTCGCTCCACTGGTGTTGTCTCTCTTTCTCTTGGATAAGGAGGAGGTACTAGGGGATTCGCGCTTCGACGGCAACACAGACATGACACGTGTTTATATGTGCCATGCGCGACGCTGCCGTGGAGCATGCTAGATGATAATGCAGCCCGCATTTGATTCATTTCACCAGCGCTCTAACACTTATCCTCGCCTGCGCACAGATACAGCAAATCACGCCTTCTATAAGTGCGGATGGAGCTGCAGATGAAAGTGGATAAATTGGACGGCCGCTACCAATGTAAAGTAGTGTATGTCCTTGCGCATGATAGGCAGGAGATTTAGTGCCAGGCGTTCCCACCGATGAGGCACATATGAGCACATACAGTCACTTACCTGTGTGTACGCTGCTTACCCAAGCCGTCCTCCACGAAAAGAAATAATTTTTTAAAACTGGGACTCCTTAGCTCCTAGAGAAGCCACGCAGTTAATGCAGGAGTCCTCGTATCTCTATATTTTTAACGTATGTGACGGTTGCATATGCATTCGGTCTAAAATTGCATTTAGCAATATTAATATTTGGCGGGGAGTCTATATATTTTCTACTTTGTCACTCATTCGTCTCTCGATACCGGCGCCGTTGTTGATTGTTGATTTTAATAGATGTCTAAGCCCAAACAATAGATATTGGTAGAGGCGAGATGGAATTTAAGAAGTTTTCTCAGCATCGAGCCCACCCGGGCGCAGCGATTGGTACCTCAATGACAGAGGGAAAATACCTCAACGTTGATATTGCCTAAGTGCGACTATGCGACTTGAGGACTTTTCGTTCTTATCCGCTCGCTTTTTGTCGCACGAAAAATTCGTGGACACGTCGGAGCAAGCTAGAAGCTTGCTGCTATAAGGACACGAAAGGAGGGAAAAGGGCGGCAAATTAATATACGCGCAGATATTTAAATTATAAATAATTATTTATTGTAATACAACATAAAATAACATCCGACAATTATTTACACGCGTAATCTAATATCTCTCTTCTCTCCCTCTCTCTCACTCACACACACACATAAAATGCTACTTATTTTCGTAGCGGTGACTTTCAGCTTAGCGGGTGAAATCTCGAACGCTCAACCGTACTCGAACTCGGACTATGACCTTCTCGACCGAAAACGGGAGGAGTTTGGCCACGCCACAAATAGACAATCTCTATGTTTCTTTGATCACTTCTGTGCACTCAAAGCACACCGTGTATACTGCGGCACTATCATGATATCTCGCGTTCTCTCTCTCTCTCTCTCTCTCTCTCTCTCTCTCTCTCTAACTCTAAATACTTAATTACTTTATTAAAAATACGCACGACGTGCTCTCGGACCCTTCCGCATCCCGAGACCCACTGCTCAAATCATGCAATCGAACAAGGATCGAGGACCGATCACGCGCCTAAATACCCTCTCTCTTTGATTAGACACCGCGCCTCTAGTTTCCCCCTACCAGTCTCAGGGTCAAGGCTACGATTATGCGCACAGTAGTGACGTAGCTACAGAAGTGAAGAATTGATGCATGTCAAAATATTAGGAGTTTCGTACACGGTATCTAAACGGGTGGGGCTTCCTTCGGGAACATCTCGTTCAAGGTGCAATACCGGCGAAATACGATGATCGCACTTAATGATGTTTGATCATTCAATTTGTAGAGCTTATTTTCTATAAGCCTCGTCATGATAGGTCACGCTTCTTCCGTTTCATCCAAATAATATCACGAACGATGATTGTGAAGGCGCTGGCAGGTGGTGATTTTGCTATTGAATGTTATTTTTGCTGCGTGAGGTGAGCACGGATTTGTTAATAAGGACTTAAAATAGATAACGTATTTAACGAACTCATATTTTAATGTAAATAAAGTAATTATTATTTTATACAACGTTTAAAAAAGCTGTTTCCGTTAGTGTTTTATTTGTAACTCTATTCAAATTATTTCTTATATTATTGAATCTTTAAAATTGTGATAGAAATTCAAATTAAGATTCAACTAATACTTTTGCCTTTACGCTTATGAAACAATTTTTGCAGTTAGTTGAAATAAATCGACATGCATGGATAGCAGCTGCAGGTAAAGGAGAACTAGAATTAGAATTATCTATGATGGATGTAGTACAAACCCATGTTATTCCGTCCAAAGATGCCATTGATCCCCGACGTTCTACAAGCTATATCAAGTTTAGGATGTTTCAAGCAGCGTGACAAGCTTATAGAAGAGTTGCTAAGCTTAAAGTAAGTTAATTAGTTCTACATACCAAATATATTTTGAGTAAGGAATCTTCACAAATGGTAAATAATATTGGAAAATTTCTCTTTTTCCCTATATATAATCTTTCAGGATATACTTATTTCTAATTTGATACATGTTCTATTCCTTATTAAATGGTAGGTAGCTGGATCAGGCATGTAGCTGTACCAAACTAAAGTGAGAAGAATAGTACGGCCTTTTCGTCAAGTAACAACTACTAATTTGATAAACATGCCCTCGTTCGCTGAATCTTGTATAATCTATTAGAATTTGCGTTTATAAGAATCTAGATTCAATTCGATACACACACACACACACACACACACACACACACACACACACACAGACGTATATATGCGCGCGCGCATACATGTATATATACATGTGTGTGTGTGTATATATATATACATACATATATTAGAATTTTATATAAATAAATAAATATATATATATATATATACATATATATAATATAAAATTATAATTAATTTTTTTTAAAGCTTGGCGCGAGACCGGCAGACACTTTAGGGTTTTTCCCGGGCAGCCCCGGTAGAACGGCGGGGCCCGGGTCAACCAGGAAGTGGCCGGGCGACGACCGTTACCGGAGATCAGAGGAGACGAGGAAAACACAAACAGATATGCTCCAACTACCGATGCTAACGCCTCGTGCTCCCGCCAATAATGTTGCCGGTAGTTTAAGCATACAGCGCCTTTTCGTTATTTGCTAACGATGTTTTGCCGTTTTGATGCACGGCTCGATCGACCAGGTGGCGTTCAGGGCGCCTCCGTTCATGCCCATGGAGCCAGAGCTCTGATTCAGCCTCCTAGAGAGGAATTTTGAGATCACGGGCATCACGACCGAGGCGATGCGGTTAGGATACCTGTGCTGCAGCCTAGACCCGCGGTACACTATTGAGATGAAGGATCTAATAGTGACGTACCCGACCGAGGAACCGTACACCCGCACGAAGAAGCTACTGCGACGTCTTCGTCACGAGCGAGGGCGTTTGGCTGAGGGCGGACAAGGTCGCGGCAATTCTGACTTTCGCCCTACCACGGAAGACGAGCTTCTATCGTGCCTGCCTCCCAAAAGCCGCGAAAACGCAGGCCCCGCTCAACAACATCCTCCAAGATAACGTCCGGGAAAACGACGACATTACCTGGACCGAAGAGGCAACGCGAGCCTTCGAAAAACAAAAACAGACGTTTCCCAGGCCGCTGGCTTTCCAGGCCCCTCAGTGTTTGAAGCAGAGAGTATGCTGACTCGGAACTGCTTGTCGACATAAAGCGCGACTCCCCCACGATTAATATTGTGACTTTACCGAACCACTGAAAATCATTCCCAATGACTAGAAACCAACCAGGTTTCGGCTACACTCAACAGATGGTAGGTAGGATGATCATGTAGATGCTGACGGAGTCCCTCAATGCGAGCACCCCTAGTGCCTCTAAGAGTTAAGAGAAATTACCTCATCAATGCCAAACGTATTCAAAGCCGAAATCGCGCACAGTGTCTGTGCACTGTATGAACGCATCATATTGACCTCAACTGAACCACAAATTTATAAAAATAGTACGTTGATTGACATCAGATACCGCCACATGTGAGCAAGAAAATACAACATCTTGAGTAGAGAAGGCAGTAAAGGACTGCCTCGCCTCCAAAACTAGATTAGCAGCTTTCATTGTCCTATGCTGCACCCTAATTGATGGGATGGACGGTTGGAGTTTTTCATCAACCCATTCATGCGAAATCGCCGATCGCGCCCCGAGTCGCATTGCGGAGATCAGGTTATCAGGTACGAAGGAGGGGAGCATAGAAGTGATGATGTTAAGCGCAACATCAGAGGACGAGACTCCCATGCTAGCACAATCGATAATTCGTGATGATGAGTTCAACCCCATCGCCCACTGCCAAGACCTCCCTCAGATCATCCCGATCGTTGCTCAAATATGTCCGGGGACATCCAGAGAAAATTTTTATTGCTGTTACTCTTGCTCGTTTTAATGCTTTTAAGATAATTACTATTATTATTTATACAGGTATTTATTTTTAACATTGTAGTTTTTAATTAAACTGTATGATTTAGGTGATCGGTGATTTTTAGCTACGAGTCCCAGATTCGCCTGACCTTTTCTGTAATACATTAGATTTCATTGATCGAGCGGGGGCCGATCTTAATTCTGTTCTTGCGAGGAGTCTCTGGTCAGGCTACCCCGAATTGAATCGATCCGCGCCAGTAGCGGAAGAGACGATGGTGACTCTTACGAGTCAGGTCTCTGAGCTAGAAACTATCAATAAAGCGCAGTTAGCCGAGCTAGCAGCCCTGCGTGATGATCACTCTCTGCTCCTCAATGAGATCTGTAAATTAAAAAATTTATTGAAGGATATGAGAAGAGCAATTCAGAAGAAAATCGATCGACTGGTCACTGAGATGTCCGCTAACCTATTAAAATTAAGCGCGCAGTTTATTAAAAAGAATAGTGTAAATAATAATGTAAATATAGATAGTTCTAAATTCATAACAAAAACAATCGACATAACAATAGAAATATTCATTTTAATGAATCGGCTCTCGAGGTGCCCGGACATAATAGGCTTCGCGCGGCGGGTGCTGACGTGCATCCGGGCATTTTCGAATTAGCGTAATTATTTATGTACGAGTGCTATACGAGTTGCTGTATAGCTGAATGTAACAACATCGACTAGGTTGAACTACTCGGTAACTTTGAGCAAAAATAAATATCTATTTATAAATTTTAAATTATAATCCCTGAGTATTCGGCTACCCTAACGTCGAGTCGAATATCATACTCTCAGCGTCGAGATATCAACGCTTGTTGTTTTTAGTGCCCATCGTACCGAGCTCGCTACATGTCGTCGAGGATGCTCGAGGTCGCTAGGGCGGAGGTTAAGAGCATATTAGAAGCAAGCGTGATTGAGTAGTATTCGTAGTCTTCGAATGAGAGGAGTAGCGCGCTCGTTCGGTTAAAAAAGGCAGATGTTAGCTACCGCTTTTGCGTCGATTACCGAGAGATAAACAAAGTGGCGAGGCAAGATGCCAACTCATTACCTCGCATGGAGTCAATTGTCAATAAATTAAAAAATTCGAAGTATTTATTCACAATCTTCTTGAAGCAGATGTACTTCCAAGTCTCGATGGATCGGTCGAGCCGGAAATACGCGGTATTCACCGTTCCGAGCATGGGACTCAATCATTTCAACTGAATGCTGTTTGGCCTGATGAATAAGTGAATAATCTTCCAATGCCTTATGGCTGCACTTTTCGGATCCAAAGATGAGCCGCACATATTGGGTTACCTCGATGAAGTGGTGGTAGTAACGTAAAATTTTGATGATCATCTACAATGGCTTGAGTTCGTATTTACACGGCTTTATGTTTGCGAGACTCGGAATAAATAGACGAAAATGCGAGTTCAGATGAACGCAAGTCGCAGAAGTGAAGGTTTGTACCGCGAAGAACTGCAACCGGATCCTGACAAAGTCGCGCTTATATTACACTATCTGCCTCTACAGAACACAAAAGAACCTCAGCGATTTCTTGAGATGGTAGACTGATATGCACGCTTTATCGATTACTATTTCGATCATAAGCAGCCTTTAATAAAATTACTTCGGTCGGGTGAAACGTAGCAGGGGGGTGAGAAACAAGAGCGAGCATTTGAGAAATTAAAGACAGCGCTGACACCTCGTTTGCCTTCGTCCCACTCACATGACCGTACAAGACGCCCGAGGTGCCTGCCCCAGGCTGACACAAGCATGGTGGTATTGAAAGCCGTCTCCACCTTTCTTTTATGATCAATTTGTAATATGGTATAGCATTTTTGTCCACCTTATTAGAGGAATTAAAATTAGCAAATGCCAGTCTTCTAAAAGTATCTGAAAAATATCTGAATAATAGTTGTTTCAGATCTTTTCTATCAGACATAGCAGGTTTTCTGCGAGAATGATGCAGTTTTTGTCTCTGGTTATATTGAAAGGATGTAGCTTGTTTTCTGTGTGAGTTAAATCGATTGGCATGGATCATTTGAAACCTAGCCATGCGTGAAAAAAGTTATGCGACCAATAATGCTTTTTCTAGCCAATCGATAGCTCTTTAAAAATTAAGTACCCATAAATAGTCTAGTATATATTTAATCTTATGTTTGAATTTTTTTATAGGCATAACACTGAAAAAGTAATATACTTTCTATTACTTGAAAGAAAATTGAAAAGACCAGCTTATGAAGATGAATTAGAAGATGTACAAAATAATTTTCGAATCCTGGCTAATACTCAAGAGGATCCTCCTAAAAAACGGATTGATACATATAAAATAAATGGAAACAGTAATCTTAGTTTCGGGCAAATAAGTCAAGGTTCACCATTAACTCCAAGAAGACTGTCTAGGTATGTGAAGTAATCAAAATGTTTTTATAAATTCTACCCAGCGAAAATACCTGAATGACAAGTATAAGTAAGATTTTAACTAACCTTATCCAGGGAGTATTCAATTAATTCCATTCTGTTTGAGCATATATAGTTAGGAAGATAGAGATAGATCCAAAAGTTAATTCCAATATTTTTCCAGTGTACAAGAAGTAACTGCTTCATGAGTTTCAATTTAAAAAAAATCATAACTATAATACTAATATTACTGATACTATATTAATACTGATTATAATACTAATTATAATATTAAGTTACCTCCCAAATTTTCGCAATATTTAGATAAATAATTTCTTTTTGATCGCGATAATACTTTTTCCAAGGAAAATCGAGCTTCCAAATCGGAGACTTGGTCTTCCATTATCTCAGACACTCTTTCTCTCTCTCTCCTACTCCGTAATTAAGTATTACATATGAAGCCGAGTACATATAATTCGCATTCTTAATTAATATTCGGTGGGAAGTTAAAATATTTTTCATAGACATGAGGACTCGTGCATGCTCCACATAATCAGAACATTAAATACATGGTTTTATCTAGAAATCAAGGAGTCCATTTTCAAAAATTTGAAATATACCAGAATGATAGTGTCCCTAAAGAATACGTACACATATACGTGAGTGTAGAGTGCTTGTACGTGTTTCATTAGTGCGAATACATGGAGCAAAATCTACTGCCTAATACTCACACAGACACCATTCAATACTGGTAGCGATCCATCATTGCATATGAAAACATCCATATCCTATCTGCAGTACCATCACACACATAGATGATCAGACCTACTGTGTCTGTGCACAGGCAAGGTATACAGTGTAAAATCGCTAAATGCAGTAAATCAACTTGCATACTTCACACCGATCTGTATCCTAATACATATACGTGCACCTACACCTGTCACACGCTGCCGAAATGGTATAGCGAATTACCATCCTGCAAACAAATTCCCCTGTCAAATCTGTAGCGACTATAACTTCCATATTTTGCTATAGGTTCCGACGAACATACAGTAACCGATTTATTATCTGTTGCTAGAAGGTACTTCGATTCGCAGAGATTGTTACCTCTAACCTCGCACGTACCATTATCGAACCAAATCCTGTTTCATCGTCGTGCATCGTGAGTGTATATATGAGGTATACTTGCCTTCAGTGTGCTACCATGCACTTTGATACGTCTCTGAAGTTAAGTGTAATATCGCAGCGTTATTCAATTCATTTATTCTTTATGAGACGGGTGCTACGCAGAATGATCACACCAGGTATCGACTCCGCTGGATATGAGTAGATAGTTGGAGGAATTAATTCATGTGCTTGTACATGCGGAAGAACTTAAAGCTGAGGAAGCTACAGTATCTCCTACCAACTATATTCTGATTGTTTTAACTAGTTTAATAAAAGTGTAATACATCCTTTGAGTGAAAGAATGGAAGAATTGTAAAAGATAGACCCTGGTTGAAGCTTCAAACAAAGTTTGTATTTGATTATAGATATTAATAAACATCAACCTACGATAGGTAGTAGTTATATCCCATTATCTTATATGGTCATCAAACCACTGATTTTTTCAAAAGCATAAAGTATATTAATAAATTTTAATAGAAAAATAAGGTATCCCTGAATATAACTTATGAACAGAAAAGTTGTGGGTCTCATCTCGATCAAGAGCGACACAATCATTCCAATGCTACTCTAATATTTCAATACAACTTTTGTAGAAGGATTCATTTTGCCTTAAAATAGACCTAAGTATCAGCAATAACCTTTTCATTTGAGCGAAATTTTTTACAATGAGCAATCTTTTGAGTTAAAACGGATCCAAAACCAAATCTACAACCAAAACTTAGAAGGGTAAGTTTATTATCGCTGTCAAATGCACTGTTTTATTTTCCGAAACAAAAATTTGTAACAGTTTTACATCCATTTACATGTCCTTAGTTTTGAAATACCCTGTATATATTTAAGATTTATCTTAACTTGTCGGGAAATCACCAAAAAACTATTACAATGTAATAATCGTTGATAAACGTTTATGTACGCAAAGCAATTTTGGCTTATTAAATAAATTCATTTATGAAATTCTAGTAGGAATTCACCTACCTATATACTAATACTGTGGGCCAGGGATAAAATTAGTCAATTTAAAATAATATTCCTTTTAAAATAAATTAAGACATTTTGCTTCTCATCGTAACTTCCAAGATAAAATTACTACAGATAATGAAAGTGAGTTTAACTCAGCAGTGTTTAAAGAATTCTGCCGTGTACACAAAATTGAGTATCATCAAACCACTATTAATGGACATACGTCAAATAGACCAATAGAAAGATTACATTCTACTTTAAGAGAAAAATGAAGTATATTGATAGATACAAATTCTATAGAAACAGTGCAAAATCATATGACCACGGCTATTTTTATATATAATCAAAGTATTGATTCTTCTATAAATTTTACACCATTTACTCTTTCATACGGACCATACAAAGAGCTGATCGATACGAAAATTTAGAAAATAAAGTTTATGTTAAAATTCACTAAAAACAACGCGATAAAATGACACTTCGTTACCAAAAATTACTTGTAGATAAAGAAATAGGCCCCTCACTAAAGTTCTATATACATGGTCAATTGCGTCGTTATAATTTACGAAGTGCTAAACGACTAAGAAGAATCATCTTATCACACGATGCTGAAAACGAAACTGATCCCACCAATAGTGATAACATTGGACAATCTAGGTGGTGATAATATTAATCAACCAATAAAATTAAATAAACTAGCATTTGTTAAGAAATTACCCCCGCAAATGACTTATGTTAAACTATCGTAATTTTTTAGAATTTCGTTTTGCTCAAGGATTAATCGTATTATTCCTAACTATTAATTATACTCTTAGATTCCCGATCCTAAATCCTATACAGTTCTCCCTGGGAGAGGAGATATATAACTGCCCTAAGAATGCATCGACTCCAGCCGCCCTATTTTTTATGTGCTTGCTTTCCGAGAATTTTATCAGTATGACACTTTTGATGATAAGATCGTGCCTCCGTGGGAACTGTTGCACCGTCGTGGCAACCTGCGTGGCGCGACAAACCGCTGGCCACTCAGCTGATGAATTGCTGGAACATCTCCCGCGGGGGCGGCGTGGTCCTTTGATCCGTCTTGGTCAAAAGGGAATGGGGATAGAGGGAAACGGGACGGTCACTCCTGACGCCGACGCGGCAAATAAGATACTCAAAAGAAAATATTTGTTAGAGCTTGTTCTTGAATAAAATAATATTTGTACACCTATTTGTATAAAAATTAAACCGAAAGTACGTTCTTCTAGTTAGTGAGAGAGAGGTTATATTTCTCTCTCTCGTCCGCGTGACAACGCTGATACAAACAAGAATAAGAGAGAAGCATTATATCTCTCGATCACTCACTCGCACTGCACTGGTATAAGTGCAACCGGTTTCGCAGCGACCGGCTGCACAATTGCAGTTTTTCTATAAATTAGTCTAGTACCCTACCTGGGCTTAATCGTGTGGGCGTGTGCGGTACGGTGAGTCCTCGGGGGTACCTTCTTTGGGTTACGTTCCCGGGCTCTGGGACTCTGAACCTCGTCCGGATGGGCACCGACCTCTTCCTCGTGACTAGATGTCGGCGCCGCTCTCCACTCGTCCTCTTTGTTTTTATATAAAAAGGCAGGCCAAAGCAGAGTGCCTCCTTTGCCATCTACCGCGGCGAGTCCGGCAAGAGAAAGGGCCAGCAGGCCTCACCGCCAGGTTGGTATGGGGCACCGCGCGCGTGAGAGAGAGAGAGAGCGCGCGCGACGCGGCGGTCGCGGTGGGTGGCCCCAAGCCGCCTCAGGGCCACGAGAGCGACGGGTTTGCTGCGCGCCTCTTTGGAGTTAGCGTCCGGGTTAGAATTGTCCGCCCGGCCGCGAATAAACATTATTTTTCCCTAGCCCCCTGTGTTATTATTTTACGTTTTCCCTCCCTCCGCGATCTCCACCGCGTCGACCGCCGCGAGGCTAGCCGCCCGGGGCTAGCCCGGCCGGGTCCCCTACGGGGCGACCACAATCCTACGCGATGGGCAGGCGGGCGCGACCAGAGAAGGGCTGATGCTCCGGGCCCCTCCGAGACTCGTCTACCTCGAGGTGCAAGCACCACGTCACAACTGTGATCCAGCATGCTTCACGACTGTCGGGACTGCGGATTACTGCTGGAAGATCGGGAGCTGATGACAAGCATAATAGTTTAATTCAAAGAAATAATATAAAAAAGGATTCCTATATAAATAATCACAGTAATCACCTTAAAAAGATTAAAACAAGCAATAGTAAACACATCAGCAATAATAATAAATACAATAGAATACACAACAATAGTAATAGAAAAAGAAACAACAATATTCATTTCAAGGATTCGGCTCTCGAGATTCCCGGACATATTTTGAGCAATAATCAGGACGATGTGATGTAGGTCTTGGCAGTGGGTGATGGGCTGAGCTCGTTATCGTGAGTTCAGTCCTCTGATGTGTAATCGAGAGACTCAACTACTATTTAATGGCGGCAATAGATGAATTATCCCCGGAGAAAGTTATGAATTTAAATAAGGATCACCTATCTTGGATTGAACTTGAGCTTCATGATTTACAGCGCAAGAGTAGGAAACCGTACAGACGTTACAGGCGAACAAGATGAAGCAATTCCTTGAGCACTTTCTTGATCTCCGCAAATACGTTCAGGAGAGGGTAGATCAGACGAGGACTGATTATGTTCATAATCGCCTGTTCGACTCTCAAAATTCTAGCACAATCTGGCATTAGCTGCAAAACCGACGGTTACTGCAGAGAGAAAGTGGGTCTCTACATAGGCTCATACCGGATGAGCGGGTATCTGTGTCAAATAACATCGACGATAATCGGATCAATGGTGTGCTCAGCTCTGCCGCTGATGGTGGTATTTAATTTAATGTAATAAATATTAACAATATTGTTCTATTAATATCTAAATTTACATTGTAGACAGTTGGTGAAGATAGCATTCTGTATAGTGTAGTTGTGAAGAATCTTCCGATTATTGGTCAGTTTTAAGTGCGCCTGTACAATAACTCACTTGAGAGTAGAGCCTTCTCAGAAGTGTGGAAAAGGGCTCATGTAGTGCCATTGGCCAAATCAAAACCCTTTCCGGACCAGCTGATTTTCGGCCAATTTTACTGCTCTGCTTTCTCTCAAAGGTGCTTGAGATAATAGTATATGACCAATTTTTTGGAGTACTTGGTGTCTCATAACATCCTTGACTAACTCCAAACATGGTATCGACGCATAGTTCGACTGAAATTGCTCTGTTATGGGCTTCTTCCATAGAGGGGTGCGGACATGGATGTGGACATACTTGTCTAGGAGAGAGCAACTTGTCATCTCCGATAGGGCAATAAAATCTTCTTGACTCTGCACCATACTTGGTGCTCCTCAGGGTTATCTGTTAGGACTGTCCGCCCGGGCGCGAATAAACCACTGTTTTCCAGTAATAAATCAGTCTTTCATTATTTTAATTATTGTTTTGCAGTTTACTTCGATGCCTCCCTGAATGTCTGGACAAGGCTGCAACGCAGTTCCGCGGAGCATACTGAGACGGGATTAGATCTTTCTCTGTTCAAGGTGCTCAGCTGTGGAACAAACTACCATCCTGCATTAAGAATGTATCCTAGAAACACTAGATGGATTAATGTTTAATCTTCCTTAGGTACCACAGGATCTTAAAGCCAGTGGGGAGGCTTATCCATGGGTCCCATGATTGCCCATGAGTTTGGTGACCTGACATCATGAATGATGATGGATGAATGAGGGTTTCCCTGACGGGATATACCTTGTATGTGGAGTTCTTTAAAAACGGAATATCCCTTGAGTGTGTTCTTGAGTTGTTCTCTATAAATGAGTCCTCTATGAAATATCCCGAGAGGTGCGAGAGCATATTTAAACTAGTCATGCATATATTTAAAGGATGCTTAGCCATTGGATATATACCAGGAAATTCAAAGAGAACACGAGTCTCATTTATTCCGAAAGCTGGGAGAAGAAACTACTCCTTGGTGAAGGACTTCATACCGATTAGCCTGACGTCTTTTTTATTAAAGAGGAAGGAAAGACTAGTGGACTGCTATATCAAATAAATATCTGATAGATCTGATTCATTTCAGCGAGGTCAGCATCCACAGAAACTGCTCTACACTCAGTAGCTAACTAGGTTGAGGAAGCGATGAAAATCAAGGAAACTGTTATAGGATCATTTGTAGATACAGAGGGTGACCGAAAATAAGAGCTCAATAGAAGTCCTGGACTGACATACAGGCTGTAACACCGAGGGGAACTTTCGGACTAAGAAGAAGTACACCTATAACTGCGGTTAGAATTCTGTTGGGCATAGATGGCCTGAACCTCGAATTAATGAGGGCGGCGGACAGAATTGCCTACAGACTAAGATGCGGAGGAGATTGGGTGGGAATAGGAAATGGACATAGAACCATTCACAAGGAAAAACTGCAAAGACCAATTTTGAAACTCCCTCAGGACCGTATGTCCAAACATCTATACTTCGACGGTATAAAACCAGAACTCCGAGTACATATGATTGGGTCAATAACGTATATTTACGAGGAGAAACATGGTCCACAGAAGGATCCAAGACAGATAATGGTACTGGATATGGAGTATGTGGACCAAAACGTATACAAAATACAGCTTATAAACTGAGGAAATATAATACAGTGTTCTAAGCGGAAATGGCCTTCATAAAAACATGTGTTAATAAATTGCATAAACTTTATAACCTGGATACCGGTTATGCTACCTCACCTACTGTATTCACCCAACTCGGTTCCTTCCGACTACGATTTATTTTCATCGAAAGGACACGTAGTGGCCGAGCAGTACTTCGATTTCCACGAGGAAATCGAAAATTGGGGATCTGATTGGTTTGCTTCAAAACACAAACAATTCTACTGGCGTAGCATCCACAAATTACCAGAAAGGTGGGCAAATTGTGGAAAAAAGATTGGAAAAACAGTACGAGAAAATGAGTCAGTGGTTTCAAAAGTTTAAGTATCAGGAATGATACAGAACTAAGGACATTATAATATTTAAGGTTGCTATATAAATTGAAAAAAAAAATTTGTTTACCGGATCGTGGATGGTTATGAACGTAGGCAGACACATCCCGGCTGTTGATTGACATCGTTCGCAAAACCAAATATTCATGATTTGAAGTTTATCTGCATTTGGTGGGATCAACACGGTATAATGAGCTACTCAAACCATGTCAATACGGTCAACAATGGGATACACTAACATAGATTCTCTGACATTAATTATCAGTTCAAGTCCTTCGCAAAGATCGTTGCATGGGTTGATGTCAATTAATATATCTGATCCTGATTAATGCATATATATATTTATTCTATTCTTAGTATCCTCTAGTAATAAAAAATACAACCATCAATATTTTTAATTGTACTATGGCAAGGCTCTCATAATCTATAAACCGTTAATCATTCGAGATCTTCTCATGCAAATTTTGTTCAACTTCAAAATTTTCTTTTGAATTTGGAAGGTTGCACATTCATCGGAATATAATACAATCTAATACATCATCTGGACTTGGTGATTTCAAACCAATTTCATTGCTGTGCTTTCTCTCAAAGGTACTGTAATGGATAGTAGATTCATTATATTACAAATATCTTGTGATTTCAACAAGTTATTTTAAATAATTTCACCAGCTATACTTCTTGAGTGCCTGGAAGGTATTGGGTTTTTCCATTCATTGCTGTGATGGGCACGAGTTTATCTGTTCGGTAGGACATAAATTAGTTCCATCAGACTGGACAGAGATATTATCTTAGCTCTTGAATTCATTTAGTGTTTCCTAGAGTTTCGTTTTGGTGTCACTCCTGTTCTATCCTTACATAAATGATCTTGATTTTGCTGTCAACTCTATGGGAGTAAAACTCTTCCTATCCGGGGCTGACGTGTCTTTGAAGGGTCCAGAGCACCTGCCACTGTTCTAGGTTAAATTTGCCCATCCATAGACTCGTGTTAGCCCGGAGCGGAGACTCGATCGGATAGAAGGAGTGAGCGCGCGCAACGAAACGCGCTCATGTAGCCGGCTCAGTTTCTTTGCAGCTTTGTATGAAAAGCCGCCTGTATTGGTGAGTCCGATTGTTGGAGCCGAACAACAAACTGCCGAAACGCGGAGTCGTGCTTCTCCTCAAGCTTTAGGAGACTTCAGTCGCCACCTGCTCGCGACTGCTTTACAACAGCACAGAGGGCTAACACATGTAAACCATAGACATTTTATATGCACCCAGAAATTATGTGCACATTAAAATAATTCTTATAATCAATGCTTCCATTCATCTTTATGCACAGAATTAGCTCAATTATGGCCCGTAAAATGCATACAAAGACGTATTTTACTCCTTTCGGCGTCTGGCTTATGTATCGCCGTACCGCCCGAAATGATTTTGATCTACTAATTTTTAGCAGCCTAATTAGCATATAAAATAACAGGTGATTCGTGGCAATATTTCATAATAATTTATTAATAGTCTATTTTGAATTTTCTATCTTCAAATATTTCGATACATTTTTTGTCGATTATTAATAATTATAGTATCTATTATTTCAGTACACGTCAGCAATCAAAACGATCTGTCGGTAACGTATGTTCTCATATTAGGTATTCAATGCCATTAACAGATAATACTGTAGCAAATTGTAGTACGAATACTTATAGTTCAGAAACATCAGTATCACGTACGCATACTGAAGAAGTTGCTAATCCAAGATGTTTATCTACAATTAATGATTGTTCGAATCAAAATGTTTTACCAATATCTTCTCCTTCAACAAATGTTGGCATTCAAATAAACGACGATAAACCAGGTAATGAAACCATAAATTCAATGTTTTTTTTTTGAAAGTTGATTATTCAAAATAAAATTAAAATTAAAGGATATTTATAAAATTAAATATATGTAATCTCTGATGAAATGCACAAACTGAGACAAAGTTGATCACTAGGGGAGGAGTAGCTGTGGCACTCCTGCCTGAAGCGGATCCAAGTTCGGCCCCTCCAGCGAGCCTCGTCAGCCGGCAGCACCATCCACGCAAGCAGCTTCTTCAGCCGCGCGCGGACTTCTAGGATCTCCACTAAGCGGGCGAGAGTCCCAGATCACTCACTGTGTATCCAGCATTCAAACGCAATTGTCGCGCACCACGCACGACAACATGCTTCAAAACGCGCCTTATTCCCTGCGGTTCACGTGCGACGTCGAGTACGCGGTTATCACGGCGCTCTGATCGATATTTCACTCGCGCTCGCCGAGCGAACCTATAAGATTCAGCGAGGAATTATTAAATATTGTGAAACGAGGACTCTTGTGTTTTTCTTCCGACGCCTTCCCACGGAGTGCTTACTCGGATTCAAACCCCGCGATCAGAGCAGTTCGACCAAATATGTACAAATAACTTTTTTAATTTTTCGAATTTTTTAATAAAATTTCCTGATATGTATGTTCGTTATAATAAATGCCTTATGTCTGCTATATAAATCTCCTTTAAGCAGAAATATTAAAATACAAAAAATTTATAGTTTTTTAAAAAATATAATTATTTGAAAATTGTTAAGCTTAATTTATTCTCCAATGTTAATCCTGTATAGAACCGGTCATAAGATGTGTCTACCAGTTATGACATAGTGCTTCCTCTCGAGGCTGGGGGACAAAATATTTGTTTATTCGCGTCCGAGTGGACAATCCCCGCCTGGACGCACTCTCCCATCAAGCGCACAGCGTCCCATCTACACGGTCTCGCGGAGCCTCCCGAGAAGTTCTAGGGAGGGCCACGAAGGCTCTTGTCTCGACCCCGACGCTCCGTCCGCTGGGGCTAGTAGGGCCGCGAGGGCCCTTGGCCGCCAGACCGATTGCCTCGCCGGGAAGCCACTATTCTGCGGCACCGAAATGTCGAGGTTGCCGCTGCTGCGTCGCTCTCGCGCCCCAGCTACTGAAAGGTGGCGAAGGCGCCTATGAGGCGTATGCCAGGTCGCGAGGGCCCTCGTCTCGATACGGACGGGTCACCGAAGTTCGGCCAACAGGTGCAAGTAGGGCCGCAGGGACTTTTGGCTACTAGGCCGGCCCTACCCAGAGCAGAGGCTACGGGATATTGGGGGAAGGGGGGCGTCATACCGCGCCCGGCGCTCCTTTTGATAAGTTTCTCTTTTCCGCCAAATATGCACGTCGGTATCCACCGCGCAAAGCCAATTTGCTGCATACATTCTAAGAGTCGAATAGGGTAAATAGTATCAAACTCCTTGCTAAGGTCGAATAGTAACAGTAACATCACTTGTATTTTGTCAATGACAGTACGCATGTCTTATGTTAGTCTTAATAAAGCGATTGGAGTACAGTTGTTATGTCGATATCCAGTTTGAAGTGGGTCAAGGATGTTGTGTGACATCAAGTGCTCCATAAGCTGGTCGTTTACAATTCTTTCAAGAACTTCTGAAAGAACCCCACCTTCAAAAATGTTTCGCTATTCTTGGAGTATGCATCCTTACCTTCTCGTCCACTCCCATAGAACATAGTTGAAGCATTTGCCATACTTAATGAAATTTGATCGGCTCTATTAGCGCCATCATGGTCACGCAGAAAAGTTTACGGCTTTAAGAATTCCTGGCCACAGAACTCGCCTGTGAAGCTCCCGACGAATACATGCTCATGGATATACGTATAATCTGTATCTCAGAGGCTATATCATGAGCCCCACTGCTCTCTCTTTCTCTCTCTCTCTTTCTCTCTCCCCATCTAATAAAATATTTATCGCGTCGCTGCCAGAGACACTTAAAGCCAAGGTCGCAAGCTGTATCCTTGCACTGCACGAATACACTACTGACCTCGACTTGACCATAAATTTATGAATATACTACATTGCCTGGCATCATAGATTACCATTCTGGCATGGGTGATAGCAACATCCTATATCGATGTATTGAGAACGCAGTAAAGGCCTTCAATTGTGCGAAGGTGGATTGTAAGTAATAGTGTTCTCAGTCAGAGTTTTTCAGCAATCCCTTCATGTGACCTCACGGTTTGTACCCGCAGATCTTAGGTACGAATGAGGGGGACACAGAAGTGAAAATGTCAAGCGTGATATCAGAAGGCAAAATTCCTGTGTTAACACAGTCAAGCACCCCTGTGATGATGAGCTCAATCTAACCACCCACTACCAAGACCACTCTCGCATTGTCCTGATTATCGCTAAAAGAATGTCCGAGTACAACGAGAACTGAATCGCTGAGATGTTCACTATTGCTATTGTTATATTTATTTTTTTTTATTGTTATTTTTATTACTAGTTGCTATTGATATCATATACTTTACTATTGTCAGTATTGTATTTCTTACAGTTTGGACTATTGTTGCTTGTGGATTTATTTTATCTACAATTATTAAATTAAACGATTTCAGCTCCCAAACTGCCAACGATTTCCCGCAGCCAAAACGATCCGTTCTCCACTTTGTTACAAATAGATGTCTGTATTAACTTACTACAAATATATTTTATTGTTATTAGTTATATTTTTTGCGAATCGATCTCGCGATTCGGTTGACACAAGCCTCCATTATTTTCTCCTTTGCTGGTATCTAAAAGGTTGAAGAGTGAGCTTGCTCTGAACTGAGGCTCCTTGTTAAAAAAAGAATTTAAATAGACTGTTGCTCGATCTATGAGTTCGAAGCTATTGCAAAGTAAGTCGATCGCTGTCACCGATATCTCCGATCGCACTTTAAGAACCTCTAAAATAACTTGCAAAGATGAGTCGAGTGGTGAATAAGACGATGATTTTATCTGATTCATTTGCCAGGCCGTACTAATGCTTGTAGTCTGAGCGAAATGTGTGAGAATTCTGCCAACGAATAACTCCGCATGCCCTGCGGATAGAAGATGGAGCGAGACAATAGAATAATTGGGCATGGGAGATAGAATCAAATCAAGAAGAAATTATCACTTTGAGTTACGCGACTGCAGTAGGGTCGGGATTCTATTGGTCGTTAATGGCTGAAGTTGTCTCGGATGCACTACTTTTGTTTTGAGTCTGCTCAAAACTGTGTCTACTGGACCGAATAAAGAAAAAAGTCCAAGCCTGTTGGTGTGCCAGGTGATCTGGTCGTAGTGGAACTAGCATACTCTAGGCGTTGTAACGGGGAGATCCGGGGAGAAAATTCTCTGACCCGGCCGTGTACAATGTGAGCGACACAGACCGTGTCGCCCACTTCCACGTGCAATGGGGGTGTGCCTTATGTACTTGCCCCGCGGCCACGAAACCAAGGTGGCGCGACTATCGACTGGCCGCTCAGCTGATGAGCTGCTACTGCAACTCCCGCGGAGGCGTCGTGGCCCTTCAAACCGACGAAGGACGGTTCTCGAGGCGCCGACGCGGCGCAAAAAAAAAATAAGCAACTCGAATTGATAATACTTAATCTTTTATTAAGTGTGGAATTTCAAATTTACAAACTTTTAACAATTCGATTCGCTGATCACTCCTAATTCTTCGCCGGGTTACAAATTGATCGAATTTGCGTTAAATTATAATTAAATCGCGCGCCTAATTGCGATCTTGTACTGCGCATGCACGAGTGCGCCGAATTTCAAATCGAGTATGTGTACACCCGTGCGCCCGCTCTTTCCGTCTGTGAGAGAGAGGTTATGTTTCTCTCTCTCTCTCTCTCTGGCAAAAGTGCAACCGGCTTCGCAGCGACCGACTACACGACTGCAATATTTATTTTGTGTCGAAAGTGCCCTACCTGGGCCCTCTGGTGTTATCGAAAAGGGCGTTGCCGACTTCTGAAGAAACCCTTCAGATCAGCTTTCCACCTCGAGGAAGCTGACAAAAGCTGGTTCGGGTGGGCGGCGACTCGCGTCACTCTCGCAGAGGCTCCCAGAAAACTAGCTTTTCCGGCCTTTCTCAGCTTAGTCTACCTGTTCCAATTTTACTACCTAACCGCTTTGTGTTATCCTTGACGGGCCCAACACTTGGCGCCTGTTATAGCGTACTTTGCATTATCTTTTTCATAAAAAATAGAGAAAGTGTAAAGTTGTCTGTCGTTCAGAATCTGGAACATATAATGATTCGCGGTATAGAATTCTTTCAAAGACCTTTCTTGAGGTAAAATTCGAGCAGAGTCAGTGGCATGTTCTAAAGAGAGGAATGAGAAGCTTTGTTAAGAAATACCATCCTAAGAAGAGACCAAGAATACTGCAACCGCATGATCTAGAGATGAGTTCACCTCCAGGACTATCAAGTCGGTGTTGTAAGGAGTACCGATACGTGAAATGGCAGCGTCAACTCCGCAAAAGTAGAGCAGCGGAAGCGGACAAATTATATCCTTAGGCATCTGGGAAGAGGGAACACTTACAGTCTAAGCCAAGATAGAAAGGAGGTATTAGGGAAATACAATAATGAGAGAGACATAATAATAAGCCCACATCTGTAAATATGTCGACGGTAGCGATCTTCGAAAGGCTTGCCATAAGTCAGTTGATACATCTCAAATATTGTAAAAATTTTTACACAACATTTGTTTCGATAGATCTAGTAATTTTACAAGTAAATATTAAAAATATTTCTATAAAAATTGTTTTTCGAGATATTTATTATTATATTAATTATTCTATATATAATTACTATTAAATATTTAATTTATTAATTTATTAATTAATTAATTTTATTTATTAAAAAATAAAACATAATCTAAATATTTATCATAATTAAATAATTTTAAAAATTTATGCAGATGAAACATCGTGTGGGTCTGTACATTCAACTACTAGTTCCGGAGTGCACCATTGGAGATCAAGATTGAATACAATAAAAAATTCTTTTCTTGGCAGTCCACGTTTTCATCGACGTAAAGTAGTTACAAGTGCTGATGACGTAAGTATGATTTCTAGATTGTAGCTTTTAAAATATTTAACAAAGAAAGTTGTTAAATGTTTAAACAAATATGGCCCGATAAGTATTTCGTCTACAAAAATAACAAAAATTTTAGAAAAGTGACGATTTATTTTTTAATATAATCTCATTTTAGTACTATATACTTGATCTAGCGATATTTCGATTCCTTTGATTCGTCTGAAAAATACGTTTTCTCGAGATCTGGAAAGTAGGCCTTCGTAGCAGGCCATGGACGGAACGAATTACAAGACTTTCTATTTTTTCTTAGCAACTCCACCAGGGGTACCTTAATCTCAAATTCATCTCTATAAATCTCGTATACCAGGTCACCATACCTTAAAACGTGCCTAACTCATTTGTCATGAGTAAATATTTTAAATTGCAGAATACTTGAAGACTGTCTGAAACTCAAACGACAAAATTCTAGTTTATTTCTATTCACCTCTAAATCTACCCCAATAATTGTCTTCAACACAAATTTTACCCTTTTCAAGTGCTCCTCAAGTGTTTCTGACACCATGATCAAGTCGCTTCAGGAATTGAAAATAAGCTTTTTAAGATTGATCTTCGAAATATAATGGGATTTGCGTAATTTATCCAATATTGAATTCATGTGCAGAAGCGAATAATTTTTACGCATTACCACATTATTAACAGCCTTGTAATTGACACAAAAACGATAAATGCTCCCATTCCGCCGTGCCATCATAGCGGCACTGTTCTATTCGTTCGAGCTATGCTTTATAATGCTTTCTCACTGCAGTTTACTACCTATTCTTCGACAAATTCGAGAACTCTCGGAGACATCCCAAAGCATATGTCTCACTGGCCGAGTTATCTGTATATCAATATGATGTTCGATGAGAGTCGCCTAGCCCTGAATGGTGCCAGATTTAGGAAATATTTCTAATGCTTTCTAACTATTGCTTTCACTTGCTTACGCTCCTCAGCTTTCATCTTAATAATGTCAACGTTTTGACGGAGTCCTCCGGCCGTCCTGCACATGGCCGGGCCGTGAACCAGTGGTTGGTGCAATAACAAAGCGCCGATCGCCGGATGATCGCTGGCCGCGAGCTGTTACAGCTCAGTTTTTTCGGCGTGGTTTCGACGAGGAGGTTAACCGTCGCGTGCGCCCGTACCTGGAGGCGCGTGAGAAGTCTGCGGCGCGACCCCCCCCCCTCCTCCTCCTCCCGTTCCTGAAATACACCGGGAGGCGAGCTGCCCTACACAGACCACCAGTAGTGCCCACTCAGACCGTGTCCTGCAGCCACAAGCGCCCCGACGGATTACCTCCAGAGGCGACTGACTGGAGGCCAAACACCATCCTGGGATCGACGGTTGCGAGCCCATGGACCCGGCCAGGTCGAGGCCGGTCAGTCTGGAAAGGGCCAGCAAGTCATAGTCGCTAGGTTGCTGGTGTACCATAGGTGTGCGGAGAGAATGCGCGCGGTATACGCGGAATGCAGGGACGACGCAGCGGCTGCCCCCTTGACATTTCGGCGCCGCATCAAAATGGCTTCCCGGCGAGGCAATCACCAGCAGTCGGTCTGGTGGCCAAGGGTCCTCGCGGCCCTACTAGCCCCAGCCGGCGGAAAGCGGATGAAGCGTCCGGGGTGAGACAAGAGCCCTCGTGGCCCTACCTAGGCTTTCCCGGCTGGCTCCGCGAGACCGTGTAGATGGGGCGCTGCGCGCTCGACGGAAGAGTGCGTTCGGGCGGGGATTCTCCACCCGAGAACGAATAAACAAATATTTTTCCCTCGAGCCCCGATTGAGTAATCACTTAGTGATTCCCTTCCCTCCGCGATTCTAACCCGCATCGGGCCACGTTGGCCTCGGAAAGGAAGCACTGTGTCACAACGTATGCATAAAAATTACTAGGTTACTCCTCTTGTTTACTAATTTTTTCAAACTCTCGTCATTAGACACCACATACACACCACAATCTGTTTCAAAGTTAGACTTCATTGATGGTGAATTGCATAAACTACACTTACTTTGATATTATCTTGCCTTTCTGGCTAGAAAGAGGAAAACTGTAATACTGGGATTGCATAACGCTCGAATATCTCGAACAACAAAACGAACCGACAAATACTTTTCTCACCTTACTGCAAGCCAGGTGTAAGTCTGAGCAATCTGCAGTTCTCCGAGTCTTTACTCTTCTGTAAAGCCCTGCAATTTTTTAAGGATCTTTTGAAAATTATTCAATTTTGCCTCACACTCTATCTCTAAATAATCATCTCGAGCTTGAGGAGGAAGGTTTAACTCCTATCTCTCGCTCTCTCTCTCTCTCCCTCTATCTGTCTCTCTATCTGTCAATATCTAAGTTCACATCGCAGGCAGTTGGTGAGGATGGCATTCCGTATAATATAGTTGTTATGGCTCTTCCGGTTACAGGTACGTTTTTAGTGCGCCTGTACAACAACTTCCTTAAAAGTGGGCGCTTCCCTGAGGTGTGGAAGAAGGCTCATGTGGAGTCATTGGCCAAATCAACAACACCTTCTGGATCAGATGATTTTCGGCCTATTTCACTACTTTGCTTTCTTTCAAAAGTGCTTGATAGAATTGTGTATGACCAGTTTATGGAGTATTTGGTGTCTCAGAACGTCTTTGACCCACTCTAAACTGGGTATCGACGGCACAGTTCGACTGAGACTGCTCTACTGAAATTGACTGAAGACCTACGCAGTGCTATAGACAAAAGAGAGGTAACATTACTGTTATATGGGCTTCTTCCGAAGGGTTCTGACGTGTATCTGGGCATACTTGTCTGGGAGAGAGCAACTTGTCATCTCGGATAGAACAATAGAATCTTCTTGGCTCTCCGCCACACTAGGTATTCCTCAAGGTTATCTGTTAGGACCATTTCTGTTTTGTGTTTATATTGATGACCTTGGTTTTGCCCTCGACTCTATGGGTGTGAAACATATTCAGTTTTTCTAGGGATAACCTCGAGGCAGGAGCCAGGCACGTAACAACTACGGCCCGATCAGTCTCGGACTGGGCCGCGTCTGCGTCCTTGAAGCTCAATGTTGGAAAGACGTCTTCGATTCTTTTTGGAACTCGCAGGTTCTTTTCTGACATTGAGTCGGCAGGGTTCAACTCCATTGAATTCTGGGAGGGGACAGTCGTGTCTTTATGTGAGACTGTAAAAAGACTTGCTGTTGTGCTAGACGCGGGTCTTACCTGGAGACCACACATTGAATTGATTTGTAAAGGAATCAACCAGGTTTTATGTATTATACGTTTTTTCTGTCAGTACATCACGGGAGTTCTTGGTGCCAAACTGGTACATTCTCCGGTTTTTTATTATTTTGATTATTGTTCTATAATTTACTTCGATGCGTCTCTTGACTTAAGGACAAGGCTACAACGCTCACAGAATTCCTGTGTGCGGTATGTGACGAGTGCTAAGTGGGATCATTATATCACCCCCTTCAGGATCCGATTGGGCTGGATGCGAGTAGATGGTTGGAGGGTATATTTTATGTATTTGCAGATCTTCAAGATCTTACGACTGCGTTAGTTGGAGTACCTCGCCGATCTGTTCTATCCTGATGCATCCTATTGGCCGGTTAGGGGTGAACCTAAAGAGATTTCTGTTCCTCGAATGCGCACCGAGACAAAAACTAGATCTTTCTCTGTCCAAAGCGCTCATCTATGGAACGAACTGCCATCCTGCATTAGGAATGCGCCGTCTCTTTCTCGCTTCAGGGGGCTAGTGATAGAGCATTTGAGGAGTCGGAATATCACAATAGATTCTTCTAGTCAGTCGCCCTCTTAATCTTGTATTAATTTGCGCCCTAAATTAGTTGTATGTTTGTGTAATGAGTATGTGTGTACTTATTTTCTCTGACTTGTAATCATTGAGTGAATGTGTACTATATCTGTGATATGACTAATGCTGTGATAGTGTGTAATTATATTTATAAGTAGACTTAAGATGTAGCGTCTATAATGTGTGTTTTGTGCAATATTTTGTAAATTATTTACAAATAAAATTTATCTCTCTCTCTCTCTCTCTCTCTCTCTCTCTCTCTCTGGCCGGTCGCTCCACTCTCTTCCTCTAAAAACTCATTTCTATTAGAGTAGAGTCTCCAGTCTTCTTTATAACTCTTTTTGTCATACAAGACTTAGGAGGTGCATCTGAGATATTGCTCGAGCGTTTCTAGTGTTTGAACATTTCCTTAAAGTAAGGCTCTTTGTTCTAGAAGGTTTATTACCCTTTCGGGCCTAGTCCACTGGTCGGATAAGGCCCTTGACTATTTCGCATGAACTTACGGACTCGCCGAATTTTTTAGGATGCCAAACGAGTTCAAGCTAGCACTACATAAGCTTCCACGTAAGAGAAAGGACCCGAGGCTACTAACCCTTTGACGCTAAAGAAGAGCCAATGTGACAGTGGCAGGGCCAACTGATCCATATTAGTTCTTACTAAAACAATACACACAAAAAAAGTAATAGAATAAAAATCGCCCACGGTAGGGTGTAAGATTGCTTCTCAGTTTTAGTATAGTTTTTACCCACCGAGTTAAGAACTCAGCTTACACTATGGGATGCTCCTGTCCGTCCTCATATTTCTGATTTAAAACGGCACCGTTTATATAATGCTTGTGTCGCTTTGTTAACAGTCGACTATGTTTCACAGCACATACTCCAGCAATTTCAAATGTTTCTCGACTTTTGAGATGAAATTGGCCCTCCGAGGTTTATCTAGGAGAGAATTTATCATGGATGGAAGTTATCTTTCAAAGTCAGTTTTCTGATATCTCTAAAGTTGATGTAAAACCTGTAGCTACCGTCTTCTTTTTGAATGATTATGGACGTGCCACACCATTACCACAATCTCTTAGTAAATGTGATATGAGCATACGTAAATTAGCATTCTATCAATGAAACGAGTATGACACGAATACGATTATCTTACATGAGAATGAAAATTAGCTTAGGTGTTAGCATTATTTTTCGATGTATACATTATTATGTTCACGATTATAAATTTACGTAGGTGAAATATTTAAATCAATTATGTCAAATATTGTTAATTTCAAAATAACTAAAGAAACGTCATAGTATGTTCAGGCTGAAGCTAATATCACTGTAGTTTGCTCACACATGATGAGCCCATTCCGTTTTGCCACGAATTTCTGTGATTAGAATATAAATCAAACAATCCTTCTAGTACTATAACTCCGTCCGTCCAATCCTAAGATCCGTCCTGTATAACTAACCGATTGTATATAAAAACTAGTATCAGGTCTTTTCTGTAAAAGTTACTCAGAGCTCCGAATAAGTAATAATAATTAAAATTAGGCTATCAATTATCATTATGGGAGAAACGTATTCTTTTTGCTTAGTCCGAGTGGAACATTCTCGATTTTGAATCATTCAAATTAGTCGAAAACTCAAGATATGCCATAATCGTTTTCATTATTGTTTTCAAACAGAGTCACTGTGCAGTAATCCGTTTATGAATAAAATGATCGAAAATATGAAAAGGAAAAAGAAAAAAGAAAAAAGAAAAAAGAAAAAATGAAAAAATGATAGGAAAAAATTATGAAAAAATGATTTAGGTCAATTTATGCAAAGAAACAATCGTGTCGATACATTCAATTCAACAAAAGGCATTCGTTAACCATCACATCGCTTTTGGTCGTGGTTACCTGCAATTACCGCAGGTGTCACCAGTTTTCGTATAATTAATCTTCTTAACAGTGGTACCGTCTTAACTGGAAGGATGAAGATAAACATGGAGCGAGGAGTAGATCCACTTTCAAAAAAGGTACCGACATAAATCTTCCTCTTCGAGGTGTCGCTGTACAGAGGCAGAAATTGTCATTCTTGACCTTTTGGCCTCAAAGAAAATTTTTCGAACGGAGACATGTTTAGTAAAAAATAATGTCAAATAATTTGGTCTATTGTTTATCAAGATCTTGTAAAGAAGACAGGCCGTAAAATAGGGCCTGCGAGATTTTACTGTAAGCAACCAAGCTTCTACCGGTAAGTGCGATGTGCTCGTTCTCGATTTACCTATTCCAGAATTAAGGACTCAAGTTAAGCTCAGCGGATATGTTAAAAACATCAGGGAGCAATAGTCCATTAGTGAAAATAATAGCATCATAATAAGATGCCTTCTAAATGTAAGAGTGGTACATCGTCTAAAAATATAAAGTCTATAAAGTAGCTTGTTTGCTCTATTAATAATATTAAGAATTTACTCCTTTAAAGTCTAGCACCATCCCTAAACTCTTTACAGAAGACTCGAAACGAACCAGAGATCTATATAACTTCGAGCTTCGATTTAAAATTAATTATTGTAATAATAAAGAATAATATCTAATTAAAAATAATTTTTAGAATAGGAGTGCCAAAGGAACCAAATGGTGCCTAGATTTTAACTAAATTTAGTTTCAAGTGATTACGTGAAATAGTACAATGCCTAGTCAAAGATTGCATCCGACTGACATTTAAGGGTGGATAAGTAGTGTCAGTATCCTCAAAGCGACATTCAGTGTAAAACTGTGATTTATCAGCATATAGAATATATGAAATACACCTATGCAAGTTGGAGCTTATATCGTAAGTTTGTAAGGAGAACTAGAAAGATACAGTACCCCAAGATGAGTAGAGATAAAAGAAGACCATTAACAAATAGGTTTTTAAAAGCCAACAGAAAATAACTTCTTAATCAGCGTTTCGACAAGTATACCGTCGAGATCGCGCGTAAAGTATCATCTCTCCGATTCTGCCATAATGAAGATGGGGACATGACTACTATCGGGTGTTGACTACTGTTTTGATCATCCGGTTGAGCACCTACCAAATCTTAAGCAGCTGTAAGCAAATGTAATTAAGGAGGGCCTTTCCTGTGGAGCGATTATTAGAGCGGGTACCAAGACAAGTAAGTCGTTTTGATAATAATTTGTGTACGCGCGCTAAGTTCGTTCGAGCTAGTGTGTGGGAGAGAGTGAGAGAGAATATTTAGAGTAGGCGTGGTCGAGTATAATATTGTGCCGGCAAAGAGATAGCTGTCGAGAATGGGGGCGGCCCAAAGGCCACCCAGTGAATAGAGCGAGAGGTCATCCTGTTACGCATCCTCTGGTGCAGTCGCAGGAAGCAATTCTTAAAAAAGAGCGCAGAGGAGGTAGCGGGAGCGATGTCAGAGTAGTGTAATGTGCATAGGATCTCTTAGTGTCCGAGACGGGTATACAACAGTCGTCGTCCGGGTCACCTGGTAGCAAATTGTCTATTCTCGGGAAGCCGACTGGAGTATCAGGTGTGTGGAGCAAAGGGAACTTCAGGAACTGCTGGAGCTGTGCAAATAATCGAGAGATCCTGGGAAACGTTAAAGCGGTGTCTTAGACGCTGCCCCTGAACTCTGTGTGAGAGATAGAGCTGTCAAGAAGACTGGTGATAAAACAATCACAAATGTGGATAATAAAGATACGTTACTCGACAAAGAGAATGAAGAAGCCGGAGGTAAGCATCTAAACCGTCCTCATCAAGCTGATATCCTGACTCGGAGTCGATGTGCGATAGAGAGTTGATACATCTTGAGAAGACGCTGGAAGCATCGCAGAACCTCACGGGAGAGTTGCAGATTCCCCGAGGCTTGCAAATTGATGAAATTTTCGCTTGGTTTTCATCGGAGTGTAAAGAGTGTACAGCGCGACAACGCGTCTAGACCGTTTGTCAAGGCACCTGATGCGCCCACAGAGTGGCTCAAGTTTTCTAGCAAAGAAGCTGCGACTGTAGGTTCTGAAAGGAATCGATCACTCTGTCAGACTATAGAGGTTTTAAGACGTTGTGTTCGAGTGCCGTCGACCGTTAATAATAGGCTGGTGGTCTTCAGACCGACACTGGCTATATTTGTCGGTTGAATTGGGTAGTAGAGATGTTGAGGCGTTGTACGATCCCGGTGCTATGGGTTCTCTTATTCGTACCGCCGTGGCAAAATAGTATCAAAACAAATAGCGACCAAAACAGTTGGCTGTCAGAGGCATAAGTGGGGCCTTCAAGTTCAACTTGGAAGTAATATGTCGCGTATTTATGGTGGACAGTGGTGCGAATTTGACAAAGGTGAAGTGCAGAAGGTGCAAGCTAGGATTTTTACTCAGTGCACTGGCATCGTTAAGATTAAGCAGTGTCAACAAGTGAGAGCACTAGTTGAGAAAATTCTTCCTCAACCTAGCATCATTCATGGCTACACGACTCTCGTCTAACATTACATCCATGTACAGAGTGCTCAGCGCACCTTGACCTATGTCTCCGAGAGTCCTTGAGTTTTCCCAAGAGGAAGTAAGGAAAATGTATGAAAAGGACATTCAGCGAAAGAACAAATCAGCGAAGGTGCATCTCTAGCATTTAAAGCGATATGTATCGCCGAGAAGGGTTAACGTGCCGCAAAACTTGCATCCTTATGGAAAAATAGAGTCGATGTGTTAAGAGTCTGAGAGTCAAAGAAAATTGTTGTGTATCGAGTAGAGTGTCCTCGGACTATGCGGCAGTTCTTCTCATTGACTTGGATAAGAAGATGATAGAAGAATGGTGCTTATAAAGGAGGAGATTTTGGCGGGCGAACCCACTGCGTCTACGCCCTTTTCATTGAGCGCCATCACTGAGTCGACCAGCGTCGTCGTCGAACCGATGGAAATCGAGGCCATGGCGGCGCGAGAAGAGACTCGTGTGGCCTATCCTTTCCCGGAGTCCAACTGCTGAGGGCGAGATACAAAAAGAAGCTAAATCCTCAGCATCAGATAAGAAAGACACATTATAGAATGATAACTTGCCAGTTTTCGAGCTGAAAATAAGTTTTATCTTTAGCATCTCTATACAGGAATAGGTCGAAAAGAAGTCTTGTGCATCTATGTCTATGATACAAGAAATCAAGATGTGCTAATAATGCATAAATCGTTGCTGATCCAAAGTGGTTTAGTAAAACATTTAGTTGACTTTCTTCTTTTGACAGGAACAAATAAACATTTTCCACTTCATAAAGTGGGGTCCAGTTGCATGCTCAAGAAGATTTAGCAGATGCTGAAGATTAGCATAATTGAAATCTACAAATCTGAATCCAAGTGAATTCTCTTATACAAGTGCCTTGACGAACTTAGGATCTTCAGGCTTCGAGAGTAAATCAGAATTAAAACCACCAAGAATAACTTCGCTATCATATCCATGCATATAAGTAACCTTACCGTCAATAAGTAGAGGATGCGAAGGACGATAGATAACCACAACAGAAATGAGATCATAACCTCCGGAAGGATTTTCATAAAATATAAATTCAGAGTATCCTCGTTGCCTAAGCCAAAAAGTAGTACAAGAATAGAGATGTTAAATGGTAAAAGTACAATCGACATATAAGGCAATCTCCACCTCTGGTGTTACGATCGCTTCTTACCAGCATATAACCATCGAGCATGACAATAGAATTCTGCATAATAGAAGATATTTTTGTCTAGTTAATTGATATTATCTAGAATGGTGAACGAGTATCCAGGAAATGTCTGACATATTTAATGTGACTTTTAGGAGAGTTTACATTAAAGTGACGGATTTAGAAAGCCTTTGCAGGTGAAAGGCGTGAGACTGTAGAAGGGGAACAAAGCAGAAGATCAGGTGGAATCGTAGAAGTAGAAAGCTCTGTGGACGATAGCGTAATATAAAATTATTGAGGTCCTTTCCGTATTAATTTGGACAGAATGATCCGTTTTCTTGCGCAGCACAAATATCCTTCCATTTCTTACGAAGACTAAGAATTGATTATTAATTTCCTTTGACTCATTCCTAGCAGTATGGTGGAGTTTGTAAACTACCAAAAAAAGAAACTAATTTATGTTATGACGTCGTGCTTCCTACCCCAGGCCGATGAACCTTAGAGGGGCCCAGAGTACTCGCCACTTCTCCGGTCACGCTCGACTGCCCAACGCGCAGGCTCGGTGTTGCCCCTGAAGGGGCCAAGTTGGGCTAGTCCGGGCAGCTAGCCTCATAGCAGTCGACGCTAGGAAAAATCGCAGAGGGAGAGGCTGTCACAATAATCACACTAGACATTTCTAGGGCAAACTAAAATTTATTTGCGCTGGATATATTTTTGTATTGGTTAGAGAGCTGTGAGTCTACCTGTGATTGAAGTATCTGAAGCTTCACTTCATACGCAAGTATATCACCTGATGTGTCGATTGGAGTAGCCTGCGTACTAGTAGACTTACGCAAAACACTAAACGCCATTTTAAGTGCAGCAAATTCCTCCCTTACATTGAATACCAATTGAGAGGCAGGAAGCTCACAAATTTGTTGAGTCTGCTTTTATGATTATTTTTTTGTCAAATGAGTTAAATTTTTGTTTTAGAGACTTTACTTGATTGTAACTCAGTACCATATTGCAAATGCCAAGTATCGACTACAGTTTATTACAAACTTAAGTGAATACAGTAAAATTTATATTTTCTGTATTATAATATATATATATATATAGAAGTAATAAGTTTCAATAGTAACATTAAAGCTCAGTAAATTTGTAAATAATATAATTTTAATAAGATGAAATTAAATAATTAAGAAATTGAAATATTAAGAAATAATGCAGAATGCTATTAACTTACAAAAAAACTGAAATTACGTGAATCCAATAAAGATAATTAGAGTAAATGGCATATAATTAATATATTGTAATACGCAAAAAAAAATCGTTCAAATATAACAAAAGCAAAGTTAATTAATTAAGTTTGATGAATGATTGATAAGATGAAGGTGATAAACTGATCACCGGATAGTATAACTAAGGATTCTAAAACTATGCACTTCATAACAAAAACCACGCAAACTCAATCTAATCATCATAAAAATTAGTTTAAGTCATCAAGTACCCTAAAAATAAATTACATAAGTTCACTAATACTACTTCAGGTTGACAACATAATTAATATATGCCGACCCTTTGGATTTTATGTTGAATATTCATCCAACAGTGATAAGCAAATGATCTCACTTGAAGGGCTATTTAATATATCGGATTAAGCAGTAGTGATGGCAGTAGTGATAGCGCTACTATAGCTACGGTACAAGCAAAATGTGCGAGAACGTGATTGAGCATCAGGCCACAAGAAAAAGTGACTAGGGCGAAACACAGAAATATTATGAGTCGAGTTTTACAAGTCTAAGGCCCCTGTGACAAAAGTCTTGAGAAAGATTTTTTACAAGAAATTTACAGTTAGCGCTCTTTATAGTACAAAGCGATGTAATAACACATTGGATACTGACCTAGACGACAGAGAGCTGCAGATAAATATAGATAGATAGATAGATAATAATTTATTTGTAAATTTTTTACAAAATTATCGCACAAATTATGAAGACGACTAATTAGAATAATCCGTAATTGAAACGTCCCGACACCCGCAAATGTTCCAACACTAGCCCCCTGAAGCGAGAAATTCCTCATGCAGGAAAGCAGTTTGTTTCATAGATAAGCACCTTGAACAGAGGAAAACCTAATTCTCGTCTCGGTGCGCATTCGCAAAACAGAAACCTCTTTAGTTTGTGACGGGGCGCCTCCTCCACGGAAGCCGGATTGCTCCCGAGGGGGCCCCGAGCGCCGCGCCATCCCGAGTGCGCCTCCTGCTCCGCGCAGGCTCATGGTCGCCGCGGAGGGACCCAACCGGGCCGACCCGGGCGGTCGACCCACGACGGTCGCGACGGTTATGGGAGTTGGGAAGAGAGACGGCCGGACACAATAATAAATCGCGCACTCCAATCCTTTTTTAAATCTATTTATTCGCGGGCGGCAAGACAAGCCCCGCCTACCGGGGGGCAGGCTACCGAGGGAGTCGTCTCGCGCCCCTCGCGCCTAAACGCGAAAACGCTCGCGCCACACTCTCTCTCCGCCGCGCATCAAGGCTGGGAGGCCTACCTTGGCCGTCGGCGGGATTCTCGCGGGCTGCTCATTCTTCGCGTCGCCTCTCGGCTCGGCAACGGCGGGGCTCGGCGGTGCGACGCACCCTCGTCCTGGACACAGCTCGGGTCGTGGGCGGCTAAATACTCGAGCGCGCCCGATTGCCGCGGCCCCTGCGCCCCCACCCCCCTCGCGCGCGTGCCTCCCCGCGCCCACCAATGTAAACATCGGCTCGGGTGCGCTCGCACGGCCGATCCCCGCGCCCATCGCCCGCGGCCCTACGACACCACGTCTCAAGTTTCACCCTTGACCGGTAGATCGGATGCATCAGAAGAGAATAAATCAGGGAGGTACCCCGGCATACGCAGCAGCAAGATGTTGTAGATCTGCAAATACATAAAATATTCCTTTCAACTGTCTCTCTCATCCAAGCCAATCGACACCTGCAGGGGTGATGTGATTATCCCACCTAGTACCCGTAACATACCAAGAATTCAGTCAGCGTTGTAACATCGCCGTCAAACACTAACAGTAGCATTACCTGTGTTTTATTTATAGCAGTACGTACATTTTATACTGTATAAATTCATGAAATTTTTCCGCAAAAAAGAAAAATTAATCTGTAATTATTCCTTAATTATTACATATACCAATATACATGATTACACTTTATTCTAGGTGCAACTCACTCCCGAATCTTCTCCCGAATTTACCAAAAAATCATGGTTCGGAAGTCTTATGATGTCTGAAAAAGATGAAACTTTTACGGTATTAGTAAAAGGCAAGCCATTAGCTATAATTAAAGCTGATTTGGTTCACGTATTTTTAACGGTAATGTACCCATTAATACTTGATCAAATTAAACTTCTTATTGGATTATCGAGATAGAACATACACACACGCGCGCACACACATCGCAACAAACAAATAAACATAAACATAACAATAATCTTCTAAAAAAATATTTGATTTTCTTTTTTCTTCTCTTTTTTGCGATCTTAATTATACTTGCGTCTGACCTGAGAACGGAGGCTGGTTAATTTATGAAAAATAAGTTAGATGAAATAGTTTAGTATGATATGGATTATAGTAGTTCAGAATTTGCTATGACTAAATAAATGTCATATAATTTTATTTTATTTGTAGAATTATAATCAATAACCATCTTAAATACCGTGCAATTTGAATCATAGACTTTATTGTATTGTTCACAGTAGTGAGTTTTGTCATAAATGGAAGAAGAATTAAGAAAGGTGAATTACTGTAATAGAAATTTGGATATTATGAAGTTTAATGATGGCTATGGAATAAATATAAAAAGCGTAATGGAAGAATACGTTTAACTCAGAATGAAGAATAGAATGATGTGCTAGAAACGGTTATGATAATAAGTTTTGCAGACGCTTTTGTACGGCATAGAAAAAAAAGTAGTAAAAAGATTACAAATGACGACGAGGGAGATTGGTCAATATATTATGGTTCATATTAAGAGCAATTAAGTTGTTATCAATGGTATAAAATAATTATAAAGTATAATTTCCTACAGTTACGGGCGATCATTTGTTGAGGACAACTTATAAATGAGTTCCAGACAAAGGCGACCTTCATGCATCACCAGCCGTCGGGAGGTCGTCGAAAGAATATGATTTTTGAGCAGATCTTATCTACCTGATGGCGATATCTTATGCATAAAGATGTTCCTAATGCACGGATTACGGTGCAGTTGGAAAGGCGTTCGGAAGACATCCAGTGGCTCGATGATATATTTGAGTATCCGAATATAAGCCCGTAGATAGCGTATCATGTGTGTGACTGTCCTGGAGTAGTTTTTCGGACTTTCTCGAATTGTCCATGTTTCAGGAAAAGCCTAGGAACCCCTAAGGCAGGGCAACCGATATGTCCCCTGGGTCCTGCATGGACAGGTTAAAGAGAGAGAGAGAAGGCGATTGGAGGCTCATGTGTTGCCGATATTTGAGAGAAGGAAGTCGGAAAGGGAAAATTGAGTCAAGTGTCAAGATCATGAGAGCCAAGAGAGTGAGTATAAGAAAAAGAGAAGACGCTTCGAGCTTCGCAGATGTCACGGCTTCACAGATTATAACTTACTTGATACTTTACTAGACAAGGCTTCGAATCGAGCTGAGGTGCCTAATAACGTCTGCATAGAAATTGTAGTTCCCGCTGTTACCAAAGGGAGGGTATGTTTCAACGAGTGTTATGGAGAAAGGATCCGCGAGAGTCCTCTGAAGAGTCCGCTATCGCGTTTAGCTACAGACGTACTCAATGGTATCATGCCGAAACAATTAACTAGCAATGATTATAACCGATAACCGAATGTACCTGACAGTCCGGCTGAACGGCAAGGATGTTTATACATTGTTTGATCAGGATTTTATGATTTCCTTAATTGACTCTGAAGAAACAGCCGTATTTAAGGATAAATGGAAACTGTCTCAATCAGCTGTTCGTGGAATGGCAGGAAGAATAAAAAAAATTCTTAGAGTGATCGAAGTTCCATTTGATATGGAAAATATCGAGCATGCAGTCGATTAAAGCTAATTTTACCATATATAGATCACCCTATGATTCTTGGGATAGTTTTTGTTCTTGAGTTTCGAGTTAGCACTATGGGATGCTTCTAGAGATTTCCAGGTGGAAGATGGCGTCCGTTCTCGAAAGTGACTGGGTTGAGTACAGACACAAGAAGTTTTGGAGAGTACTATGGTATCGTAAATATATGAGATGAAGAGCGATAACAAGTAAAGGCTTCGATGGAAAGGATAATTCCAGAATCCGAAGACCTTTATGGGTTTGTGACTCACATTGAACATCACATTGATGTCCAGGGTGCTCTACCAGCGAGTCACGTGCTTCGGTGATTGTCTGCCAAGGTTCTCGTGTCTCCTCAAAAGGAAGTTAAGGACATGTCAGAGAAAGGGATTATCGAGTGTAGTTCTAGAGAGTGGTATAGTGCCTCTGTGATTGTAAGATGGGAAAGAAGCTATCGATTCAGTACAGACTTTAGAGATATTTATAAGATAACTAGACGCAAGAAGTAGCCTTTATTAAATATCATTTCAATTTTGCATAAATTACTAAATTAAACTCCTCTTCATAGAATTTTTGTTAGACGTTGGAGCCGGAGGCGACTATACACTTTGAGGTGACTCTAACGGCAACACTGTGATGAGGCTCTCCTGAAGCTCGTCCTATGACGATTGACTCAAGAAGTAGTCATCCATCTCGAGCTGATACCGGAGATTCTACTTCAGGTGAGGCGTTGCCTGCAAGCTCTGTCGCCTGGCCTCCTCTCGGGGCAGGTCCTCCAAATAACCTGCTGAAAATATGCTGCTACTGGCCTCTTTTCGCCCCGCCGGATCCTCCATCTCCATGGGCTCTACGACGGGATTTGCCGACTCAGCCGCCGCAACCTCCACGATGGTCGCCTGCCCAACAGGTGGCTGACTCGCCTCGTCCACCGCATCGCCTCGTATTCTTTCCACTAAAGCCTTCACTTGTTTTCGCTACTCTTCTCATATCTCAACTATACTACAATTCTGAGATCGGCTGCTTACTCGATATTTTCCTCTTCGAATTGAACTTAAAGTACTCCGAAAATATTCTGAGTTCCTCCTGTCACTCCACGATCGGCTAACTGAGCCGGTTTCCATTTATCCTTATATATATCTGCTTCTTCACAGTCAATCAAGAAGATTATGGAACTCGGATTTAACAACGCACAAACATCTTTGCCGTTCAATCGGACTGCCAGATATAATCGGTTGTCGATTATAACTCCGGCTACTGTAAGCTCCTTACATGTTGATTGTTTCGTACCCTTGAGTACGCCTGTAGCTAGACGAAACAGCGGACTCCCCAGTGAATTCATGGATCCTTTCTCCGCACCACCCATGGAGCATCCCCCCCCTTGGTAAAGGCGAAATCTCCAAACTCAATGCAGGTGTCTGATTAGGCAAATCAAATCAAACTTGATTTACGCTCGCTGATTGAAACTCGCGATATTCGTAATGAAATCTTGTTTAAAAAAGAATGATAACTCTCTTAGCTCTCTCTCGCTCTCTCTCTCTCTCTTGAAACGGTTTTGATAACGATGGTCTCCAGAAGAGATAAAAATATCTCTCGGATGAAAAATCTACGGACTTAAATGGTTATTTACATTATAATGTGATTAATCAAGACAAATTTATATTAAATGGAGACGAAGTACGACTATTGATTCTACGCTCAATGGACGCATTTTTGTTTGATAGATGCATCTACAATAAACTACAGTGTACATGTTTCAGAAGCAACTTTACTCTGTGGTTGACAAAAATTTAGCTCTGCTGTTTTGATTGCTCAAGCAAAATTAGTCTTATCATCTACAGCTAAATACCTTATAACAAGAGTCGAAGTGAAATATATATGATAGTAATATGCATGGAGATATTACCGACTCCTCGTCAAAACTAAATTGCTACACACTCGATGCGGTAAAATTTACAAAGCTTATCATTTATGTGATGCGATTAGTTGTAAATTGGTTAGTGTAAGTAAGAGCGTCAAAGTAAAATATTCGAAGTTACTCTGGTAGGAATCGATTAGTTTTTATGATCAATATGTCAATCAAATAAAACTATAAATATTAAAATCAATAGTATAAATATAATAAAAACCATGTAATACAATTACTTCACTTCGAAACGAAGATTACCAATAGAACCACATTTTCATGCATCTAAAGTTTTAATTAGATTTCGACTGCGAAGAAAAAATGAATTGAAATCATAATTTTACTAAACATTTACTAAACCGTCCCAATTCTGCTGCATTAAGATTCATATTTATAAGAAATTTCTCTCTTGGCTATTGATTGCAATGACACTGCACACTAGGTCATAAAACCTCTTTGTGATTCTTCAGATTTTCCTAAAGAAGTGAATGAATCATTTTTTAACGTGTTAGCATCATGTTGTGGAATGGTTCGATGGCGAAACTCAATTTGAAGATCTGTATGTTACCTGTCGACGGCAATCAACTTACTTCACATAGTTCAAGCTGGCAAACTTATACGAGCACGGACATTAAGAGTATTCTCGTAGTATCTCGCAAATACCATTACTCCTGGAGAAGCCGTGTTTTACTATATTTAATGTTGATGAAAGCAGTAAGCGTGGATTCCACTGGATACCTATCTATATTGATCTCGGAATTAGAACGCTTTTCAACAGCTACGAGTTGCCACCGTTCCAAGTTATCATGCTGATAAAGTTAGAAGAAACTATCGACAATATGATTCGTAACAGTTGCAAAGCATCATAATATTGATGTATGCAACCACTATTATGTTTATTTTTTATTTTATAAGTTTTTTGGGTATATGTTTACATACTTTTGAATAACAAATATTTGAGATATAAAAAGAGTATATGTGTAAAAATAATATTATTCGAGAATCATACATAACAGACAGAGTACGTCGAGCTATACAAGAGTTGTAAATAAAGATAAAGTGATTTCGATAAAAAGGAAACTTTTAAATCAAAAGACTCCAGTCAAAATATATTGTATAATACTAATTACAGAGAATATTTTTTGCAGTGCTCATCTCAGGTGTCAGACTAATTTACAGATTATAATTATTTATCATTATGATTTTACCTTCTTCTTTAGGGATCTTTGGATTATTTTTTCCTTTCTAGCACTACTCGGCAAGGCGAGCTGCAAATGTTCAACCCCGAAGCCCATGATGACGATACAGGCTTGATATTTTAGGCACGGGAGTCGCATTAAGTACCCTCATCTACTGATTTTAATACCTAATATCGATTAATCACTTCAAAGATCCAAATATGGTATACAATTGGGGTGTCCTGTAGTGTACGTTTGCAAACTTTCGTAAACCTGTGATAATTTTGACACGAGTTGACGTATTATTCTCGTCAAAATAGGCTTTGAATGCATTCAAGTAGTCGCATTTGTTTCCAATAATCAATTAACTACACAAAAGAAAAGAATGTGGTAGCGACGCTTTAAGTTGGGCAGTTGTTTTCCTTGCTCTTGGCATGATTTCAATGCGATAGAAATTAAATTCTATTAATAAATAATAAATACACAAGAAACATTCAACCTAAACCTTGTCCCTATAACAGTTTAATAATCCTCACCTGGGGCACCAATTTGTAACGGACAAGGACAAGGAAAGGATAAATGCATAAATAACCACTAAACGATATTTAATTTGAGAGTAAATAATTGAAATTATTCGCAACGGTGAGGTTAGATTATAAAAATAAAAAAGCGGGTGTGCCGCAGCTCTTACCTATTCGGCTCAAAACAAACTCGGTATGCAGCCCGCGGCGAGTTCGATCGCCGCTGATCACCATCCTCACTCCTCGAGTTACCGTGGCCACGTGAGTCGTGGTGCCAAACAAAGGCCCAGCGCTCCGGAGTTTTCCGAGGCTTCCTGAAAATCTTGCGAGTGTCGCGGGATTACAGAGTGCCTGACGACCACGGAAAGTAAAATTCCCGTGCACGCGGGGCGACCTTCATCTACCAAGAGCTGAGCTCCACGAGGCCTATGACGCCTCAGGCAGACCCATGTATCTACCTGAGCGGCTGGCTGACGCCACAAATCTGTTGCGGTTTCGCGTGCGGGTAATCACCGCTTCAATACGCGCCTCTTTTCTTTCACACAAGCCACCCCCCCCCCCCTCGCCCTCTCGGATATCGTGGATGGTGTTCAGCGCCTTTTATACGTCCCCATTAAATAATCAAATAATTCTAATATCGCTTACAATAATTCAAATGAAAAAAATCTGTACAGTAACAATCATTAACCATAACATCCGTAATAATAAGTTTTCTGATTTTGTGATAATTTTGAAATCAGTTGTCGCACTTTTAATATAAATCTAAATAAGCAACTGCATTTAATATCTCTTGACTTAAAAATAAGGATTGTAGAAGCTGCTGTCTTGCATTGAATAAAATTGAGGTTCCCTATATTTATACGTGGGCAGAGTTTTTTTGGAGACGTCGATTGATATCTATATGGAATTTCTATCAGTATAGTGCAGTGCGAATTAACTAAACGTGCGTGTTCAGCACATACACATACATATGAATCGTGCAATATACCTCTCCTTTAAATAGTGACTTCTGATTTGTTAATTTCACAGGCCAATTTGCGTAGTTTTTTTTTCGAATTCAAACTAATCCATTTTATTAATACATTTTTTAACAATTTTAATTAAACCTAACTTTGTGAAAGATGCACTAATTTTAAAAATAAAACAATTTTTATTAATGAAATATCATAAACTTTAGGTACTCCAAAGGATCATCATAAATTTTGAAATGCACTATATAAGAGAAAATCAAAAGTTCAAAATTTCATACGTAAATTCTTATCGAGTCTTGAGTAGAAATATAATAATAAATAATTAATGGCTAAGAACAAAGTTTGTAAGTTTTTACTAAACCTGAAAAAATATTTATACAAATTAAGTAGCATAAAAAAATTACAACCGATCTGTTAAATATTAGAAATTATCTAAAGAGTAAAACGTACGTATTAAATAATGTGATAAATACAGACTAATTACAAAATATAAATGCACTATAGAAAAAATATTTAGAATTTTGAAAATTAAAATACATTAGACATTTGACTTAAACAATAATCAAGTTTTAAACTAAAGCTCAATATAGCTTAAATGTGTACGGAAACTTCTATTTAAAATATTTAATTATTTTTTAATGCTTTTACCGAAATCCCTGGATCCTCTCCAACATCGTACGACATGTAATTTCGATAGCTTCAAGTATATGTATTCCTATCTGCGGTCCGGTATTTGAAGAGTCTACACTATCTACCGCAAGAATACAGTAGATGATTGCTAAAATTGCAAACAGTCGATTTTGAGCGTTAATCAGAATGTGTTGAGGCGTTTACCAGAATCTAATCTAGTTAGTAATCTGTATACGTGAGAGAAAATACTGCACTTACCTCTGACATTGTGCTACCCGCAATGTTGGATCTATCTGATCCTTTTTAAAATACGATTGCTAGAGTCAGTGACCGGTGCGATGATCTTCCGTAGCCAACTAGGTGCAACACGTGGCTGGCCAGTCAGCTGTTGAGCCATAATTGCAGCTCGTACGTAAGCGACGTGGTTTCCGTCATCGTAGCTACATCTATAGAGAAAATGGGGAAAGCGGGAATATCGACGACGAGACATCAACAAAAATTGGGAGCTGCTCCGCCGACCGGCGTGTACTTGTACCTTAACATTCGGAACTCGCATGTAAGCACCTGATTGACTTGAACGCTATTCGGACGATATCATCTTCACGTGGACTGCGTCCGCTACGCATTAATCTTGAGGGCTCGGGTTCGTAACTGGTGTCCATTATATTACGTATTTAGTATCGGTTGGAAATAGTAAGTGGTTGAATCTAATGATTAGTTCACAACGATATTTTGTTATCCGAATTTTCGCGCATAGAACGATTCAATCAAATTAAATACAACTAATTAAATAAAATTCAATGGAAAGTAAAATTTACTTTAAACAAAAAAACTGCACCATAAAAAAAATAATTTAAATATAAACATAAACGCAATAATAATATAAATGCACATAAACAAATCAATATTGAATTCAATTAAAACTATGACGAAGCCTTTGAGAGGGCCTCGCGTTCGAATTATAGAAACATCATCACTGGGATTATCATCATTGGGCGATGACCCGATGATTGCCGATGAATTACCCATACTAGCGACGATCTGTTCCGACGGAGGCCAAGGCTCCGTCGGGTATTGCGTTCATCTTCTCTGGTGGGCAAGTATACGATGTAGCAAGGCGCTGAGGAAGTGAATGCGTCGAGCGGAGACTGTCCACTCGACGTAAATAAAGTATTATTTTATCCCTAAGCCCTCAGTAATTGTAGTGAAGCCCACCCATCCCTCCGTGATTTTCTCCGCGATGACCACCGCGAGGCTAAGCGCCTGGGCTAGTCCGGCCCGATTCTTATTAGAGCACCGCGTATCTGCCACAAGGACATTCGTGCGCGACCGCGGATTAACTGGCGAGTACTCTTATCATCTTCGAGATGCATTACTCTCGAAAAGAAGCTGTCACGTCACAAAATTTACATCAAATTTAAACAAAACCAGTCGCCGAACAAAAGCATAAAAAAACTTTTCATTTATAAGTAATAATTTGGTAACTCTATTTCTCTCTTTATCTAGATATTTCTTTCTCCCTCGTTCTCTCATTTTCTCTCTCTGCCGACGCGACCTGCTCCGCGTCGCGCTTCACGGGTATCTTAAACAGCTGCATCAATGTCTAAAACACATTGCTTTTTAATTTTCCCGACATTTTCGCATGGCTCACCCTTGAAATCCTCACTGATATGATTAAGGATATCATTTTTTTATTTCTTTAATTTATTATTGAATGTAGAAATGATAAATCCTCGCAAACAATAAACTTCGAAAAAAATGAAGAAACCTTAAAAAATTTTATTACGAAGGTTTCTGGCTGTGAAGATAAAATCTACTCACAGGCTCACAGACACTGCTTAGACATCTAAACAATCATTTGAAATAGATTTACTTCTCTTAATCTTAGATGATAAAACACTTTAATATCTGGTATATCTAAAGAGCTGACATTGACTGACCTTCAAATAGTGGTTAATTATCTACGTTATTTTTATACGATCTAATTTCACAAAACGAACAATGTTGCGAAAATTTGTCAAATGACGCTATAAATGATATTGAACGACCTATCGTATAATATCGGAAGCAAAGTGTTCTAAGTTAGAACATAGCACAGTCTTTGGTGTGGGAGGAAGTATACAAATAAATGTAAATCAGTTTTTTTCTAAGCCTATTTATCTGTTGTGTGGCGTATACAATATAGACGACCGCTAAAATTGTACCTAATGCAATCACATAAATGTGGGTCATCTTAGCTCTACTTCTTTTGGAAGATTTTTGTATAAATACTTTTATAAAGTATTATAAAGGTTAAACCTTTTCAGAGCTATTTTCAGTGTTTGCAGAATTCGCATTATTCGCATTCGATTATTTGAATGCCAAAGTTATAGCTCTATCTTCTCAGAATGCTGTTACTTTTTTAATGCTTGAATTAATACATGAAAAGTATTGTTTGCTGTTCTTTATTGTCAGCCTGCCTCGTTTTATATTCATAAGTTTTTTGAAACTATTGTCACGTACACACCTTCGGCGCGATACGCGATGAAGCCGCGGAATTAGCGGCTTCAATATCCGCTACGGCGGAGAAACTGGGATCATCTCCAGCGGAGCCACTCGAGAACAGTGGCTCGACTAATCGCTGATTAAGGGAAACTTACGAACCCCGCAGGCTGCCGGGCTCGGATAGCCGCCGATCTAAGGAAACTCGCGGGCTCACGAGTCGACGGACGCTCAGCAAAAGTAGAGTACGCGGATTATTCGCGACATCGGTAGCTTAAATAACGCTTGAGGTATACTGAGGATCTGCTAGTTTGTGAGTCCACGGGTGGGGAGAAGCGAAGCCGAGCAAAGATAAAAAAGGAAGATAGCGTAAAGGAAGGGGTCGTTTACCATCAGAAGCCTGTCCGAGTGATATGAGTCGGGGCACCTCTTCTACCCGATAGTCTAAGCCTGGACAATAAGCTACGTCTACCAAAAACTGTGAGATAGTCTCCTCCTTGCTACTCCTCAAGTCTCCCGCCTTGTCGAGAGTTTAACTCCTCCCATCCTCCAAACACGCACCCGTCTACGTAACACAATCTGTCCACTTCTTCCTCAATTATAACAGGAGGTTTTAGCATCGATATGAGTCTTCAGTCCTCTAATGATAAGTCACAAAATCTGTATTAACTTGGTTCGAATTCCGTTTACTTAGTACTCTCTCTTTCCACTCATCATATAATCTTTTACAGAAATATGAATATCATAAGCAAAGAATATGATAAGCAGATTTGCGTAAGATGCTTGAATGTAGTTGATACAAACACCATTAACTCAATACTGTCTTCTAATTTATCAAAATTATCACTGATTTTTATAGTTCATCACCTTTCATTTCTTACATACAATTCTCTACCCGATATACTTCTTGTATCTTCAAGCAAGAATATGAAAATTACCGAATAGTTGCTCGAATTATCAATCAGCGTGGTATTCGATTACCTTCGATACCTTTGGTATCTTCTTATTCAACATTCAGAAGTCTCATCACAAAGATAATTTTTGTATTGATTTCATTGCCAAATTTTTTTATAGTTGGAATGGAACTTTTTATTTACCGCACATGTTTAACAAATCATTTTTAGATTTGAGATTTTGATGATTGATATTTGAAAACCTTTTTTGTTATTTGCATGAATGGAAAATTGCGAAGTTGTCACTATCGTGATAGCGGAGCAGCTAAGCGATCTCCAAGGGCCGAGCTCCGTAGGTTGCGTGGCTAAGGATAAAGTGTAATGCACTTCGCCCTCTTTATCATTACATGACTGAAAGTGAACAGATCTATTATACTCGATGATGTTCGTACATCATGTGTAATAATGTATCTCGAATTTTTGTTACATAATATATTAATATTGTAATATTATTCAATGTAATACTGTATAGAGTGTATAAGATGTTTATAAATAATCTATACATCTGTGAATTGAATTCTGTATTTAAAAAACATTTTTTAACTTCATTTTCAGATTGCGGAATTATCCCACAGTGTAAACTCCGCTATGTCATTTAAAGTAGAATACAAAAGAAATACTACTGGATCAATAATGTTTCAAAGACAAGTTCGGTTTCAAGTAGATTTAAACGAAATATCAAAACAATCATCAGAAGTTATTTTTGCCATAACGTTTACATTATTAAACGGTAAGATTTAATTTTAGTGTATAAATTTCTTGTAATTATTTTTAATGTTAAATATATTATCTACATTATTACTCTATCTGTTTTTTTGATATTACGCGACTATCCCCATGCATTTGACGAATAAAGTGTGTTTAAAAGACACTCAGCTTTTTGATCGAGAATAATAGAGTTTTACAACTGCTAGTGTCGTACAAAAATTATAAGGTTGAATTTAAGGAGGGCTGCGTATTTAGTGCACTCAATGTTAATGTGAACAAGCATTTTGCGCAAGTCGCAAGACAACGAAACTTTCCTCTTAGCGAGTTCGAGTCCCTATACCGCCATATCGGCCGCCTTGCGTTGGCGAGCCACTGCTCTGCATTGTACATCAATGTGATGTTGGATGACCGTGGTGTACCCGTGTGCCTTCCCGGGCTCTGGAATAATTGAATCGACCAGTGCCCTTACGTGCTTGCCCTACTGATCGAGGATTTCGACTATGTCGGTGCATTCGCCCCTAATACCTGGCCTCTCTCAGACGGGTCCTTCTCTACAAAACTCCGCCACTCTCCACCCAAAACACGCCATCGTCCACCGCTGAGCTGTATTTTGAAGTACTATATCCGGAAGAAATCAATGCCGAGACTCATTGGGTCAGCATCGCTTCCCTCCTTCCCCAATTTGAATTTTGTTAAAACAACAAAAAATAAAATGAATAAATAAAAATTATTAAAAGTAGTAAATGAATCGTGACACATAGAAAGCTATTTCTAGAGTAACGAATCGGGAAAGAATAAATTTCCTTTGGGCGCGCGAGTTATATAACTGTCCTAAGAATGCATCTACTCCAGCCGCCCTATCTTTGCTATGCATCATTTCCGAGGATTTCAGCAGTATGACACCTTTGACGATAAGCAGATCGTACCTCTAATTACGTGCACAGTTGCACCGTCAACCAGTCTGTCTCTGTTAAGCGTTCGAGTTGTAATGATCTTAATAAAGGTCCAAAGAGAATAATATATTGCCTCGGACCTCAAGCGTGAAGATGATAGCAAACGTTTTGCAAAGCATGCAAGATTTATGCTTTGACTTATGCACATTTTCAAACAAAAGTAAAGATAATTTAAAATTAATAATATTATAATCTAATTTTAACGTGACGCGAACGTAGATCCCCGTGGGGAATTAAGAAGAGAGTGACCTTCGGTTGTGCTGTTGGTGGCAAACCCTTCGGCTTGGAGGGGACAGGTGGCGGTGCTCAACTAGGGCGGCACCGCGAGCTCCCCCTGTCAAGGACTGGCCTGGCCTTTATGATGCGGCGACAGAGGGACGACGGATGTTACTTTATATCTATAAACTATACTTTCGAGTCTATAAAAAATAGTCAGATTTCTACCAATCATTAATTATGCGCGGTCGCTCTAAGGCCTGCACGAAACTGTAAGAGATCATGATGTCGTGCTTGTGGAAGATTGGGAGTACCTGGTGATTCCCTCCCGCCATTTTTACGCAATCCAAAGCTTCAGATCGCTTAGAATCATATATTCTACATAGGTCGTACGTCCAATGTGTTAAATTAAATAGTTTTATTAATTAGTTGTAATACTAACTAGTGATAATGTACAAATCATCAGTACATGAAATATCTTCTATAAAAATTGAAAAACGCATTAGATAATTTTAAATACAGTAAAATATGTGACGGGTGTCACGGGGAGAAAGAAGGCGGGAGATTGTAACGCGTAGCCGCCGTGCGACCTCCGTGCGCGCCGTAAAACGAGCAAGAATCGTCGGGGGGGGGGGAGAATCGGTTTGGGCACAGAAGTCCGGCCCGAGCACGTAGGCGAGCGGCGGGCGCAGCCCGCCGAGGCATAGGACACAAGCCTGACCCGCGCAATGCTGCAAGCCTGCAGCCGCGGCAACACCGCCTCGAGAGGAAGGCGACGTGACCGGCGGGCCGTGGCATCGGCCATCTTGAAGAAAGCCGGCCGGCGCGATTGCCGCCGCTGCCGGGCGGCCGCCGGGAGGAGGAGGAGAGCGCGGGGGGGCCAGCTTGCGGCCGCCCAGCCGCGCCGCCGCCGAAAATTCGGGAAAAGACAAAGGGCCCGCGCGGTGGTCAGCGCCCCGGCTCGAGAGTGGAGAGAGAGACGTTGACGTGCAAGGACGCACCGATTAGCTCGAGACGTTGAGACGCCAGGACGTGAAGACTTAGCCGAGACGAGTGACGAGCGAAGTCATACGGAGAGCCGAAACCCTACCCCGCCAAGCCACCGGCCGTCCTCCCGTAGTGCGACCAGAAGGGAGAGGCGCCTGCCCCCGGGGAAACATAGCGGCCCGGAGGACCACCTGCGGGACCCAACAGTCCGGCCCAGAGACCCGGGAGAGGACTGCCCACCAGAGCACAAACAGAGGCCACCAGCCCACCAGAGTCGACGGCGAGACCGGTGCCACCCGAGGAGGGACGACCCGCGGCAGACGGCCGCCACACCGACCGGCGACCACCGCCGCCCTCCAGCCACCGCCACCCGCCAGCCCGCCGGCTCCAGCCAGCCCATCGCCACCCACTCGCCGCCGGACAGGACCAAGGCCGACGAAACTCGGGGTGAGTGAGCCTTCGGCTCATAGTGCGGGCAGAGTGCTCGGGAGGGACGCGACGCGACGGGAAGCGACGAGGAGAGTCGAGGCGCGACCGGCTAGAGTGCTGTGGACGAACGCGGGCGGAGGTCGTATCGCGAGCGCGCGACCGGTGCGAGCGAGGCCGCGACCGGTGAAGCAGTTGGGAGGCGGCCAGCGAGGCCGCAGCGTAACAGCGGCGCGAGCGGAGAGACCAGCGAGGCCCCCGTGTAACGGGTGACGCGAGGGAAGTGGCCAGCGAGGCCACTGCGGAATTGTGACGCGGGAGTAGCGGCCCGCGAAGCCGCTACATTCACACGAATTGCGAGAAGCGGCAGACGCGCTGCCGCTAATACTACAGAACCGGGCTAAAGTTGTACAAGAAAACCGTGAATAAAGCGTCCCAGAAAAAACAGCAAACAAACAGATATTGATTTTTGTGACAATACCCGAAACCCCGGTTTCCCTTGCGTTTCCCCCTTTTTCTGTTTAATAGCCGGAGACTATTTGTGTGGTGTCTTCCCGCCAAGGCCGGCGGAACCTCCTCTGAGGGAGAGAGTCCGCACCCGCTAGCCAGGGCAGCTCGCCTGGCGCCCGACAAAGCAAGAAAAGGAAAATATTGGCGAGCTACGCCATTTGGGCCGTCGCGGGGCGGAAGGGCCCTTTCCTAGCGTAATAGGAAAAGCGACGTGTCACAAATAATATTTTAGCTTTTTATTAGTATTAGTTGTTATTCTTATGTTTATTAGTATTATTTATTTTTGTTTTGAATCAGTAAATAATAAAAATTGAGAAATTATTAATAATAATTACTATCGTATTGGTTGTTTAGCCAAACGTATTCATTATACAAAATTAATAAGAAGTACTAATACTAATATATACAGATATATACTGTAAATTGTATTATGATTTTTTAATTTAATATTTTATTAGTAATGGATACGTTCGTTTTTAGGGGGCACCACTGGAAGGCAACCAATATCACCCCCCATCAGAAACATTAAAATCTGCAGAATAACGTATTAAATATTAGTGATTTAACATTATCACAAATTTTATAAATTTCATTCGTACCTTTTTGAGTATTTATAATAATATATGAAATATATCCATTATATACCTATTAAATATAAATTTTTATATACAATTTTATACAATTTTATTTAAACATTATTAATTTAGTTATTTACATTATTTTTCAATCGGAACTTTTATTTACACGACTATAGATAATTTACATATTTTTGATTATTTTTAATTTCTTATTATTTGAACAAACTCCTACTTTATTAACAATTTTCTATTATGATTATGTTCCCTAGTTTTAGCAAAGATTTAAAATAATAATAAAAATTTTAAAACATTTTATCTATGTTCATAGCAGTGGTTTTCGTAATGAAATCATTCAGAGCATTGAGTTCGCGTATAAGCTTCAACGATTTCTACTAATTGTGATAAAAGACAATTTAAAACACGTACAAAATTATCGGTTGGGCTGGTCAAATACTGAATAGTAGCGACACATGCGGCAAGTAGGATTTGAATTGAATCTTCCGCAACCGCGAAGTTTATAATGGACATGCTCCACAGAATCTTCATTGCACAGTCCTGTTGTTAGTTGAAGTTCGGGAAAAACTAATTTGATGTCCTGATATAACTGTACTAAAGACTGTGTGTGAGCAGTTATGTGCTATAACTGGCACCAAACGGGCGATTGGCCCGTCAAGGCCAGCGTGCCGGGAGGTTAGATGGGAAGTTTGAGGAAAACTTAGTGGAAAAGTTAGGTGAAAAGGTCGAGCGGAAAAGTCAGTCTGCTCTTGACATTCGCGCGCGAGAGACGGAGAGAGTTCGCTGAGCATTTTCCCGCCAAACCGAAAGGCCAAGACGAAGTGCTGCGCCGACGGAGAACCTCCTAGTGGAAGTCGGCGCCAGCCCGGACGAGATCCAGCTCTGGGTCCTCGTCCAAATCCCAGAAGCGACGACCAGCGGACAGCTCGGGAGCGAGACCGACATCGGTACTCCCAAGTTCGCGCCAAGCAGCGAACTCCCGTACCACAGCCTAGGTAGGGCACTTTGTTAATAATAAACTTAATTATATTTGTACAACCGGTCGCTGCGAAGCCGGTTGCACCTCTACTGGTAAAACGCGGGTGAGTGACAGAGAGAGAAAACGCTTCTCTCTTACTTTTGTATGCACCAGCGGCATCGCGTGGGCGAGTGAAAGAGAGATAAATAACCTCTCTCTCACTATTGACAATTGCGGGCATTTGAAGTGCCGCACACGTGTAGCGCGGGCCTTCAACCCGTGTAGTACCTTTAGTGCGGGATATTGCGGTAGGCCCCAACGAGCGCTACGGTCGCCGCTAGAGATCATGCTAAATGCAGCACGTATTTTGAATTTTGGCGCACACACATGCGCAGTATTAACCGTCGTTTTATTACTTACCGCATCAGCGTCGGGAGCGACCGGCCATCCCCCCTGTCCCATTTCCTACGAGATCGAAGCGATTCAAAGGATCACGCTGCCTCCGCAGGAGTGCCTTCAGCAGCTCACTAGATTATCTGATGCCCACAGAAGAATCTCGTCCTTAGTATGGCAACGCTCTACGATAAATTTCGACATGCTGGATTCTACACAGAAGCAGAATCAATCCTCTATCCAGGTTGTCTTAGCAACTTGAATTAGAGGAGGAACCAAGGGAAATGTGACATATAAAATAAGGAATGAATGGTTTTGTTGGTGTTAAAATATTGACCTTAAAAATTCTTTCTTACTTATTTTTTTTTATTCTGCTACAGTAGTTCTTGTTGATTATAAAAATTACAGTAGATAATAATAATAAAGTATAATGAACGGACAGTACTTGAACTGAGTTCTGAGTTCACGGATCCTTCACGACACGAAATCGATTTAAGGAGTGTATTGAACTTGAAGATACAGTGGAAACAGTGAGACTAACTTTTGCGTGGGCCGGGCTTTTCTTTTATAGTGTAAGCGCTCCGCGAAAACTGTAAGTGTGAGTGAGATGCTCCCTGAGCCTTTCTGTCACTCCCACGCGTCTTAATATGTGCTCGCATTTATTTATTAATATAAAATAACTTTTAAATCGTTTGCAAATTTGTAAGATTCTCTTGTTATTGTTATTTAAACAATTAGAATTAATTATGTAGTTCATTAGTTGCATATTTATAAAAATATATATATATTTTTTTACATTGAAAAATTGAAAAATTGAAAGCTGTGCAACCGGGAACAGGCCAGTTAATTACTCGAGCATGAGGAATGAGCAGACATACTCGAACTGCTCGTCTACCGTAGACTCAAGAAGAATGAGAATTTCACCTTTGAAGTGGGAAGTAGATATTCCGCCTACTCTATGAATGGCGACTGATACCGGTCTGAGCGTTACTTTAAGTTTTGTAGCTATATGAGAGTCTAGATTAATGATCGCTCGAATGATAATAATACATATTGATCTCCTATAATGATCTTAGCAGTAGCGAAGAGGATAGATTTTTTGCACATCATATGCCGCATCTGAGTCGGATTCGTTCTTAATTGATGCGATTAGGTCTTGAGATTTATTTGTCGAAATTAAAGCCATGCTAATCGATTTTTTCGCTACTAATGGTACCGTTGTGAGAAAGTTAGTTTAAGAAGGTCAAACAGTGAAATAAACTTAAAAATTCACTATTTGAAAGCTTTCACAAAACTCTAAGAGCGAATTAACAAAAATAGCCGGAATTGTCAAAAAATAAGTCGTAAATCTTACACTAGGATACCACATCTGTTTATAATACGCTGTTTGAGTAGTATTATTAGATCATTAGAGTCACTTCGTAGCTCAAACACATGAGGTGCTTACTTGATCTCGCATCCTGCGATAATTTCCTGCTTTCGAAGATCAAGCTTGCTTAAAAGGAATACGGGTCAAGTCGATGGTACAGATGAAATGAAAATCAGCAAATTTTCTCAAAACTCTCATAATAGAGTACTCTCAGTATCGCTTTGACCAGTAGAAAAAACGAATGAATGTTGTACGACGAGGGAAGGACATTCAATTGTAGAATTATTTTTAAAATAAAACACTTTTTCTTAAGCAATCTCTATATTGATCATCAATTCTTATACGATTTATTATTTAGCATAGAATCATCTTTTTGAATTTATAATAATTATAATAATGATGATGATGCTGATGATGATGATTGTAATAAATTTATTTGCTAAATATAAAATTTAAAACATTAATAAATTATTTTAACGTAAGGATTTCAACATTTTTTTAATTACATTGATTGCATACCTATTTAGGAAACATACGAAGATTTAGACGGATTTGTGAACACATTCAGTCGCATGTATGCGGTAAAGGTCCTGTGCTTCAATTTAACAGGCCTTGCTTAGGGATTTCTGAAAGTCCTCTAGCATCCCGAAAAGCTTCTTTAGAAATGAGTGAAAGTTCTAGTTGTGGAAGTGATACAAGCGATAAGTTACTAGAAGCATCTCAGTCCATAAAAAGACAGGTAAGATAATTACATAGTAACGTGTAAAATATATTAAAGAATAACTTCAGGTGTCTCTCTCATTAGAATTACAAAAAGGTTACCTTGAATGTTTTACCCTACTCTGCACACCTGTTTTGACAATTCATCTGTGAAATCCATATCCTTATCATTATCTTAGAATAGTTGCACAATTTAGATTCAAAAATAATTTAATAACAAATTATTTACACAAGAAATCCGCTCAATAATATACACGACCACACCTATTCTAAATCTCTCTCTCTCTCTCTCTCTCTTTCTCACACACACAGCATACTGAGACAGTCCTTTAGCATGCACGTCTGCAAATTATAATAAAACGACTTACTCATCATGGCAGCTGCTCTAGAAACCTTAGCTGACTCTCGCGGCTGAAGACCAAGGCGGAAAAGCAATGCGACCTCGCAATGAGAATAGGACCTCTCATTGTACTCGACCAGATAGTAAAATAATAGTTAGCATTACGCTTAGCACACTCGAACCATAAAGCAGCTGTTGTATAACTCGGGAACACTCATCAATTAAATACAATAAAAAAAAATCCCATCTCTATTAATGAACGATGGTCATTCACTAAAGATGTGCAAATAAGACTATAAACGCTCTCGGTGGTAACAGGAAATGAAAATCACACGAGCTTCACTACAGACACATTGACCTTTCTGTAAATTCAGCAATTACAGGTGGTCTGATTATAATAGAAATAATCAAATAAACTAATCGAAATAAATCTCTACTTGTTTCATGTACTTTCTTTCTCCGTCAAGATCGAATCGAAGAGATGATACACTACCTGCACATGACGGGATACCCATCGGAATAGTCCTCCTTCTAAATTTTGTGTAAAGATATCAATTTATACGCTACGAGCATTCTTTCCTCAGCTATGCACACATTTAATCCCCTATTCTAATAATAAATATAATATAATTATGCCCGCGGTACATATAAATTAAATTTAGAAAGGGTCACACCCTTAATACATAAACTATCTACTTGATTAGCCTTTTTACCACCCCATCGAACTTCCTGTCTTCTTCCTCAATACGCAGCTGAATGGATTCAGTCTTCGTAGTTTCCTTCGTCCGCATCTTCTTCATAACGGACATCGCTACTGTCTTATTTCCGGAGGGTTTCACCTCCTTCACGATACGTAGTAAAGCCTCTCGGGCCCGCAGCTTGAACGTTGCTACCACTTGTTTCAATATTCCTCGCTCCACTCTGATGGCTCCAGCGATCTGACGACTAGCAATTGTAAAAGGTTATCGCTCGCCGTCCACAGTTGTAGTAGAAGAGACTGAAATGAGGAGGGGGACAATTATAGCGATTGTGGCTCCGCTCCCAACAACAGTAGCACCATAGGTCGATGTAATGAGAGCCGACTACCTAAGGATGTTCATAACATCCTTGAATTCCTCCCTCTCAAAAACGTTCCGCGATTATTGAGATACGGCACGACAGGGACTGAGAACGTTCAAGACCATAAATTTTCTTTCTTTGTTTAATCTCGAAGTATTTTTTATAAGAGCTCGGCTCATCCCTAATCGATGCTGTATCGAACCTCGGTGCACCTCCTTGCGTAGACTCTGACTTGCCACAGGACAAATATTAAATACAGTCCTATGCACCTCTATTTTACACTGCACAGTTTCGGTTTCTGTGTATTCATTGATTTGGAGTAGTTGAATATATTGTCGAGTGATGTTTAGTGTATTAGCTGGTATGTCGCAAGGTCCTATATCTAATAGGGATAGCGTTCTTACGTTCAGCATTCTTGCTCCGCAGTCATATCCAATAAATGCGTTTAGTGGTACTAGTAGGGTGAGCAACAGGATAACTGGCGCCATCATCATATTTATTATTATTTTTTTTGTTTTTCTCTGAAATCAGGAAATGAACTTACATCATTTTACATTCTTATTATTCATCTACTAATTTCTTTCTTTTCTTTTTCTTTGACTTTATTTCGTGGTTCATGTATGATACGCGTAACCGATTGGCGTGAACAATTTTAGTACTTATGTTAAATTGAATTTTTATATTATTCTTACTCAGAACTTCAAGTATTTTATGCGGTCCGGAGTAATGATCACCGATTTTCCTCGGTTTGGGACCTTTAAGTAAGAATACGTAGTCACCGACTTTGAAATTAGTTGCTTTTAATTTTTTATCGTAATATTTTTTTGATTTAAGTTTAGATTTGACTATATTTTCATAAACTAATTTCTTGATCCCTGTCAGCCGTATGATTAGGTCATTTACGTAACCTTGATAGGTCGGCATCAAATCAGCCTTACGTAATGGTTCATTTGAAGGCAACCGCGCGAGCCTCCCGAAGACTACCTCGAAAGCTGTATGCTTCGTACTTTCCATATTTGACATATGTGTTGTAGTTTAGTATCGCGAGATCTATCCACTCGTCCTATTCTTCTTCTTCTTTACAAGAATATTGTTTCAGAAATTCTCCTAACGCGTGATGCGACCTTTCAAGTGATCCGTTTGACTGCAGATGGAATGCTGTGGTCCGAATTTGCTTGATGCGGAATCTTTTCGCGACGCGTTATATTAGACTACTAAGTCTGTAGTACCCAGCAAGTCCTAAGAACTGTCTAACGTTCTTGACGGTCCCTGGTCTAGGAAAGTCTTGTACTGCTTATATCTTATTGGGATCGGGACTTAATCCGTCGTTGCTTATTACATGTTCCAGATATCCTACTTTGTTCTTTAAGAACTCGCATTTATCTATCCCTAATTTTAGGTTTGCCTGCCTTAATCTATTCATGCGGTTGAATTGTTAGTGCGCCGTGTACACCGTTAGGATCCATTTTTATTTAGTGGAATCCGGAAGCGAAATCTAAAACAGTATAGTATTTGCATGCTTCTATTTGATCAAAAATCTCTGATATATTTGGTATGGGGTATGCGTCACTGATTGTTTTTTGTTCAGTTTTCGAAAATCAAAGACTACTCGCCATCTGCGGTTTCCTTCTTTGTCTGGTTTTTTCTTCGTGACCCAAACGGGACTGTTATAAGGTGAAACTGAAGGTTCCATTAAGTCTAATAGTACACGTATTTGCCTATCCACTTCCTCCTTTAACGCTACTGGGTATTTATCTTGTTTCGCGTTAACAGGATAATTATCTGTAGTCTGAATCCTGTGCATAACTAAGTTAGTTGCGCTGAGACAATCGCCCTTGAGGTGAAATCTGTCTTGATTCTCCTCTATGAACTTAATAGTATGAGCTATCAATTCTTGCTCTAGGTGGTCCAATTTTAGATAAGATTTTAGATCTCTTCCGTCGGTCTGAATACTGAACCTAGAACGGACTGGGTATGAGAAATAGATCTGTTCATGTGGTTGGGTTTCAGATAGGATACTCAGTTCAGTTGTCATCATTACTTGGCTTAGATGGCGTGTATAACGAGAGGCTTAGCTTCCAGTTTCTTCTTATTCATTATCCAGGTAGAGGTTTGTAGCGATTTCTAAATCTAGATCGTCTAGACTAGTACCTTCTTGTGTAAATAAGTAAGTTGTCCCATTAATTTCGATTGATTGGGTTTGGAAATTTACTTCTGCTTTGTTTTGATGGAGAAAATCGGACCCGATTATGCCATGCCAGGGTAGTGAGAGACTATTAGATACAACTGAGAACTTAATTGATGCGTTGAGAAATTTCATCTGTACTGATCCTAGAGTGACTTCTGAATCAGATTGAATACCGGACACAATAGTTAAGTCGGCGTGGTCAATTTTATAATTTCTGGCGAGGCATTTTTGTTTAATAATACTGACTTCTGAACCTGTATCTAGCATTTGTGTTATTGGTTCAGCGAATTGTCTTTTTAATAATTTGACGAGCGGAACTACGGATCTTCTTTGTTTTAATTCCATGGAATTAATTCCGCGAGTAGATTGTTCACATCGTGTGTTGGGCGCTAGGTCGTTATAGTCTCTATCCTCGCGCCGGTAGGACGGAGAGACAAGTCGTTTCCCTGGTTCGGTAATTTTCTGCCATTGTTATATTGTCTTTTACGATATTCCTCAATAGTATGTCCGTTATTTTTGCAATATCTGCAGGTCACACTCTGATTTAGTGAATTATTTACATTTGGACATTGTGGGCGGAATGGCCAGGTTTGTTGCATAATTGACAGGTTAGATTCTGGGTCCTCCAATTATTAGCTTCATGGCCCGCCGTTCTGCATAGTTGACAGATTCTGGGGTTCTGGTTTGATTGTATATTACGTTGATAACATTGGTCCGCTGAGTATCCTTGTTACAGTAAGTAAGAATAATAATAGAATACCGTGTATTAATTTACATTCTCTGGCTTCATGACCAACTGCCCTACAATATCGGCAGATGAAGGTTTTCCTTCCTTCAGTTGGTCTATGTGAGTGAGGTGTCTAATGTCCTCGTAAGCGCTGCAAATCTATGAGCATTTCTTCGATCAGGATCGCGTCTTTAACGATGTCGTTGACATAATTCGTTCTACCTAACCTCTGTTCGATCTCTGGTTTGAGACCTCGTCTAAAGCACTCAATTATGGCTTTTTCGATAGTTTCTTTGAAAGTTGGATCTATTGCATGGTTATTGGCATTTTGTTGGGCATCTATTACTCTGGCGCCTATGGCTCTAACTTTATTCGCGAATGCAATAACTGAGTTACCGTCGCGTTGGAATCCACTACTAAGTTGACTCAGTAGCGGAATAATCGTCCGATTTGGTGCATCAATGGCTTTAAAATGGTTTAAATCATTTATTGTTTCTATATTTTTGTCTGCTAAGGAGGCGCAGGCTTCCCCATTTATTCGCCTCTTTATCAGCTTTAAAATGTTTGCGTGAGCTGCCTCCCCGACCATGCCGCTGGCTTCTTCTAGGCCTTCTAAAAATTCTGTTAGTTGGATGTTTTTCCCATTAAATTCGAGTTCGCAGTCTGCAGTATCCTTTACAGATACTGTTTGATTTTTCGTTGAGTGCAATATTGGGATGGTTAAAGTTACGGTTGACGATTCTTTGATCTTCGTTTATTTCGGGGGTTAAGTTTGTATTATTTATTACTAGGTTGTTGTAACTTTCGTCACTATCCTCTGCAGATTCTATAGGGTTTTTTATTATAGGGGCAAATTTTCTATCCTTTTGTCTGGTTGATGGATGTGTTTCACATGGAATACGAGGTTTGCTTAAAAAGGGTCAAACTCCTCGATTTCTTCCCTTAATTCACTATGTTCGCCTGCTTGTTTTCGTGTAATTCTTTTGTTGTTCATGTCATGTATGGTCAGTGAAGTTAGATTGTTTCTTCAAATTTGGTCAGCTTATTCGTTAGTGTAGTATATTTGTAATAGTATATTTCCGATTCGAAAGATGATTGAAAAGTATAAATGGTGCAGGTTTAAACTCTGTTGACAGCAAATGCAGTTGGTGTTGACATGCTTTGGTTGCTTCAATTCTTGTTAGCGTAGGAATCAATTTATTTTTCAGATAAATTTCGTTTATTTATTTGATTATTTATATGATTATCTTATTTAATATATAATTACTTTTAATATATATTAATTATTTATATATTTAGTTTTACTATAAATTAAAAAAAAATTTCTTTTACTGTAAAAAGAATCTTTTTCTTTTCAATAATTTCAAATTTTAATTAAATTAATTATTTCATTAATAATTGGATTAAACTAATCAATAAGATTTCTTTACTAAAGGTTATTTTACGAAGGTAGATTTTTCTAAATAATGACTATGTTAATTAAAGTATTATACTTTTCCTTTTATTTAATATAAATATATAAAATTTTTATCGTGTATATTATAAATCTATTATGCTAATCCATAATAGTTCTTATAGGTAGATCTCCGCAAAAGAGGCTTTGGTTATTAATGTTTAGTATTTGGCGTAAAAATTTAGATATAGGATTTTTTTTTAGATTTTTTGATACGAAGCAACGCTGTAATTCTTGATATAGAAATCAATTTATTTTTGTTTTACTGATTTAGAAATTGATTTTAAACTATTTGTTTGATATTGAACGAACTAGAAATTATAGAAATTTGATTTGGAACTTTAGAAAAAAAAATTACTTTGTTAGTTTATTAGTTTAAGGTTTCGTATTTTAAATTTTTCTTAACCCGTATCTTAAAGTTTGACTTAACCCGTCGATTGCTTAGTTTTTAGCCTGTGCTTGAGTACACGAACTAGGGAAGAGGCAGAAAATTAATTTTTACAAAACCTCGAATAATGTGGAGCTAATCCTTTGTGGACGCCTAATCGAGGGTCACCAAGGATTAAAGGTTTTCTTAAAGGAATGACTGCTGCACACAAGTTGTACACTTGTTTATTCGCCGTTCGCCGGCAGTACAAAGTTATGGCGTCAGCTTGTTCCTTTAGCGGAACACTGCGCACGGGACACTTCGTCTCGCTGTTATTCCTACGATGTTCCTTCGCGTCCACTGGCGCCTTTTCTCCCTTTCGCTCTCCTTCAGTGCAGGCATTGGTTTTGCACAAGTCGTAACTTTACGAGCTCCCGACGCAACTCTGTCGCCGTCTCCACTGGCCGTGCGCCTGCTCATCATCCACGCCTCCTCGTGCTTGCTCCGCTATGCGAAAGCTCCACTCAGCTGTTAAAGGGACGCGGTCGGTGACTCTAAGGCACAAGTGTCCTTGTCAAGATCTAGGACAACTCTGATTTCTTCTGCGTTCGCGAGTAGTTTGACTGCGCACTCCCCTCCCCGTCCTGCGTAATCCCATCAAAAATTAATACTTTATTTATTATTTATGCGCACAAAACTCCTCACCTCTGTAAGGTCCTAGGATGGAACAGCAATTAAGTCAATTAATTATGTATGTTATCTCTCAGTCCTCGGTCTCCCTATCCGTCATTGACAAACTGGACGTAACAATATGTATGTGAGTCATGATATTTTTAATAGGATCACAAGTGGCACTATGTTTAAGGCTAGATTAAAAGATACAATTGAATTATTAAGCAATGTAATTGGAAAAAGACCAAGATCACAGTAATCTTCAAAATTGATTTAGAAGTAAATAAGACGAACAAGGTTTTTAAATTAAAAGTAGTTTCTAGTTTAGGACATGATATACTGTTGGGTATAGATTTTTATCATGCATAGGTGTTAGTTACGAAGATTACACTTAGTAAATTAGCGATAATGAGTGGTACAAATTCGATTATAATATTAAAAAAGGATTTGATAGAACATACATTTGAGATTTGACAGAACAAATAAAGAATTATTTATTTTAATTATTTGTCTGAATAATTTAAGAGAACATAGGTAGGTATTTAGTGAGGAACCTATGCACCATAGAGAGCGTAGAATGTCTTCTAAAATGTGAGAAATAGTTTAAGATGAAATAAAAAAAATATTAAAGACTGGGTTATTACTAGATCAGTTAGCAATTAGAGTAGTTTCTGTAATTAGCAAAAAGTGAAATGGCAAAAATTGATTTCGCATAGAATATATTCCGAAAATAGATTTTAAATGGATATATGGAGCCGGAATATTCGAATTACCAAGACTATTCTATCGGGTTCATGAAATCATTAATGATCATCCAAACATTAATATATCAGATGTTCCGTCCAGAATTTTATCCATTTTCTATATAATGCGTTGCAAGTAGCTACGTGATGGGGCCTAGATTATTTCAAGAATGAGATGATGACGAACACCCAGTTGTTTACATCAATTATCTAGAGCAGAAAAAAATTAGTTGTTTGCAGGGTGGTTGCAAAATTTGAAGAACTCAATGGGTCGATGGCTCCTTGGACTTTGGAAATGCAATAATAATTTTTTAAGATCACGCATCGAAAGGAAGCAATATCATATTTCCGACGTTTTATATTTGGTATTTAATATAGACAAGAAAAATTAAAGAATTTTTAAAAGTTGGAAAGTAGAAGACGATTTATTATACTATTTTAGATTTGACTTGTTACTGAATTCTATTATTTTCGCAGAGCGGAAATTGCATTAAGTAATTCTTTAGGAAGAATGGAAACGAATATTTTAGGAGGTTCGTAGGAAGGGATCTTTGGTATATTTCCTGTGTTTATCGGAGAATCAGCCACATCCAGAATCCATAGATTATTATAAATTACTCCCGACTATATGATAGCCCTAAACAAACGTTCAGCTAGAACTACATCATAATCCGTGGTGTTTAAGATCAAGTCCTCTAATTCTCTAATCAATTCAGCATTAGTCAAAATTTCAAATATTCCAACAATACATGTTCACCTAGTTGATCCTTCATAAATAAACAAAATGTACAAAGTCCCGTAGTCAAGACCAATTAAAAACAACTAATTAAAAAAATCCTGTGAAAGCTTCTAGCCACGTAAAAAAAGTATTTTTATAATCCTAGTTCTCGAAGGAATTTGAAAATATAATTGTTTCTAAAAAAAATTCGCAAAATTTTTATAATATCAATGCAAGAATAATTACGTCAATATACATCAATATAAATTATTAAATAAATCACAAACAACGACGGACAACTTCACATTTTGGATAATAGTAATCAATAAATAACAAGAAATAATAGATAAACTTAAGCTCTACTACTCATCTTTCTTTTCCTTGTAATCACCATTTTTGAACATTTTTTAACACCATATTCTGGTCTGCAATCAAGTAATACTGCTATGAGCCGCTCTATCGGAAGGCGCGTTCTGTATATTTAATTGAAAGCTACTGTCCTCTTCTTTACTGGGAAGCTGATAATCGTCCTAGCTCTAACTTCTTTCAGTAATAGGTGTTCGGCTCCTCACATAGAATGCACCTCATGGGCTCATTCATACGACTGAGCGTGCTTCTCACGTTTTCGGAAAATACCGAAAACCCTCAAATGGGTTACATGCAATTGTTGTCTCTATGGCACCGAGAGAGCACTGATTTTCGTCAAGACTTGTCGCACCCATGAGACCCATGGCCTAATCCCGCGATCGACTATGACGGGTCTTACTCGTGCACGGTGCCCATTATAACGATTATGACAAAACAATGAACATTTATTAAACTACTTGTAAGTCTGACCGATATTTTGTGCTACAATTATATTATTTCAATAATTTAGGTCAATTCGAATTTTGAATTTTAAGATATATATCTGCTAATATAGAGCATACTCTATGATCGATTTTACGCCAAACATACAACTAATAATAATGAAGTAACATTTAGTTTTTAGACTATTCTATTTCAATATTGTTGAAACATCATACTATTAATGTTAATATTTTTCAGACAAATTTAGAATCAGACTATTCTGTACTAGATTTACGATCAAAAATCAAAGGAACTGAAACTATCAAAACAACGCTACAAAATATAGATCATTATAATTTACATAGAGATGAAATCGTTAAAAGTCAAAGTAATGAAGCTAGCAAGATGATAAAAAGTAACAGCGACAACAACACAACCTGATATTATTATAAAAAAAGCTCTCTTTTCATAAGAATTATAAATCAATATACATATACATTATATCTATTTATTTATAATTATGTTGATATAATTTATTTATGTTAATAGTATCTTTTGTGTGATATAATAAATTGTTGTCATCAAATCTTAAGGGATCATCTCAATTCATGAGTTCTTAAAAGACTATTAAGACTTTTAGACTATTAATATTAACCTTTTCATGCTGGTTTACATCGTTGGTCTCCGTTAAAAACAATCTAAAATAGAAAAAATATATTTAAATTCAAAATAAGACAAATTTTGACAGGCTTTAAAAAAAGTAAAAGAGCTTTAAGTTTATTTTTTTGAATCCCTATTCTCGATTATATCGGCATAATTTTTGATTTTTTAATGAATTTTACAGAAGTAATATGCAAACTTGATAAATATAATAAAAATCGATTTTCAAAAATCAGTGAAGTGAGATGATTCCTTATGTATGATCAATGCCACTTTTTGAGAACAGTTTAAAAAATATTTATATGAAACGTATTTTTTATATATTAACTACCGATTAATAAATTAAGGATAATATTGTAGAGTAAATTGTATCTTATAATAATAATGTAACTGAAGTTTCCTCAAAGTAATGATTTATTTTTATAATAGACATGTACTGTATCTAAAAAGCGATCATTTTCGTCAATAAATACTCAGGTATGCTTGTCCAAATTTTTCTGGTTTTTTCTTTTATATATATATATATAAGCCGTATACTACTTTTCCATTTTATACACCTTACCTAATGTATATTACCTAATGTATACCTATGTACATTTTTGCAGCAGATGGTTAAGGATATTTTAAGTACATCGTATTTTCAATTTTTTAATTCGCTGTTTTTTCGTGAAAACAGAATTAATCAAAATTATCAAAAGATGTACCAAATTAAAAGTATTACAGTGCATTAGGCAAAGCAGGCGGAACCAATTGGTTTGCGAGGTTGGCCAACTTATGTTACAACGGGTCAAATGGGCAGTCTTCCACATCTTAATCGATCGTAAATAGGTTAAATAGGTATGCACCAAATAGTCTCACAAAAGAAAGAGCCCTGGTCACCAATTTGGAGACTCGACTCCCCTTGAAAAAACTACGACTTTCTTCACCTTAAAACCATGACTCTTCTCAAAAATAACTGTATGATGAAAGGAGGAATTTTTCTGTTTAATCAAGGTAACGATATTGTGCATATGATATATTCATGAATTTTAACGTCTCTGGAGTATTAACGCATTTCTAGTACACGTTTTTTAATATCAGTAGAAATAGGTAAGCGATCGATGACAAAATTAACATGACAAGAAAACAATATTGTGGTCTTTAATTTGCAAATCAAACGTACAATTTGAATACACGCGATTGCATGCGATGTCTACACTCTTATCCATACTTTTGAAAAGAAATCGTTGATGCAAATTGTATGCATAATACTTGTACTTGCAATGTTGGAAATATCAACGTTTATATGTACAACATACGTATATCATCAATTCGAATAAAGAAGAAAATTTCTCCTTCCATTCTACAGTCACATACAGCCTGTTCAGTACTGTCTCGAACTATGTGGCAGCATAGTTGAAATAAGCAAATCTACGCTTATCGACGTAATCCAAAACTGCTATAATTTTATATATAAATAATTTGGATAACTTTATCGACAGTAGAGAGACATTTGATGGAACACAGCGTCGAGTTGGAATGTCAGGTAATCACAGTAAATTATAACGATTGACTTCCATGCGTAATGTGCTTGATGAATCAACGGAATTTCCTCCAAAAAGGTTATAAATAAGGAAAATGTGAAGTAGCATAAACTAGAAACTAAACTAGATTAGTAATAAATTAAATTAATTATATCTTTATCATATTAAAAAGATTATTGTATGTTCATTACCTTAGCCCCTCTTTGAAGAGGTTTTCACATTATAAACGAAGCGTTGGGCAAAGTTATACTTATCAACACAAAAAAATTAACTAACAATAAATAATATATATATAACTCCAACTATAAAAGGAAGTATCAAAGATTTTTGGAATTATGACAATTTTTAACTCCAAAACGGCTTATGTTTTGTATAGAGCAAAATTCTATGTTTTGTTGAGAATTGTCCAAAAAAATAAAAAAAAATTTGTTTAATTATATAAATATCAACTTTTTGAACGATTGAAAATTATATTTATACTCTGCATGAAATACGTAAATACACCTTGAACTTCCTCAGCATACCTTCGCCATCAGAAACTGTAAGCTAAAATTAGTTTTCTTTGCTCGAATTGGCTAGTTTTGACAAATTTTAAATAAATAAGCTACTGACTATCATTTTGAGGAAACGGATCGTTATAGCTTAATCTTAGAGGAACATTCTTGATTTTGATACATTCAAATCGGTGAAAAACTCGCTGGAAGCCATAACTGTTTCCGTTTTTTGTCAAACGGAACCACTGTGCTCTGCGTTGTCAATCTGTTTTCCTCTCATAAATAGTTGTCGACCAGCTGTATGGGCTAGCCCGATCAGGTTCTCTTTGAGACGACTTTAGAGTCTGTTGGAGATATGAAGTGCATCCGGGGATAATGGTATGATACCCTGGGTTTTCTGGAGGCAAGTCGATTCCCGGGTAAAAACACTACGTCACAAATGATAATCTATTAAAATTAAGCGCGCAGTTTATTAATAAGAATAGTGTAAATAATGTAAATTTAGATAGTTCTAAATTTATCTGAATGGATAAAGATGATTTAACGCGGGCGTTAAATTTAGAGGAGGACGTATCGACGGGGCTGCGGACTACTACCGGGAGCTCGGGAGTTTACGTCATCAATAATAGTTTAACTCAAAATTTTAACCAAAACCATTACCTGCACTAAAAAGAGCAATAGTAAACTAACAAATAATAATAACAATAAACACAACAGAAAACATAACAAAAACAATAGTAATCACAATAGAAATATTCATCTTAACGAATCTGCTCTATTTCGAGCAATTATCGGGATGATGTGAGGGACATCTCAGTGGGTGATGCAGTTAAGCGCATCGTCACGGGGGTGGTTGATTGTGCTAGCATGGGAGTCTTGCCCGCTGATGTCGCGCTTGACGTCATCACTTTTGTGCTCCCCTCCTTCGTACCTGTTGACCTGGTTTCCACGGTAAAGCTTGGGGCGCGAACGGCGAGTTCACATGGAGGGGTTGGTGAAAAACTCCAACCGTCAATCCCATCAATTAGGGTGCAGGTTAGGACAATGGAAGCTGCTAATCTGGTCTTGGAGGCGAGGCAGTCTTTTACTGTGTTCTCTACTCAAGATGTTGTATTTTCTTTCTCACCATCGTCGGACAAATGCTCCGTTGCTGGTCGTATGGAGTGGGAGGAGTAACAATAATAATAACAACAACAGGGTGGCAGATTCCTAAGGGCGGGCTTCTTGAATGTGAACTCTCTTAGAGGCACTAGGGATGCTGACATTCAGGAACTCCGTCAGCATTTACACGATTATCCTACTTATCATCTGTTCGGTGTAGCGAAAACTTGGTTAGGTTCTAGTACCATGGATGAAGTCATTGGGATTGATGGATTTTCTGTAGTTCGGCAAGATCGCAACATTAATGGCGGGGGAGTCGCGCTTTATGTCGACAAGCAATTCCGAGTAAGTGTACTCTCTATTTCAAACACTGAGGGGCCTAGAAGGCCACGGGTGTTCGAGTACTTTATCTGCTCTGTGCAGTATTGTACCTTTGATCCTACATTAGTTTTTGTTGTGTATAGTTCCCCTCATGTTTGATTTATGAGGAACTCTATATTTTTGGATGAATTGTGGCGATTAGCACCGGATTACTGATCTCTGTACTTCCAGTGATGATACTGCGTTTTTTCGCAAACTCGCAGGCGGAGCTGTCTATGTAGATTATCTAACACGGCTTACGCATATAGCACCCACATTCAACGACATTCGGATTGATCCCGTCCTCATCTCTGCCGCTGATGGTGGTTTTCGGTTTAAAGTTATAAATATCGATGAAATTGTACTGTCAATATCTAAGTTCACATTCTAGGCAGTTGGTGAGGATGGTATTCCGCATATTATAGTTGTGAAGGCTCTTCCGATTATAGGTCCATTTTTAGAACGCCTGTACAATTGGTCGTTTGAGAGTGGAGGGGTGTCGAAGAAGGCTCATGTAGTGCCATTGGCCAAATCTAAAACACCTTCTGGACTAGATGATTTTCTGTCGATTTCACTGCTTTGTTTCGACTGAAACTGCTCTGTTAAGACTAAATGAAGACGTACGCAGTGATATGGATAAAAAACAGGTGAGGTTACTGTTACTATTTGACTTTAGCTAGTTCTATTCCATAGTTATACGGTTCTGAGAGAATTTAAACATTGACCACTTCAGTATTTCTTTCTGTATGGTTGTATGCCCATTTTTTTTCTGCCCATTCACCACTGCATGTTGGTCTGTAGACAGATTTGGCCGCCGTACAAATATTTCGCGGTTAAGGTCACTTATCCCCAACAGACTTCTAACCGCAGTTGTTGGTGCGCTTCTAAATGTTCTCATTGAAGTGTTATTTCCGGTTATCGTCCACCATACCAATGCAGCGTACGTAAACTACGATTTCAGTATAGCTTCATATATCCGTAAAGCTTTTTGAGATTTAAGCCCCCAACCTGTGCCAATAGCAGACCTTTATTGCATAAATATTTTAAAGACTTTCTTGGCTCGCATGTTTAGATGCTATCTCTATAGTAATTTATTATCTAGGTGTACTCTTAGGTATTTTATTCCTGCATACGGTATCCTTTGCTCGTAAAAGGTGATTTCCTCATGAATTTTGCACTTATATTTCCTTATAAAGACTAGTATCTCGTGCGGATTTACACCCAGAGATTTCATCTAACACTGTTCCCTTACATTCGCAATGACTCCTTGGAGGTCTGATCAAATTTCTTCATGCGTTCCTTTGACGAGTATAGCATAGTCATCCACATATTCAATAGAAAGAATACCTTCTCTATCTAGCATGCGTAATAACGAGTCAGCTCCTAGGATCCATAGAAGAGGTCGAAATACCCCCCTCCCTGTAGACATCCTTCACTGACTCTTCCTTTTACAGACAGGAACCCTCTATCCATTATCGTCAGGCGAGCAGTAAGTCTGATTCCAATAGGGATTTGTCAATTGATTCTCTGGTAAAGCTATTAATTGCACCCTCTATATCTACGAAGGATCCTATTACAGTTACCTTAGTTTCCATTGCTTCCTTAATGTTTTTGTGGATTTAAGTATACTACATGCATGCTGTCCTCGGTGTAGTGGATTAGATATTAAAGCTGTTTATCTGATATAACATTCCACCAGCATTTCTATCGTCTTCAATAAGAAGGATGTCAGGGTGATTGGTCTGAAGTCCTTCAACAACAAGTATCTTCTTCTTCCAGCCTTTGGAGACTCGTGTTCTCTCCCCTCTTGTAGTATTTTAGGAAAGATTCCATCCGAGCCCGGTGTTTTATACGGTATAAAAGATTCAATTGCTCATTTTACTTTCATCGGTGCTACTACTTGTGCTACCGTTTTTCAATCTGCAGTTTTTCTAGGTTGCACTTATTTTGCACAGATGCCTTACCGCCTTTTCTTGTTGAATCCGGAAAGTTGCTTCTTCTGCTTCAACAGAGTTTCCTGTTGCATCTCTTAGATTTTGTAATCTGTTGTCCTTTTCTTTGATCTAGAGTTTGGCTAATCGTGCCGTGTCCATTAGTGTTTCTGTGCACGTACAGTAACTTTGCCAAGCTTGCTTCATTAATTTAATCACCTCCCTTTTGAAGCCGTTCAGGGTATTTTTTTAGTTTGTCCAGTCTTCTGGATCCTTTCTTCAGCCCTCCTTCTAGCCCTTTTTCGAAGATCCTCCACGTTTCCATTCCACTAGGGGGTCCAAGTGTCTTCGTGGGCTTTGATAGGCCATTATTTTATATATCCTGATAATTGCTGTCTGGACCTGTTGTAAAGTGTATTTTAGTATCTGTATTCTTGTATTTCGTTTTGGATCCAATCTTGGTTTTGTGCAAGATATTCCAAATGTAATGGTTCGATGATCCAACATGGATGATTTATTTTCAACTTTCTATCCTTGAATAACCTCTTTGACATCAATGGAGGTCAGTTTGAAGTCTAATACCTTTCTTTTGTTGACTGTGACAATTGATTCCTGAGTTTCTAACGGTACCGCACTAGTCGACCCCGATGTCTCCGGGGTTGCAAAAGTTGATACCGAATCATCGAATCAGTCGATGATGCTTTTCATCCGGATTCATCTGATTTACTCAGTCAGATAAATATATGTTTTTATTTAAATTTTTCTTGTATAATCTTATATGCATTTCATCAATTGTGTACGAAAAATGTACTAAAACCTAGTTTTTAAAGAGATTACATAAATTTGTGAGGAATTATAACTTCTCCGTATAGTATCCTAAGATTTATATGTGTTCTCTTTTAAGAGTTGGTATTTGTACATTTCTTGTACAGAACCTCAAATTTTGAAAAATTCATATCAAACTGCACGATGTTGCAATAATTCCGAAAATAGGGTTTAATACACTTTTCAGGCTCTGCTTCACTAAAATTCTGGTTTCTAATCTAAAAATTTCAATCACCTGTACGTAACTATGTTCTATCGATACGCTTACGCTAACCTAATGTATACATTATTATAAGTAACCTGCAAATCTAGGGTGGTTTGTTTTCAAACATAACATAAAATTTCGAGGCTGAAACAAGTAAGGCCTGCCTCACGGCACGGTGGTCAACATGAGGAAGGATCGCAGAGAGAGAAGTAGTACTACAATAACTACTCGGGAGCTTTGGTAGACATTATGTTTATTCGTGCCAGGCGGACAATACCCGCCTGGATGCAGTGTCCTGTTGAGGTAGGCCCAACGCCCCCGACTATAAAGCCCTCAATACAGCGCCCTTGGCAGGGCCGCAAAAGCCCGCGCCTCTACCCGGACGGGTCACCGGAGTTCCGCGATTACCGCCGTCAGGACCAACTAAGACCCTTCATTGGTAAGCCAGTGCCAACGAGGGCTCTCAACGCGCTTGATCGACTAGGGCTCGCAGGGTTGCAAAGGCCCTATGCAACCTGGCGCGGAGAGCCGACTGTTCTCATGGCTCCGGGATGTCATGGGGCCGTTATCGGCGTCGCGACAGAAAACCGATTGTTCTCACAGCACCGAGGTATCGTAGAGCCAACTCACACCTATCGTCAACGGGCGGACTCTCGCACGAGCTCTCTGCTACCCGCCCGATATTGCAACTGGACTCACCTGGCCGGTGCAGCCTTCAAGTTCACTCTGAGTGGTCGTGAGCTGCATCCGAAACCATCTCTTCCCTGACTGGTGATGGTAGCGGAGACGACTGGAGGGTATCCTCTACAGCAGGCGATCGGGGGACGGGCTAGACGACTAGCCCTGATGAAGACGGGCGCGCCGCACTGTTGTGCCACTGCCTTGGTGCACAGGGAGTGTTAAGCCTGGTGACAATGTGCACACACACCACGCGGAGCTTTCGCAATCGTTCGAGGACCACATGGAACAAGCGTGCTGCTGATCATCGGCGATTATCAGGCATTCCATGCCTTATTTTGGCGCTGATGATCGGCCCATGTTGCTAAGGAGCCTCGGGTCTTTGTTTGCAAACGCTGCATGGCGTACCAAGAGCGTACCAAGAATGCATCACGTAGTACATTTATCATTCAAAAACTGAAATTTGAAAAATTCATGTCACTATAGTATATTCCAATGATTGCGAGAACAGTATTTGATATATTCCCCAGATTCTGCTTTGTAAAAATACTAGTTCCTTGCCGAGAACTATGAATCATTAATTTTTAACTTTATTGTGGTGATATATATAATTTAACTTGGCAATATAGACTCCTAGAAATTAATTGTAAGATCCTATCCTTTGTTGTCGAATAGAACCTCGAAGTTCAACACATTGAGGATACTGAACTTGTGCTGACACTTGGTACATTGAATGTGTCATGATTTGAAATCTTACACCTTGTAGGGTGAGATCCGCATGTTTTCACAAAACTTTATGATCTGTTTTTGTATATATAGAATTTTGTGGAATATGGTTACAGACTCAATATTTAAATATTTCTAAGTTTCTTAGCCGTTGGGCTATTGAATTTAAATATACAAGATTCAACTATAATCACTTACTAATTTAAGTTAAGACCTCTTATTTTTTACTTAGCCTTATATTTATACTTGAAAGAATATTCAATTATCCTCGTATTATATAATACTATATTGTGACATGTCATTGAATATAACCTTAAAATTTACATGATTATATGAAACTACCGAGATAAGTCATAATTATGTATAAATTTATGTATTTCGTTTTAATTTAAGTTTAATCCAGTATTTGTAACTATACTGTATTGATTCATAACTACCCCCTTTTATAAATTATCAGAAATGAACTGTAAGTGGTAGATGGTTACTACATTTTTCTACAATTGTGTCTTGTTTCTAAGAAATAAAATTGAATTATGTAAAGAACGTGAAAAGGACGAAAATTAAAATTCAAAAATAAAACATGAAAATAAAAACGTGTTTAAAGTGAAGAAGAAAAAAGAAGTCTCATCTTTTAAATGCAGACAACTCGATTATTACCAGTATCAGTGCACGAGTACAGTACGATATGAGTGCACGAAGACAACAACAAGTGACAAAAGACGCACAATGTCAACAGCAACAACAGCGAAACAGCAACAGTTACGGAAGAGAAAACGGCGGTTACCGAGGTCGAGGAACAGGTCAACGAGCACGAAGCAGTTAGCAGCAACGGGACTGCCAGTGCGTAGGCCAATGAGCTAGGATTTTCGTAACTGAGTTAGAGATTAGAATGGACTTCAGTGGCGAGGTAAATAGTTGCGAGAACTATTTAGAATGGGTCTTAGACACCACGTTCTCTGTGCATATTGTTAATGACGATAAATATTTTGTAGAAGTTAGTAAATTGGACAAACCGGGAAATCTAAAAATAGGAGATAGTCGAGAATTAAAGGCAACAAGTATAAATGAGATTAAAACAAAGTTTTTAACAAATTGTAAAGAAACTGAAATTACACTAACAGCTGTATATTTTGTAAAAGAAATGGATTAAAAATTAATGAGTTTTGGAAAGATGGCAAAAAGAAAGAAAATATTTTGTACAATATTATTACTGTGTTCGAAATAAACAGAACTATGTGACCGAGAACGTAAATAATGGCATGACTGAAAAAAATATCATAAAATGCTAGAATATGTAAACTTTGGTTATTTGGATATTTTGAGTCGAAATACTTTAGTTGAGGCAAATACAAGTTTTAAAAATAATAGATATTGTACGGTCGGGCTGTTTAACCACTGGTCAAACGCCGTTATTAATTAGGAAGGGAAATGAGAGGGAAATAATAAAATAAACAATATTTGAAACAAATATTAGAAATTTATTTGGCTCTAAAAGGGGGTGGAGAAACCGCCGAAGCGGTAAAAAAACCTCCACCGAAGAAATAATACAGATGAAAAAGGAAGAGCACCACCAAGTGCGATAGTAATAGTTCGACACAAACTTACACGTGGCCCACACGAGGTCGCCGATGCCGACGCGGAGCTTGACACGGTTTCCACGGTGAAGCTTGGGGAGCGAACGGCGAGTTCACATGGAGGGGTTGGTAAAAAACTCCAACTGTCAATCCCGTCAATTAGGGTACAGCATAGGACAATGAAAGCTGCTAATCTAGTTTTGGAGGCGAGGCAGTTTTTTACTGCCTTCTCTACTCAAGATGTTGTATTTTCTTGCTCACATGTGGCGGTATCTGATGTCAATCAACGTACTATTTTTATAAATTTGTGGCTGAGTTGAGGTCAACATGATGCGTTCATACAGTGCACAGACACTGTGCGCGATTTCGTCTTTGAATACGTTTGGCATTGATGAGGTAATTTCTCTTAACTCTTAGAGGCACTAGGGGTGCTCACATTGAGGGACTCCGTCAGCATCTACATGATCATCCTACCTACCATCTGTTCAGTGTAGCCGAAACCTGGTTGGTTTCTAGTCATTGGGAATGATTTTCAGTGGTTCGGTAAAGTCACAATATTAATCGTGGGGGAGTCGCGCTTTATGTCGACAAGCAGTTCCGAGTCAGCATACTCTCTGCTTCAAACACTGAGGGGCCTGGAAAGCCAGCGGTTCTTGAATACTTAATCTCGAGCCTATATTAATTTGTGTCATGTGGCCCCTTGACGTTTCATTTATGAGGAACTCTAAATTTTTAGATGAATTGCGGCGATGATTGCCGGATTTCAGTCATAAAATCATTCTCGGTGATCTGAATGCTGATCTCTGCACTGCCAATGATGATGCTGCGTTTCTTCGTAGACTCGCGGCTGAGTTGTCCTAGAAGATTATCCAACACGGTCCTACGCATATTGCACCCACATTCCGCACCGGGATTGACGTCATTATTGTGGAGAACAATAATACGATAAATTCCGCTGCCAATATACCTGCTTCTTTTCATAATCAATGTTACAATAGAGGTAGCTTTTCCCGAATCTATTTGTTGCTCTTTTAAATGTAGGATTACAAGAGCATCGATGGTGAGGGGCCTGTGCAGTTGTTGGTGGGCTATGATTGGGGGCGAGGCTCAACTACAATTTAATGATGGTGATAGATTCCCGCCCCAGAAAAAATTATGAAATTAAATAAAAATCGCCTTCTTTGGATTGGGGTTGAGCTTCGTGACCTGCAGATGAACAGGACGAAGGCAATTCCTTGAGAACTTCCGAAGGACAGGAACGATGTACAGGACGAAGGCAATTCCCTGAGAGAAACACGTTCAGGAGAGGGTAGATCAGGCGAGGACTGAAATTCCAGTACAATCTGTCATGACTTGCGAAACCTAGGGTTACTATCATAAACCAGCGGGTCATTGCATGAGCTGATATGGGGTGAGCTTAATACTTGCGCCGCGAGCTCTGCCGCTGATGGTGATTTTCAGTTTAAAGTGATAAATATTAACGATATTGTTTTGTCAATATCTAAGTTTACATCGCAGGCAGTTGGTGAGCATGGCATTCCGAATAGTGCAGTTATGAAGGCTCTTCTGGTTATAGGTCCGTTTTTGGTGTACCTCTACAATAGCTCGCTTGAGAGTGGAAAAAGGCTTATGTGGTGCCATTGGCCAAATCAAAACACCTTTTGGACCAGATGATTTTCGGCCTATTTCACTGCTCTGCTTTCTTTCAAACGTGCTTGAGAGAATTGATTATGACCAGTTTATGTAGTATTTGGTGTCTCATAACATCCTTTACACACTCCAAACTGGAATATAGACTATAGTCTAACTATCCAAATATAACTGTTTGAAATTCCAGCCCAAATCAAACCAAATCAACCATCATTTAACCGCTAAAAAGTAATTGATGCATTTGTTAACCAGAATGCCATTATTCAAAAATCAAATAAACCGAAGTCTGGTACCGCAAACTCAGTAGATCTTCTGTTCGAAGGTTCCAGCAATCTGAAAATACGCTTTTTTCAGGTGAATTTTTGAAATTTATCGAGCTTTTTACAACTTATCTAATATCTAGTCGATACTAGAAAGAAGATAAGCGTCTCGTTTTGTTCTCTTATTCGGATCTCTAAAATCTATACAAAAACGAAAACTCTCCTTGGATTACAACACCTACGCCACTCCATTCGCTAGCAGACTTTGTTATAATTCCATTCCGATACATATTCTTGACCTCATCTTGCATAATTTCCCAGATTTTTGGAGACATTCTACGGGGTCTATGTTGAACTAGCTTATTTCCTTCAACTTCTTAAGCCCTCTTTGTTTAACTCTATTCAACGCTGTCTTCTGAACACGCATATACAATATTTATCAGAACTATAATCAATAAATGTATACCATCTCATATCCCGAATTCTCCAAAGATTTTTTTACAGTTTTAATCTCAATAAACTACTTCAAACAAAAATCTATTCCTAACAATAATCATGACTTCTGAAATTGTCTACCTGAAACCTTTTCCTAAAAATTCAGTAATACATTTTTAATATCTGTTCGACCAATTTCTGAGAGTGGATTTAAACGAACTATTCACGATAGTTTGACCTTCTTCCAAGTCATTACATGCCAATTTATTGGCCATGGATTGACCAACAACCAAATCTTTTTTAGCAGCACTAAAACGTCGAGAATATTGAATACAAAAACTTTTTTTTGCAAAAACTGAGCTTCTAAGCTATTAGCTGTTTCTAACGAATTATTAACCACATTTAGATTTAAATTATTATTTGAATCAATATCTTGACCTAAATCATTATCTCGAATACTATCTCGATACAAATCTATAATACAACCATCCATCGTACCACCGCCTAAATTTACACCTAACAACAAATGAAGCACAGTATCAGTTATCATTTCCTTTTTAATGGTCTGAGTTTTAAGACTTACTCAGGCCGTTGCTTTACAACTACTAGTAAACTTCCTCATTCCTGGCATCATTTATTTAACACGAGTATATACCTCGTTCAAATCATTATCTCTTAATACGACCAAAATCTTTACATTCTCGTCAGACTTTATATTCCTCTCAACAACAACACGATCTGACCACGGTGTAAAGAATCATCAGACTGGATAGCGCTTACAACCACACTCTACTTATAAGGTATGACAGTATTTCCCATAATAGGTCGAACACTTTTAGCATTCTCTCTATCAACTCCTAAAGTCCCGACCGCATTTAACTCGTCGATCATCACTAACGTCTTTCCCTGTTGTATAACAATTATCGATACAGAAATTTAAATTTATTTCTCTATTCTCCATTTCTATTAACTAGGCAGCATCTTTATCTTTAGTGGGAATTGAACTCTTTATTTTCATTACACATAACTCGGGTCGTGTTTTTACCATCAACTCGGGGAGTATTATCACTAAATACAGTAATTAGTTTCTTGACCTTCTTCAGTGTATCAGCTCGGCAATTACGCTTGAATTCTACAAAATCAACTACTTTCTCCACTTCAGTAGTCTTCGTTAACCTCGTCCCAATCCAAGGTCTATCATATCGATGGATGCGCAGCGCAGGGGGATCTGTTAGCCAGTAGAGCGGGTAATGCCGAGCGAACAGCTCTTTCCGCACTACTTGTGGGACCACAATGAATAACATTGTAGAAAAATCTACTCAGGATGGACTTCTGAAACCTCAGGGATAACGGGGCCGACTAGCACGGCACCACCGATTATGCAGGACCCCACACTAGGTACGGGCTCGAACCGAAGCCTAAGTTGGGCCCAGAAAAGGAAACTGCTCAAGCAGAAAGCGCTTGAGGAGAGATGGCCGATTCCTGTCTTTGCGGCAGGCAGCAAACACAAAAAAACGGAGAGGAGGCGGGAATTTGGAACTGCGCCCTCGATACAAACCTCTGTGAACGTCCGCCTGGAGACCGGCAGAAGGTTGGCTTCCTGAAGTCTGGGATCCTCTGAGCAGGGGCACAGCAAACCGTTCAAGAGATCCAAGGTTGAGCAAGTTCCGAATAGATCCTTCGCTAACGTGGTATCTCACTTGCCGAGGGTGACGCTAACGTGCGGCAAATACCTTGGTCAGGCGATGTCCGACGATATCGTTTCTCAAATGAAGAGGGCAATAATACCGGAGATTTGCAAAATTGACGAAGGGGCTTTGTACCCCGCTGCAGGGACTTCTTTCCCAGAAAGGGAACATTTGTCGTTGTCTGCGAGGACAAGGACTGTGTGTCTTCTAAATGGGTGATTTTGAGCAAGGCAGCCGATGGTTGCTTAGTTCTTGGCCTAGACGAACCGTTTACGGCCACGCTAAAGAGTAGGAACTTCAGGCTGATAGTTAGGGTGGACGCAGTCACTTTGAAAGTACTCGGGAAACCCTCGACTGGAAAACCTTAAGTGGCTTCTTAAACAGAAGCACAGTAAAGGAGTAGACTTGAAATGACTACTTCCAGAACACGCTTCTCTCAAACAAACTTGCACTATTCCAAAAGCGGCTCAGCAGTCATAGGTAGGAGCATGGTTAAGGTGCATACATATATCGCCCTAATGCCAGAACCTTGGTTATGGAGAGGAGATATTAGGGGATTCAATGTGGGCGGTGAACTGTTCACAGGATCACATGATGTGTACCTCATCAGAGGTATTAAAGGATTACTGTTACAGGAGCTATGTTTCAGAGACTGTGCAACCATTACAACAGAATTCAAGGACAAGCAACATCGAATTAAAACATTACTGGTCTCATCGATCTACCTGCCCCATGACGAAGAACTCCCTACCATAGGTTTGAATAAGGTAGTCGAATACAGCAGGCACAACAATCTGAAATTAATTATCGGGTACGACGCGAATATTCACCATGACAAGCACCGATATTAACGTCAGGGGTGAAGCCATAACAGAATTCATTACTGGAAGTCAATTGGACATTATTAACTAGGGAAATAAGCTAACCTTCGTCACAATAAGCAGAAGGGAGGTCTTAGATCTCACCCTAGTTTTTATTAGAATCAAATAACTTATCTATGAATGGAGAGTAGAAAATTAACCATCCATGTCAGACCACAGGACAATCACCTCCGGGATAACATGCGTAAAACCGAAGCTAGATCCAAAGAAAAAACCCAAGGACACAAACTGGAAGGATTTTAAAAGCGACCTGCTACATAGTGCAGTTTACAGTAAAGACGTATATAATTTGATTAAAATGACGTATATGATACTGAGTTTGAGCTGGAATAGTCCCTACAACAAGCCCAAACTGCCATCAACGGAGGGGAATTCCGTAAAAGAGAAGAAGACACCATAGAATTTCTTCTAAGAGCCAACTTCTCAGATTTTCTAAAGGATGACGACGAATTATCAGTGCAAGAACGAGTTAAACCTAAAAGAAGTACAGATTAAAAAATGGCGGCACAAATAACACTGGAGAAAGTCACACGAGTAATTCAATCCTTTGAGCCTTATAAAATACCTGGCCCGGATGGTATATTTCCAAAGATGCTATAAGAGGGATGCGTCAGCATATTTAAACTGATCACGGGTATATTCAAAGGATGCTTAGCCATTGGATATGTACTAGAAGCTTGGAAGAGAACACGAATTTCATTTATTCCGAAAACTGGGAGAAGAAGCTACTCCTCGGCGAAGGATTTCAGATCGATCAGCCTGACGTCGTTCTTATTGAAAACGATGGAAAGGCTGGTGGATTGTTAGATCAGACAAACATCTGTAGGATCGTATCCGCTTCACTGAGGTCAGCATGCATATACTGAGGGTAAATCCACAGAAACTGCGCTACACACAGTAGTTAGTATATTGAAAAAGCGATGGAAAACAAGGAAACTATTATAGGATCCATCGTAGACATAGAGGATGCAATTAATAGCTTTACCAGAGAATCAATTGACAAATTCCTATCGGAATCAGACTTACTGTTCGCCTGACGATAATGGATAGAGGGTTCCTGTCTGTAACGGAAGAGTCAGTGAAGGATGTCTACAGGGAGGGGGGTATTTCGACCTCTTCTATGGATCCTAGGAGCTGACTCGTTATTACGCATGCTAGATAGGGAAGGTATTCTTGCTATTGAGTATGTGGATGACTATGCTATACTCGTCAAAGGAACGCATGAAGAAATTTGATCAGACCTCCAAGGAGTCATTGCGAATGTAAGGGAACAGTGTCAGAAGAAATCTTTGGGTATAAATCCGCACGAAATAGTAGTCTTTATAAGGAAATATAAGTGCAAAATTCATGAGGAAATCACCTTTTACGAGCAAAGGATACCGTATGCAGGAGTAAAATACCTTGGAGTACACCTAGATAATAAATTACTATGGAGATAGCATCTAAACATGCGAGTCAAGAAATCTTTAAAATATTTATGCAATGAAGGTCTGCTATTGGCACAGGTTGAGGGCTTAAATCTCAAAAAGCTTTATTGATACATGATCGATAGTGGGGATTCTTAGTGAGAGATATTTTTAGTGAATCAAAGGGCAAACTTGTAAAAGAAAGAGTCAGCTAAGGATGTCTTCTGGGAGGGGCTACCACCTCTCTTATGAACTCTAGTCGCAGATTCGTTATTAAACATGCTACGTAGAGAGGGTATCTCTACTGTGGGGTGTGTCGATAATTTTGCCATAATCATTAAAGGACGATAAGAGGAAATCCTACCAGATCTTGTATAAAGACTTCTCACGAGGAAATAAAAATATAAAATTCTTAAAGAAATAATTTTGCATAGGCAAAGAATACCGTATGCAGAGGGAGTAAAGTTTTTAGGAATATATCTAGATAAGTAAGTTTTATAAGGGCAGTAGCTAAAGATGCAATGCAACAAAGTCCTAAACATATTTATACAGTATAGGTCTGCTATCGGCACACGGTGGCGGCTCGAGCCCCATAAATTTATGGATTTACGAAGCCCTACATAAACCAAAGCTCATCTATTCTGCATTAGCATGGTGGAAAATAACCGAAAATAAGTCCTCAATAAAAATCCTAGAACATATAGAGGCTGTAACATTGAGGGAAATTTTCGGACTACAAAGAACTACACTTACAGCTGCGGTTAGAATTCGGTTGGGAATAGATGGCCTGAACCTCGAAATAATGAGGGCAGCAGCCAGGTCTGCCTACAGATTAATATGCGGAGGAGAGTGGGTAGGAACAGGAAATGGGCATAGAACCATTCAAAAGGAAATACTGCAGAAGCCAATTAGGAAATTCACTCAGTACCGTATGACCAAATATTTATGTAATAAATATAAAACCAGATATATAAAACCAGAGCCCCGAGAATAGATTATTCGGTCAATAACCTATACTTAGAAGGAGAAACGTGATACACAGACGGACTCAGGATAGATAATCGTATGGGATATGAAGTCTGTGGACCAAAACGAGTATAAGATACAGCTTATAAACTGAGAAAACATAACACGGTATTCTAAGCGGAAATGGCCACCATAGAAACACGTGTTAATAAATTGTAGTCAGACAATGCCAGAGGAAAATGTACAGATATCTGTACCGACAGAATGGTACCACGTCACACCTGATTATTTGTCCAGGGAACGTAAGCTCTGCATAACCTGGATACTGAGTCATTCGGGTTATAAAGGGAATGAAATAGCAGACCGACTTGTCAAACAAGGCGCAAATTCAGCTAAACAAGCAGAAAAGGAGGCATACTGTGAAGGTTGCAAGGTTCTGAATGAGGTGTTAAAAAAGAAAGGACAGGAATTTTGGAAAAATTTCCGAAGTTCCAGGTGGTCTAAATAAATGCTGAGCGATTATACGAATACGATAATATTATACGTAATTGCAATTCTAACCGGACATTGCAACTTACACACACAAGAATGAAGGAGACAGTAACGTATGGTGTGACGAAGAAGAAACTGCTAGCCACGTTCTCTATAAATGCGCCGGCCTAATGGGGCATCGACGGAAATGGATGGGAGTTGGAAGTCTCGAAACGGAGCAGTTTTCGGAGGTGGACGTACATAGCCTGCTTTCTTATTGTAAAGTTTCAGGGATCATGGAAGCCTCTGTGGAATAGCCGCGGGATAGGGATACAATTCTACAACCAACGCTAATAAATACCGCATGCATGTAAAGAAATTGATAATATCTTCTGCAATTGCCTGTGTTCTGACTTGCGAATCCGCAAAAAGATTTTCCCTGTCAACCTCTGGACTTATTGTCTTTTGAACTCTTGAACAAAATTTTGCCAAGAAGAAAAATTAATCCACTTATTGTGGAATCATAGAAAGGCACTTTCTATCAAAACACAAGGGATAGCAAGCAATGTTTCACCATCACCAAAGCTCATGCGATCTCTACAGTCATTTAGGCGCGCCAGGAAATTTTCTGCATGTTGCTTCGGCCGCCCTCCAAATATCAGTTTCCGACTCTGCAATACTTTCATAAAGGCGATAATCGCACTGTTATAGTCTGATCGCGACCCTACTGAATTTGGATTATGCGATCCTAAATTAATTCTAAGTTTTCCTACGATCTTTATCATTATCCTGGAAATTTCGACGTAAATGTGATCCGTAGTTAAAATCTTATCCTCGTTCAATGCTATATGTTTTCATCTCTAAAAAACTAAATCTGATCTAATCTATTCTGATTCCGATTTGAATTTGGCAAACTACCCAAAATCCCAGACAGTTTTTTCTGTACTTGTTGGTATCGATAACTTATAATTTATCGCCAAGTTATAATTAATTGCTCCAACTCTAGCCTCGAACCGTGATTATCTAACTCTAATGCCGCTATGAGGTTTCGAAATTATTTTCTAGAATTAAATCTTCTTCTGTATCCTCCAACCAAACTGACGGATGATTTACGATAGAAGCCTGATCACCTAACACATCAACTGTTAGGTACCATGGAACGTCTGAATGTATTCCAGCGGCTCTAATATTAGTACGAAACAAATTTTAGCTAAGATCCTATCTGAACCTACTGGATTTCATCCAAATTACGTTAATATAGCCAGAATTTCTTTCAGAGGAATAACGAATACCTCTAATAAAATTCATAATTCCTGGTAAGTATTTATTAACCCATTGAACAATGATGCATAATGACGCGTAATGACGCGCCCTCCATGTTATTGTTGATATAAAAAATAAACTATTGAATATCGCTTAATTCGTTTATCTCGATCCTAATAATCCTAGATTTCCATACAAAATCTGAAATTCAAATTTTATAAAATGAAAATATAATATATATCTTAACTTTACTTCTTACTTTTAAATTTCCAATAAATAAATTTAATTTGCCTCTCGAAATATCGAAAATGTGTTATGATCTATTGAAGCCGAGTAAAACCATAACACGGAATCGGTATCGAACGCAATGAATGCGTTAGAGCCGAGCATTGAAGAAGAAATGATCATAGTAGCAAGAGAGATAGCGCCATACACTCCAGACATTGTTCCGACTATTATTTGTTCCGATTGACGGCACATGGTCTAGCTGAGCAGAATACCCTGAGAAAGAATATCCTTTTTATCCTACTATTTAATTTAGAATTTTGTCACGCGGTAATCAAATAATTTATATTGATAAATCACGCAAGGTCAATTAAATACTTGGAAATATCTGAGAATAATTATATTAGGTTGGCAAATATCTCCCATCCGCCTTTTTGTCTTTTGAATTTTGCGGCTGTGTACAAAGCGCTACAGAGCTCGTATCTGGCAATACATCATTTGAAAGGTCTTGACATAACCTGCAAAACGTCGCTATGTATCACTAGTTTGAATATTGCACTAAACAGTTATACATGTGTAAACATAGAGTTCACTAACTCTGAAATTTGCGCTATTTCAAATTTTTCCTTTGTTAAAGGCAAATCCGCTATAGAAACGTTCCGTGACATTAATGGTTTGGGAGATGGTACTCTATCACATCGCGCGGCGGAGGAATGGTTTCGACGATTGAGAGATCGATTGGACATGGTGCCAATTGATTACCACCTGTTCCTGTCCATGGCGAATGCCCTTAGTGGTGTATTCAAAAGAGGCTTGTGAAAAGTGGATGTCTGAGTTTTTCGCAAATAAGGAGGGGGGCTTCTACGACGGGGGTATTACGAAGTTGGCATTTAGATTAAAACATATTATCGAACAAAATGGCGCATATTGAACTAAATCCGATCACTCTAACATTTTTTATAAAGCATTGAATACAGAGCAAAAAAGCGGAAGGCAGATTCTTCTTGGACGATCTATTCCTTGTATTTCATGTCGTTCATTTAATGTCTTCAATTTAATGACATTCAAATTAACAGTCAAAATTTTTCTCTATTGAACAATAATTTCTTGATAATTACCTCGATTTTCGCGTGAATTCTTGCGAAATATCGAAAAATTAAATAAATAAAGATTAAGCTAAAACCTCGACAGTAAAGAAAATCTACTAATAAATTGAATTTTCTCGTTATTCTTTAAAATCTTTAATATTCTTCTACTTAACTACTACCTAATATGACTGTTTCGATCTAATAAACGGGAGCGGAAAAAAGTATCTGCTATTCGAGCTAAAAAGAGGGGAAAGGAGAAAGGGTAGGGAAATACGACACCTTTTACCAATAATTATAATGAGATTGTAATAAACAAAATAGTAGCCGGACACGATTTATATTTAATAATTATTTTAATAAGGTTGAACAAAGATGCGCATACAAAAAATAATTAATATAATTAATATACGCGCCAGTTTCGCAGTAGAGTGCTTCTCGCGCTCGATCAGCTCGAATTTGCGTGTCAGCACGCCTCGATCAGGAGATCAGATGATCGCCGACGCGGTTCGTCTCAACACGGATCTCGCGTGAATGTGCGAGCGCCCGCTTTCCAACGTGTGGAAAATATGTGGTGCGTTCTCCCGATCGCACAACCAACGATGTGCCGTGCTTGGCTGTGGCTTAGCAAATCGTCGCTGTCCTGCAGCAACTCCCGCGGAGGCAACGGTATTTGTCGGCCGCTCTGCAATTCTCGCATGTCACGTTGCTAGAAATAAAGGAAAGGGGGAAGTAGGTCCACGGTCGCAAGGCGAATGGATTAATACGCGGCCGTTCGATATGTGAGCTGGTTTATTAAGCATGAGAAATGAGGATACAAAGAATGTATGTAACCCGCTCGATCAGTCGCGTGTTTACGCTGGCGGCCGGAACTGTCCGCGTTGCTCTAACACCGCGCCCGAACGGTCGCACTGTTCGGCGGTTCTCGAGATCGCATACCGTCCGCTGACAATCTTGTGGTTGCGCGGAGTCGCCGTCTCCTAACGGGTGCCACGTCAATTGAATGAAAGGCAAATGAAAAATAGAAAAAACACTTGTGAAATTTTGCTTCTAAAACACAAAACAAAACTTATTTTGTAATCAATTGTTACTGATAATGAAAAATGGATCTATTACAAGAATCCTAAAAGGTAAAAATTACGGGTTAATTCGGAACAATCTTCAACATCGACTGTAAAACCAGATCGATTCGGCAAGAAGATCCTGTTTTATTGGCGGAACCAGAATAGTGTGGTGTGTTGTTATTAAAACGTGGCAAAACAGTTAACACTGATCGCTCGCGACAAAGTATGACCAATTTAAATTATACATTGTTTAAAAAACGACCAGAATGAACCAAAAGATACAAGGTAAATTTTCTTCATAACAATGCATACCCACCCATTCGGTAGATTAGACTCCTACCGACTACTTCATCGATGGGACACGCATTGGTTGAGCAGTAGTCCGATCCATACGAGGAAGTTCAAAATTGAGTGTCTGATTGGTCTGCTTCAAAAGATAAAGAATTCTATCAATGGCCAATACTCTGAATAAAATGTTTTCCTGTTAAAATTAGTGTTTTATGTTAATAAAAAAACAGTTCTTTCATATAGGTACACCTAGTACGTGCTTTATGTTTTCCAGTATCTTGAAAGTTATCTCGATCAATATGATCATTCAGTTGAGTATTTTACTTATGAATCTAAAAATAAAATGAGTTGAAGTCATTCAAAATTAAATAAAAAGTCAATTTTTAAAATATTCAAATATTTATACGGTAAAAATGCAAACAGAAATATTTTACATATTTCAGTATACGACATATTTCGTGAATCATCTTAATATAACTTTACTCAAGAACATTCAAAAATTCAAATACAAAATCTATTTTGAAAAATTTAAGGGTGATATAAGAAATAGAAATACGTAATTAAATATAAAATTATCATAAATTGTTTGAGAATTCGGTTTAGTTGACAATGAAATCCGTTGACTACTGTTTAAATATTGTCATCTCACGTCGTAAGCTTGTAAATGATTAGGTGCATCTGCAAACGTGAACTTTAACTTATATGCTTCAGCTACCAAAACATTAATTTCAGAATCTGACCAACTTTGTGTAGGTAAGTTTTGTAGCATTATCATCAGTCCCTTAAATAAAATATAATATTTTTAGATTTAATCAATTAAAATGACAGCTAGAAATCAATTCAAATATTTATACACTTATACGCACTTGAAAGTCGGGTTGAATTAGTAATGGTTTTCTCCAGCGTAACAGAAAAGCTGCACACACGTACAATTGAAAAGATGCAAAATTATCTGATTCTGCTAAATAGGTATCCCATAAGCGAATAGTACAATGCAATGGAATTTCTCTTGTAAGTAAGTTATTCATCCATCGAAACGAAAATTGCAAATAATCCACTCCATGATTATACAAATGTTGATGTAATGGAGCTATAATGAATAAAACTGTACATGATTTCATCATAACATCGTATGATTATTGGTTTAGTATGATTGTATATAGGTACATATGTATCATACACAAAAAAATAAAAAAAATTCACGCATTATTTTTTAAGAATATTATAATGGGCGCGTAAGGGGGTATAAAGGTCGCGGATGTTTCAGGCGCAACTAATTGTCAATTTTTAGTGTTCTCTTGGCGCCCGAGAGAGCAGTTAATGAACAAAGCCTATACCGGTTATTCGTCAAGTGACAAGATTACTGCTGTGAGCCAAACAGCTGTCGTTTTTTTTATTATGCGAACGAGTGCAGAAGTACCGGCGTGGTACAATCCTGAACTACGTATTCAACGCCTAGAAGACGTTTCGTCCCTTCTTTTGTTCTCTTTGGAGTATTAGAAGACGCAGCAAAGCTACTCTGGGGGTAGCGGCTCGAAACACGGAGCGAGGGCCCGCGTCGCCAATGCGTGGCTAGCTTGACAGATTGAATTGAGCCTGCGAAGCCTCCGGACGTCAGAGGAGATTGGCGGGAGACGCATGGCGTATCCATATGCGTAGAGCAGAGGCTTGCTGCTTACAGTAATAGACGTGACGCGACATAGCCAACAACGGTTATGAACATTTTGTAATTCGAGTAGCGAATAAACCTCCTGTTCTATTATTATCCGAGAGTGCATCTATTTTTTCCCTCCTTTTTCCTTTTTAAAGTAACAAACTCGTGCTAGTGACCTCCCGCCGAGAGTGATAGGACTTGCGGGAAATGCTGTCCAGCTAGGTCAATCGAAACAAATGGTAGTCGAAAGGAGCAATGTCTGGAGTGCATGGTGCGTGGGGTAGAACTGCCCATTTTGGGGTTTCCAAGTATGCTTTGACGGGTTTTGCGACATGTTGACGAGCATTGTCATGTTGCATGATAACGTTATCATGTCTTTCTTGGAACTATGTTCGCGTTAAATTGCGTATAGGCGAGCTCGGACTCGACGCCTTGTATCGAGACGAGGTAAATACCTCGCCACTCTCCTTCTCGCGGCAGGTCGAAGGCTTCGCGGGCCGCGAGTGTTTACGCGCTAGTCGCATTCCACGAGCCCCCTTCGCCCCGCGAGTGACTTTTTCACTTTTCGGCTAACTCGGCCGCTTCATTAGCATGACGGACACGGTCCGAGACACATCGCGCCTCGCAGCTCGCATTGCAGCTGTCTCGACGCGCCTTTACCGCGAGCATTTTCGGCTCTATCAAGAACGCACTGTTATAACGTTCGCATCGCCCGGATCCGTCTTCCGCCTACTGTGACGTGCCAATAAAGGAAATTGGTGATAGGAAAAATTGGTGTAGTGTTTTTATTACCACCTTGCATCATCCTTACAACTGAACGGCCATCGCCGTATTTCCTCATAGTAAAAAACAAACTATGTTCTTTTCTTCTTCAGTGCTCAGCTCAAACGTATGAATTGCGTTCGATATCGATCCTCTGTGATGGTTTCACTAGTTTTCAACAGATCATGACCTCGACACAGTGAATATTCGGTCTCGGCATCGAAGTAAAGACATTCCTCGTGATTTTCTACGCTTGGAATTATTGTAGTGGATCCATTTTTGTCATAGGTTACAATGCTGTGTAAAAGCCCTGTTTATAAGAAAGAAAACGTCGTTCAACATCGCTCGACTCTAATTTCTACCGAACTCAATTTTTTTGCTTCTCAATCATTTCCATGGCTTTGAGGCGTTTTGAAATTGTTTGTCTAGTGACTCTTAATCAGAATGCTCATTCTTCTTGCATTTGGCACGAATCTTCAGCAAGTGATGCCTCCTGTTCAGAATCCTCGGAAATGGTTTGTCCTCCGCCGTCATGCCGGTTGTCGACATCAAAATCACTGCTCTTATCTAATCGTCGAATCCTCTTACGTCACGTTCTTTCACTAAGAGCAGTCTCGCAATAAACACTTCGGCGCTTTCTCCTAGCGTTTCTTACTGCTCTCATTCTGCCTTGTCTCGGGAGTTCCTCTCGGTTTTTCACTTTCTGCAGCCGCCCAAAGACTTTCGGTCACCGTCTTTGGTTCAACGACGTTGCGGTCTTGATGATTTGCTGATGGCTGTCCTTGTAGCAAGCCGACTCCCACTCGGAAAATGTTGGTAATCACCGGCGTACTGGTGCCGCACCTGCCCTGCAGTCGTGCTAGTGATTGCTCCTGGTATCGCTTAATTAAATAAATCCCGTTAATACTCACATCATTTACTTCTCGTAGATCTTAATCGTATTTGAAGGTCGTTTGGCGGCGGACTTTTGTCTCATATCCTCTTTTCCCCTTTCCCCAGAGACATCGTTATATGCCCATTGTTTTTTATCGTCTGACGCGCTCCCTCTACCGGGTTCGCCTAAAGATAATAAACCAAGATATTGACCGGGGCATCGGAGATTTAGTAAAGGGCACCCTTCCCACGCTAGGTTTTAAATTCCCACTTTTGGAGCTCAATTGCGCATCTCGCGAGCCGTCCCGTCGGATCTTTCATGATCCACCATCATTTCAATTCGCCATAGTTAGTGACGACTTCAAATCGATCCCGTCTACATCAGGCTGTTCCTTATTCACCCAAACCATCTTGAGACACTTTTCGGAGATTGTATAGTTAAGCTTCACACTTTTGAGAATTTTTTTTATGCGGCTTATAAAAATTACTGAGTGCTCCTGTCATCCAGTTTCTGTGTTATTTTGACTATGGCCGCTCTGTTTCTTGCGTCCGATTGTATCGCAAAGATCCTACTAAAATCAGGCTCAGCTAACATCGGAGCTTAGTCAATGCTCTCTTCAAGCCGTCAAACACGGCTACCAGCTGAAGTTTCCATTTCCACGACTCTACCGCTCTCAACGATTTCACTAAGGTAGTTGTTTGTCCTGCGTGTCCAAAAATCACATGCCACCCGACCATTCCGAAGAACCGTCTCAGATGCTTCATGTTTTATGGGGGTGTTTGCTCAGCACGAGCGCGAATTTCTCCGGGTTAAGTCAGAACTGTTCTCTCTCCAGCAAGAATCCTAATTAGATAACCTGGAAATGTCCGAACTCGTACTTGCATTGTTTAATCGATAGTCTAGCATCTTTCACACGAGTGAGTACCAGTGTTTTTCAAGATTTCCCATCGCTACAATGTCGTTGTCGAAGTACGGTTCTGTTACGTTCAGTTTGACGAAAAAGGATAGGGAAAGATAAGACCAAGATATACAGAACTGATTTGAACTGTTTATTCGATTCAGCTGGTTCCCAATGTTTTACAAATATAGTGTTCCCGAATAGAAAATTAATGTGCAATGATACATTGCAATCGGATGCTCAGTGGATAGTGATCCCAGTTACGGGAGAGATAGATAGATACAAGTTTATTTGTAAAATTCTTTACAAAATTATTGCACAAATTAACAAGAAAACGCAATCATCTTATGTCAACTTAAATATAAATTATATCACACATGTATCATTATCACAGATGTAGCGCAGTATATGACAATAAATAAATAATTGTTAAATAAAATTCTACAAATAAGTCACGTTTCTATCATAATTTATCTATCAGTTAGTACACACTCATACACTCTTACATACAATGAATGAGATGGATGTATGTATACTATAAAATGGAGGATAATACACATACTCAAGATACACTCATATAACTAATTTAGGACGAAAATCAAAACAAGATTATCAAGACGACTGACTAGAATTCATTTCCCGATCCCTCAAATGCTCCATCACTAGCCTCCTGAAGCGAGAAAGGATGCATTCCTAATACAGGATAACAGTCCGTTCCACACATGAGCGCTATGAACAGAGAAATATCCAATTCTCGTGTCGGTGCGCATCCGAGGAACAGAAACTTCTTTAGGTTCACTCCTGACCGGCCGATCGGATACATCAGGAAAGAACATATCGGCGAGGTACTCCGATTTACGCAGCCGTAAGATATTGTAGATCTGCAAATACATAAAATATTCCCGCCAACCGTCTACTCTCATTCAGCCTAATCGGATCCTGAAGGAGATGATATGATCATCCCACTTAGCACCCGTTATACACCGCACACAGGAACTCTGTGAGCGTTGTAGCCTTGTCCTCAACTCAAGGGACGCATCTAAGTAAACAGTGGAACAAAAATTGAAATGTGGAAAGATCTGTGAACGCACTAGTTTGGCACGAAGAGCCTTCGTGGTATACTGACGGAAAAAACGTAAACTATATAAAAGCTGGTTGATTCTTTTGCAAATCAATTGAATGTGTGGGCTCCAGGTAAGACACGCGTCTAGCACAACACCAAGGCTTTTTACAGTCTCAGGCAAAGACACGACTACCCACTCCTAGAGTTAAATTAATAAAATTGAACCCGGCCGACTCAATGTCAGAAAGGAATCTACGAGATCCAAAAATAATCGCAGACGTCTTTCCAATATTGAGTTTCAGAGACGCAGACGAGGCCCAGTCCGAGACTGCTCGAGCCGCAGCTGTTACGTGTCTGGCTCCTACCTCAAGTTTATCCCTAGAAAAACTATATTAAACCTGGAGGTCGTCAGCATATAGAATGTCTTACACCCATAGAGTCAAGGCCAAGACAAAGGTCATTAATGCAAAGGCAAAACAGCAATGATCCTAAGAGAGAACCCCGAGGAAAACCTAATGTTGTGGAGAGCCAAGAAGATTTTATAGTTCTATCCGAAATAACAAGTTTCTCTCTCCCAGACAAGTATGCCCATTCCACATTAGCACCCCTCACGAGAAGCCCATTCGCCCATACAGTTCAATAAACTAGTAGGACATATAGTGTCGAACGCCTTGCTATAGTCAAACAGTAACAGTATCATCACCTGCCTTTTTATCCATAGCAGTACATACGTTTGCAGTCAAACTTAACAGAGCAGTCTCAGTCGAACTGTGCCGTCGATACTCAGTTTGGAGTGGGTCAAACATGTTATGAGACATCAAATACTCGATAAACTGGTCATAAATAATTCTCTCAAGCACTTTTGAAAGAAAGCAAAGTAGTAAAATAGGCCAAAAATCATCTGGTCCAGAAGGTGTTTTTGATTTAGCCAATGGCACCACATGAGCCTTTTTCCACACCTCTGAGAAGTTTCCACTCTCAAGCGAGCTATTGTACAGGTACACGAAAAACGGACCTATAACCAGAAGAGCCTTCACAACTACACTATGCGGGATGCCATTCTCACCAACTGCATGCGATGTGAACTTAGATATTGACAGTACAATATTGTTAATATTTATCACTTTAAACCGAAAAGAGAGAGAGAGAGAGATAATTCATACTGAGAATAGTAGCGATGCTTTGTAGATAGGCTATGCTAGGTCAATATTAGGGAAGCTACGGATCAGCTGGCTCTGAGCCTTGTCTAAGATATCGGTTCCCACTAGCGGACCTCCTAGACCGAGCGTCTCGGCCGTAGCACTCGGACGTAGGTGTAGCAGTGGACGGTTCAGGGACTGATACGTTCGGTCACAGCTTGGACGACTCAATTGTCGCTGTCCTCGATATGGGCGCTTTTTAAGTTTGGTTCTCTAACTAAAAAATGACTCCAATCATTGGATCTTCTTTTATACTCTGATTCCTCTCACTTTGCATGGACGTTCGTGAATTTTCAAGGAGATTACTCAATACTCGACAATACTTATTTACCTAATTTCGATTTATAATTTTATTGCAACCTTCGCATATTTGTCATTGCCTTGCTTTTTTGAAGCAGCGTGATTCATCTTCCCATCACTTTATTCGCAGTTGTTAACCTAATTCTTCTTATTTTTTACCTGAATAGACAAAATTCTGTCCATAATAGTGCGTAATCCACTCCAAAAAGCAAGTCCATGAAGCGCTGTAAAATTATGGCGCTCATGAGCCCGTACGGCAGTCGGCTGAAATAAAAGAGGCCTAACCATAGCACCGCAAACACAGTATACTGCTTGTTCGAAGCTTGTATCGGGACATGATAATACGGTTGTTTCGAGTTTAAGTTTATCGAGGATAGATTCCATTATTGATAGCGATTACGTGTTCCGTTTCGTCCTTTTATCATTAGAAATGTATATTTCCTTTTGTTTACATTTTATTAATTTAATTTATACATTTGAGAAACCGTGATTCACCATTTATCACTACTTAACAAACAAAATCGTGATGAATTTGTCTATGCAATGGGAAAAGCTTTAAAGAGCGCCAAAGAGAAAGTACAACGCAAATTTAAAGCGTCATTTTAGGATTCAAGTTTACCAGACTATAATTTCTGTTTTGGTAAATTCTTCGATAGGTACTTTAAGCTCTCGAAATATTTTGATTTTGTACTCATACGTCATCATAATATTGTTATAATTTATATATTATAATTATTATTTTAAATTTCAAAAAATAGATTCAAATAATAATTATAGTGAGATAAATGGCTCCGACGCACTGCATCAAGGATGAACTTGAAGATGATTTATATGACGAAATAGCTACTATCGACATCAATTACTTTTTGAATTCCACGAAGAGATTAGCGACAGCGAATATAATTTGAACAAAGGCTTATACCTACAGAGCAATATTTCTATTGCTTTGAATAATTTTTTTTCAGCATGTTTATTTAAAATATTTATTGGTGATGAACTTTTTGAATATGAGCGTTTATTTTTAAAGTAGTTCTTGCACGAGGGGACTTGCATTCTGAAGTCTTTCGAAAGAGTTCAAAAGAGTACATGAGAGTTTGCGAAGTCGAAGTTCGGAAGCAAATCAGCTCGACGAGCGCAGTGGAATGGGGGGGAGGGGGGGGGAGAGAGTTCTAAAGAGTACGTACTTTCGGGACTTCGAAGACTTTGCTGCGACTTCATCGCTTTTTTAATGAGTACACGACTCTAATGAATGTCAAATAATTATTGCAACTGTTATTTAAATAAATTTTTTAACAATAGTGACATTTATTGCCTATTTTCTAATTTTTTCTTAAAACTTGATAGTTTGCTAGTAACCGAAACAAATTATTAACTCAAAATGTATTTATTTATTAGATTAATCCAGTGACGCATCGCGCGCGTACACAAACGATTCATTAACTATGTTGCGCAGATAAATTTGTACTATGCATGCGCTCTATCGAATTCTGGCCGAATTTATCGTATTCGCTGCGCATACGTGGGCACGTAATTATTGTCGGTTAGCTCCGCGCTAATCTCGCGTTTATCGGGCACAGGGCCGGCGCATACAGTGCACATGCACTAATACCGATTGGAAATTCTCAACAAATGCGCGAGATACTCGACTCCGACTTAACTTAGTCGAGCTAGTTAGTGGGATTATTTAAATAAAATAACACAATGTAAAGTTAAAAAGGTTAAACTATTTTAATGACAATCTGTCAAAATGCTTATGTACATCAATTTAAGAAGCTAGCTCTCGATGTTATCGTGTCAAGAGTTGCTTCGAGACTGTCGCCCTTTTTCTTTACAAGTACAGCGTTGGAGTATATCTTCGTTCTCTGTGTCCCGCTCAATTTGCTTCCTAATCCGAAATGCATGTCTAGACTGGTCAAGAAAGGTACCGCCGAAGGGGCCGCCGCTAGGTTGCAGCTATAATTAATTTTATTGACGGTTTTCCTGGGTAAAACCTGCGCGAGTCTGCGTTGTAATTGTAAAGAGTGCTTATCGACTAACAATGGAACAATAACTTCGGGACCGTAGTTCACGCGACGACTCGAAAAATATCTATTTTCTTTGATTTTCTCTTGAGTTTACCTGACTATAATTACTTAATGCGGAACACAGGGCGAATATACTCTGGAAATTATTTTAAATATATTTTGATACATCGACAATTATTTGTGTATGGATAATATTTTACATGAGAAATGATTATTTAGTGTAGACGTTATTCGCGACTAAACATACTCCCCCCGTTGAGAGGTTTTCGATCAACTTATGTATCTAAGCCTTTCCTTAAAGTTTTTGCATTATTGTCTTGAATTGGCAATAAAGCCAGTTTTTTGGTGCAGCGTTTAAATTCATTAGTAGCGGTTTTCACTGTCACTGCTCAAATGACGCCGTCCGATCCTGGGTGCACCTCTGTTACTAAAGCCCACTGCGTAGGTGGCAGATTGTCGTCTTTCAATAAAACTACAGCGTTCTTCTCGATGGTAGACTGGCCTGCTTTCCATTTGTGACGAATGTTTAATTCGTGTAGATATTCCTTATGCCATCTCTTCCAGAAATGATCTCACATCTTTTGAATGTGTTGCCAGTGAGATAATCGGTTCGTTGGTATATTATCGTAATTTTCTCCTGGTAAGCTCGTTAAAGGTTCGCCGATAAGGAAATGAGCAGGTGTTAGGACAGAAAGGTCGTTGGGATCGGGGGAAAAAGGAGGTAGCGGTCGGGAATTCAGAATGCTTTCTACTTCAATAATAAAGGTATTTAATTCCTCAAACGTCAATAAAAGGTCAGTGACTACGCGTTTCATATGACTTTTTAGCAACTTCACCGATGCTTTCCACAGACCTCCGAAATGCGGTGATAGGGGGGGCATGAAATGCCAGTTAATCTCGTGATTGAGTGCAAAATTATTGATGTCATTATTATGTTTTTTGGTTTGAAAAAGATTATTTAGCTCTTTTAATTCGTTGTTCGCGCCTATAAAATTTGTGCCGTTATCCGAATAGATATTCTTGGGTTTTCCGCATCGCGCGATAAATCTTTAAAGAGCCGCGAGAAAAGCTTCGGTAGTTAGATCACTGACTACTTCGAGGTGTATTGCCTTAACTACTAAACAGACAAATACCGCCACGTATACTTTGATTTTATTTGTATTACGGTGTTTTTTCTCTTTTATGTAGAACGGGCCACAATAGTCGATCCCTACGTTGCAGAAAACGCGTGCTTGATTAACGCGAACGCTCGGTAAATCAGCCATGATGTAGTCGATCGTTGTTGGACTTGCGCGGAAACATTTTATGCATTTTGCAATTATTCTGCGTACTTGATTTCATCCATCGATGATCCAAAATTTTTGCCGTAACTCGCATAATGTCGATTGCCTGCCGGCGTGAAGATTCATGATGTGATAATACCGAATTATAATTTCTGTTATGTGATTTGATTTTGGCAGCAATATAGGGTGTCGCAACGAATATTCTAATTTTCCGTTACTTAACCTCCCTCCTACTCCGAGTATGCCTTTGATGTCCACAAATGGGCTTAATGACAGTAGTCTGCTAGTAGTTTTGAGGCTGTTTTTGTTGCAAAGATCACGGATTTCTTTTGCAAAATGGGCTTCTTGGACGCGTTTTATTATAACGTTCTCGGCTTCGCGCAGATCTGTAATTCTTAACTTCCCAAGAAATTGTTTTCCTTTTTTAAAATAACTAACGATGGCTACGAATCGTTTTAGTTTTTCATATGACGAGAATCTTTGAAGAATCTCGAAATTTCTTTCTTCGGGCGGTGGATCGATTTGAGCATTCGCGTTAAAGAGACACACGTTTTTCCTGGCTTCTGGCAGAGCGCTTTCTAATCCTGGAATCGTCGTTTTTGGCCAGAATGTCTCGTTTCTGCTTAGCCACTCTGGTCCGCTCGTCCATAATTTATTTTTGGTGAATTCAGCTGGAGTTTGACCGCGCGATAAAGCGTCTGCGGGATTGTCTTGCGATCGCACATGTCGCCATTGTGAGCTATTTGTTATATTTTGGATTTCGCTGACTCGATTCGCTACGAATACCTTCAAGAGACAGGGAGCGGTTTTAATCCAATGTAGAACTATGCTCGAATCTGACCAAAACGTTATTTTGTCGAACTTGATGTTAATGCTCTTGGCGATTTGTTGATATAGTTTGGTCAATATTACTGCCGCGCATAGTTCTAATCTGGGAATCGACACCACTTTTAAAGATGCTACGCGCGATTTCGCTCCGTATAAGTGACACTCGACGTTTCCGTCCTGCGTTAACAGATCTAATGAAAATGCAGGCTCCGTATCCTTTTTCACTTGCATCAGCGAAACCATGAAGTTCGAGTCTTTCAGCATTCATTATTATCACTTTTCTACGAAACTTCATGCCGTTTATGAGTGGAAGCTGATTGCAAAATTCTGTCCACCTGGTGTGGTGTGGATACTGGCGGGAACCGATTCATCCCAATGCAGTCTTAACTTCCAAATTTCTTGCATGATGTTCTTCGCGTACAGAATAATGGGCCCGAGTAATCCTAGTGGATCGAATATTTTTGCGATCTCGGAGAGAATCAATCGCTTTGATCCTTTATGGCTATTAGCGGGCGGATTGGCGAAGTATGTGATGACGTCTTGACTCGCATTCCAGGAAAGACCTAGCGTTTTGACCGTTTGGTCGCGATCCAGTTCGAAATCTGTCTCTATTTGGTCTTTCCTCAATCCGGATAAGACTTGTTTCTCGTTGGAGGCCCATTGACGCAAGTTAAACCCGCCTAATTTTAACAATTCGGTGAGTTCATGCCTGATTCCGCGCGCTTCTTCTACTATATTGGCTCCTGTCAACAAATTATCGACGTAGAAGTCCGTTTTAAGTATCTTTGCTGCGCGTGGGTATTTATTTTGTTCGTCGTCGGCTAATTGATGCAGAGTTCGAATCGCGAGAAAAGGAGCGCAAGCTAGTCCGAATGTTACGGTGTTTATTTGTAACGTTGTTATCCTTTCGTTGCGCATCCACAGGATTTTTTGAAATTTTCTGTCTTCTTCGCGAACTAGAACTTGCCGATACATTTTCTCAATGTCAGCGGAGACAACATAATTATGGAGCCTGAATCTGAGCAGGAACAACAACAAATTGTCTTGTATTGTCGGCCCTACCATTAAAATGTCGTTCAATGAGTACGACGAGTCCGTTTTAAGCGAGGCGTTCATTACCGCTCTTGTTTTTGTTGTTTTGCTCGATGTTTTTATTACCGCGTGATGTTTCTTTTGGACGTATCCGCTTTAGCCGCTTTCAATTTTATTATATGCTCGTATGAGCTCTCGCTTAAGTGCTCGCGTTTTGAGAGACACGCGACCGTCGCGTATAAGAAATCAAGCATTTGATCGAGGGTCGGAAAGACATTCTGAATCATCCTTTCCTCCCACTTATCGGCTGTATTTTTGTGCAGTTTTTCCTCTATGTTTTGCACGATGATTTCCGGCGTGACTTCGATTCCTAACCCGCGTAGCGATTCGACGTGTTGTTGTGTTTCATCGGCGAGTCGGCAAGCCTCTCTGCAGTTTCTTCGATTTGCTTCGGCAACTGAAGCAATAGGCTCAAGTGCTTCGCGATTATGAGACGTCTGTCCGCGTAGCCCTTTTGTAACAAATCCCACGCGCGACTGTAATTTTCATCGGTTGCGCTAATGTGTTTCATTTTGTTCGCTGCTTGGCCTTTTATTGCTGCCTTGAGGTAATGTAACCGTTCTATGTTTGAAAGATCGGGTTGATCGTGAATTAAGGATTTAAATGAGTCGCGGAACGGCAACCAATCTTTTTTTTTATAATTTTTTATAATATTTGCCCGAGAAGCTCGGCAACGATGCTTCGGACAATTTAACTCGGCGACGCGGGGCTGCATGCGAGTTTTCTCCTATCGTAGAGCTAGAGCTAGCGGGTACAGGTGTCGCGGGGGTTGTGAGCGTTAGCAGTTCTTCTGCCGTCGCGAGAGCGGTGAAATACTCTTCTTGTATTTCAAATCGTTGGGCCATCGAAGCTTCTAATTCTTCCGAAGTTGTCGAGTAACCCTCTAAGGCTGATTGAACCGATTCGAAATTGGCGAATGAGCTTTTAAATTTATCTAACCGGTTAACTAATTTAAAAGGATTGCGCAATTCATCGTTTTTAAATCCGTCTAAAAATTTAGAAAACGTCGTAATCTGACCCTTTATGACGCCGCGATTAATCCTCAATTCCTTTATATGAGCGGCGTTCGCCATTTTGATGAGGATTAGTGGGATGCAAGGATATTAGGATCGGCGACCTATATGTATGGCTAATTGTAGCTTAACGAGCTTACCCCTTTACGTTTTGTGAGCGTCGTTCGATGTCGCCATCTAGAGGACCTCAGTTTTGACGACCTTGATCTTGCTACCGGTTGTATGCCTTGGTGACTGGTATTCTTGTCGCGCTGTAGATCCAACGTATGACGTGTAGAATAGCTAACTTCAACTATCACTCAAAACATCCGTTTCTTTTATCCCTTGTATCAATTTTCTAAATCTTACTTGATGAACTTGATTTTCAACTTATTTTTCTTTCACAACAGTGGTTATCCGGCTCGAAGGACCATGGAAATTCTCAACAAATGCGCGAGATACTCGACTCCGACTTAACTTAGTCGAGCTAGTTAGTGGGATTATTTAAATAAAATAACACAATGTAAAGTTAAAAAGGTTAAACTATTTTAATGAAAATCTGTCAAAATGCTTATGTACATCAATTTAAGAAGCTAGCTCTCGATGTTATCGTGTCAAGAGTTGCTTCGAGACTGTCGCCCTTTTTTTTACAAGTACAGCGTTGGAGTATATCTTCGTTCTCTGTGTCCCGCTCAATTTGCTTCCTAATCCGAAATACATGTCTAGACTTGTCAAGAAAGGTACAGCCGAAGGGGCCGCCGCTAGGTTGCAGCTATAATTAATTTTATTGACGGTTTTCCTGGGTAAAACCTGCGCGGGTCTGCGTTGTAATTGTAAAGAGTGCTTATCGACTAACAATGGAACAATAACTTCGGGACCGTAGTTCACGCGACGACTCGAAAAATATCTATTTTCTTTGATTTTCTCTTGAGTTTACCTGACTATAATTACTTAATGCGGAACACAGGGCGAATATACTCTGGAAATTATTTTAAATATATTTTGATACATCGATAATTATTTGTGTATGGATAATATTTTACATGAGAAATGATTATTTAGTGTAGACGTTATTCGCGACTAAACACCGATTCCTTTGGCGCGCTGCGCGAACAATATTTTTGCGTGCGCAATTGCCCGCAATACTCGCGCGCACTACGCCGCGCAAAATCCGTCACTTCGGGACAATTCGCGCTTTCCGACGATTAAGAGGCCTATTCGTACTGAAGGGTCGCACTTCTGTTACTTGCACGTTTTGGCTTTACGTAGGTGTGAGTGCGAGAGATAGGAGTGTTCTTTTTCTCAGGCGCACACGGCTCTCGTAGTATCCTCGTACCGCTAATAATATGTAGCGGCCAAATTGCTCCGGATCGCACTCCCAGGGGCCAGCCATTGCTCTAGGAGGTGGGGTGCCAGTTCTGCATTATCTGCTTTCTATGCAGAAGCTTGCATTGTTTTCAGCTCCTGCTGCCGTCACCACGTCTGACTTCTTAATTCCGTGGCCGATACAACAATCCCCGCGTATCCGTGCACTGATGTGCGGGCGATTCTGTCGTAACCTCAACGTACGTATCGGTTACGCGGCGATTGCTTTTCTTGGGCACCGAGAGGACACTAATCTTTGATTGATTCGCGGACTCCCCGCCTTTTCTTTATTTACCTTTATCTGATTATCGTCCAATTATCAATATTCTTCCATTGAACAATACCTCTTTTTCATTATCTACGGTTGATCTTTTCATCCCGTGGTATTTACGTTTAATGCTATGTTTATCTTTCATCTTCTTCGTTTTACATATGTCGGCATCTTTCCACAATTATTGATACTTCAGTAGATATTTTACTTTCCCTGACTAAAAAGTTTAATTATTATACCTATTGTTAATGTTACGTCCAGTCCATAAATAAACAAACAGAGGAATCAAGAACCGATATATATATGTATACACATATAGAATTAATTGGATTAATTGCTGTCGTACTCTAGGGTCTTATAAGAGCGAAGAATTGTATGTAGAAACAAGTTGAAGTGTCGACTTTTTAATGTTAACAAGTGTTAGTAATTTATTTTAATTGAATTGTGACAGGTATGAGAATGTTTATACGATTATAACTAATCTTGTACTCTGAGGATAGTGCTGTATAAATCTGTTTATGAACTTGAAATATTCATTATAAAAAAGTTTATCAAATTGTAACTATCTCGCTTACTTGGTATTTTAATTAGTTCAGAGAACTATTACCCTAGTTGCGAGAGAGAGAGAGAGAGAGAGAGAGAGAGAGAGAGAGAGAGAGGGAGAGAGAGATGGAGAGGGACGGAAAGCAAGCGGTGAAAGGTGAATGCTATATCGACGACGAGCGTAATATTGGTTTATTTTTTGTGAAGCTGCGGATAAAAAGTACAGCAGACCATTCATCTGCAGTCGAACGTCTGTCCCTGTACAGAGCGTAAGTTAACAGAGCTGGCTGGCGGACCTCGTACTCTGCTCAGCTGGACCTTGAGTTTTGCGTGTAGAGGCAGCGGTCGATGGTACTGATTGAATGTACACGGTCTGAGCTTTGGCGATGCATTCGTTGCAATACTCTCTCTTGATACCTCGGGTGATTAAGAATGAAACTCTGATGGTACCCTCTTTCACATCATAATTTCTCCTTTCACTTTTCATTATTTTTACGATGTATGGTATGCTGATGTCATTTCCTTATTAGGTGTTTATTGAGAAACGTTTTACCCAGTAAAGGACATTAGGCTAATTAGTCTCATATTACGACAACGGTGCTCACTCGTTTAAGGCTATCCTTGCAAATCGTTCTTTTAATTATTAATGTCATCTATCGTACAGTCATGCTGCCTCCAGTGAAAAATAGTACTGAGGGACAGCGAGATGCGCATTACAGTGTTGAGAGAAATTTGTACGGTATAACATTCGCGCATTGAATCTCAAGGACAGTTTGATGGAGTTCAACTCTACTACCTACAGCAACACCAGATTTTTACCACGTCCGTATACTAGTCAATAACTAAATGATTTAAAATTCTGCAAAATGTCTGAAAGAAATATCGTTACAATGCCAGAGCTCACTTTTTCAATGTCGATTTGTCGTAGTCTCGTATGTCAATTTATTTGATTGAATACAAAAACAAATATTGTCTAGGCTTATGTTACCGGCTTTGCCCCACGTTGGACGCCCTTGTAACGAAAAGCTTTTCCCTTGCAGGAGAAAGGCCCTTTCGCTTCGTGATAGTTGCAAAGACGCTAAGGGAATAGAGGTTTACAAAAAAGTTTAACTCCGATTTTATTTAAATATGTTTAATCGGTTTATTACATATGAGCTAATTATAATATAGTTCTTATGCTAAGGTCTTTTCACATCGATGGTTCACGCGTGGCAATTAATGAAATGGCATTGCCCGCGCTCAGACAGCGATTGTGGTACGACATCTTCGCGCCCTTTCCGGAGCTCTGCTCTCTGCTCGATTTTACAGGCGTTAGCTTATGAGTTGGTGATGACTGTCCGTTCTCTCGGAGAGATACGTTTGGTTGGTGTCAGCTCATGAGTAGTTCGTATATTTTACGGTTGTTGCATTGCAATATATCCAACTGCGTATTGGATCGCCACAGATTCGTCTTGATAGTCTACTAACTTGACGTCTCTTTTCGTTAACGTTTAATTCCAATCTCCCGGTCGTAAGATGTCTCGAGACGCAGGCTCTTGACTTTTAGTCCTCTCACGGTGGCATGAGCTATCTACGAAGCGCGCAGCTAGGCAGACGCGAGTGGTTTGCACGTTCCTTCCCTCACACCTGGCTGGTCACTCCTTCGACTTCTTTCGTCGTCGTTTCCATTCGCCTATTGTCTTAGGACGCGCCTCGTGGATGTGAACGGTACATGGCGGTGTCGGTCTTCTGACTATCGCGACAGCGTTGATCCAGCAGATCGTGCTCTCCAAGATGGCAACAACGGCTGGTCGCCGGGCCGCATAGTGCATGCCACTGTCTGGTACCATCCCGGCCCGAGCGCCCCTCCTCTGCTTGAATCGCTTCTAACCGTGAGCTTACTGGTGCTTATGTAGCCTTACTACACCGTCATCTTGATGGGAACTCTGGAATTAAAAACTGTACGTGCCATAGTTCGTAAAAAAATTAACGTGGCAAATCAGAATCGTCAATTTCTTTTATTTAATTTTTGAATTCTACATATTTCAGTAGATATATACACTTACAATAAAGTTTAATAGTTACAAGCCGCATGCGGAAAACACTATACTGCAGATAATGTACTTTGCCAACTACCATATCATATGATACTTAGCACTATAATGGGCGCCAGGTGCCAGGCTCTGGGCCCTTCAAGGCTAACGGAAACCGAATCAAGATAAATAAGGAACGTTTAGTGTCCTCTCGGCGCCCAAGACAGGCGATCGCCGCGTAGCCGATACGTACGTTGAGGTTACCACAGAATCGCCCGCGCATCAGTGCACGGATACGCGGGGATTGTTGTATCGGCCACGGAATTAAGAAGTGAGACGTGGTGACGGCAGCAGGAGCTGAAAACAATGCAAGCTTCTGCATAGAAAGCAGATAACGCAGAACTGGCACCCCACCCCCTAGAGCAATGGCTGGCCCCTGGGAGTGCGATCCGGAGCAATTTGGCCGCTACATATTATTAGCGGTACGAAGATACTACGAGAGCCGTGTGCGCCTGAGAAAAAGAACACTCCTATCTCTCTCACTCACACCTATGTAAAGCCAAAGCGTGCAAGTAACAGAAGTGCGACCCTTCAGTACGAATAGGCCTCTTAATTGTCGGAAAGCGCGAATCGTCTCGAAGTGACGGATTTTGCGCGGGGTAGTGCGCGCGAGTATTGCGGGCAATTGCGCACGCAAAAATATTGTTCGCGCAGCGCGCCAAAGGAATCGGTATTAGTGCATGTGCACTGTATGCACCGGCCCTGTGCCCGATAAACGCGAGATTAGCGCGGAGCTAACCAACAATAATTACGAGCGCACGTTTGCGCAGCGAATACGATAAATTCGGCAAGAATTCGATAGAGCGCATGCATAGTACAAATTTATCTGCGCAGCATAGTTAACGAATCGTTTGTGTACGCGCGCGATGCGTCACTGGATTTATGTAATAAATAAATACATTTTGAGTTAATGGCTCAAGGCCAATAAATAAATCTTATATTTATCTACTACGTTGGTGGCGCACCGGTAATGCCCTTTCCCGGTCTCCACTGCTCTTTCCCTAATTTTCGACATAATGAGCGGTTCGAGAAGTGACGCCTCCTCCGCGGGAGTCGAATCCCTCAACTTGTTAGCTGAACGACTAATCAACTGACGTGCTACGAAGGGTACGCTTCCGCGGGGCAGGTTCTAAAAATACTGCGCGAATCGTCCCGAATAATTTTATTGTAATGTGCCTATTTTTGGTGCCCTAATAGAAGGTCTCTTAAAAAATAACTTAGGTAAAGACATTCTATACATTTTCTTTTCTTGTCAAAGAATCTTAGACGTGGTATGATCACCATTATAACATGTTTTATTTATAAAAGTAGTCTTATGGTCAGGATTACAGATTATTTTATAATTTCCAACCGCAAATTAATTCTAATACAATAAAAAAATAAAAAGTTTTAAACATAAATCAACACGTCTTTAATTAATAACTGACATCATTGATCAGTCTTAAATTTTTACCCGCTGGGTGACCACCACGTTATTGCTACTCTTACTTACAATACAGCATGTTTATCTATTTAATTAATGATGTAATAATTTATGACACCGAGAAAACAAAATTATTTTGGCTAATATTGTCCTTACAAAGTTTAAAAACTATATTTATTTTTATTGTCATACCGTCTATTCTCTGTATGAGTTCTTTTAACTGGTTTACTTTGTGTTGAATTCCTAGTTGAGCAAATATGTAATTATCTTGAATTCCATCAAGAAATTTGGATAAACACCAAAAACTGTCTGCTTCTATAATATCACGATGTTGCTTTGGCAAAGATGATACATCATAATTTTCAATATCTTGCCATGCAGAAACTGGTACTGCTTCTTGAAGAAACACCAAAAAAAATGGCGTTACCAAATCATTCATACCCTTAAATTAAATTTCTTGGATTATTCTTTAAATTTAATTTCTTAAAATGTAATACAATTAAAACCACATAGGTGTTTCAAATATAGGCCATGAAAAATTAGAAATATCGAAATTACAAAATTATTACTATTTTTATGCAAAAAATACAATTAATGAATAAACTAAATTAATACCTGAACATATCCAGAAGCAGGATGTCGAATAGCCCAAATGTATAGTATTCTTTCAAACATAATTTGAACAGTTGGTTGTTGGAAAAGTGACACGAGGGCTGACATTCTCGGAATATCAATGTGTATTTGTCGATAAGTATCCTGAAATACTTCATCTCTTTCTGGATCATAATATTGTTTAACTAAATTCCAGTAATCCAAACGTTTCCTATCCAAGACGTTTTGTCTTCGCTCTAAATTTGCAGGAAGATATTCCTATGTGATCGCAGTAAAAAATAGGATCATATAGCTATTTATTAACTAAAAATAATTGCATGAATAGATAAACTATAAATTTTAGAAAAGTTATAGAAATTTTTTATTTTTGCAGACGATCGATAATTTAAAAAATTTGGAACAAACTTGTACTAAGCAAACCATATTAGGACATAAACAAGTACTTTTGACTGACAATGAAATAAGGTCCGCGGGAATACATGTATTATGGGGGTCATGTTTTCGACTCACAACTCGTACAGATCACTTTGTTAATAATATTTTTTTAGAATATATTAGTATTTTAATATTTTTATACAAAAAATCGCTCTTTATTAGGTTTTCAAATATTTCTGAATTTTATAAATCATTTTTAATACGGGCTTCCCCTATTAGCGTGCAAAAATCATATACTGCCTACTGCATTCTGTTAAGAATAATGGAAAGTAGTTTTTTTTAGGCCCGATTTTGCCACACACACACACACACACACACACACACACACACACACACACACACACACTAGTTGCCTTGTTGCTTGCTGTTGATAATAATGCTAATGCAACGATGCACGCCCATATTGACATCTGCGAATTATAATAATAAGGAAAAAGGACAGCTACCTAGCCAAAGGTTTATTGCACCCGCTTGACCGCCGATACTCCCCAGCAGAGCGGCATCCAGCCCTCACTTCCAAAAGGATCGCTGACGAGTGAACATTCTCTCTGTCTAGTCACTTTATATAAGTAATCATTTCTTTAAGCGACAATTGTACTTATTATATACCATTTATATTTAACTGTACATATACATATATGCATTAATAAATATAATTTGTGCATAAATTCAGTGTTCTCCGCTCATTTCTTCCAACTCTTGCGGATAATAAAGAGGACTTGACGCCATTCACTGGAGCTTAACTCTATTAGTCCCTTTTCGAACATTTTCGTGAACATTTTTCATTTTGGGCAAACTTCAGCATCTTGGAGGATATGCGCCGAAGCGCGTGATATTGGCCTAGTTCCTTAGAAATTAACATGATGTTTCATGAACATAATACAGCCTTGGGTTAACCCTTACTCGGAAACGATATCGTCCATCAGTACTATCACCCGCTCACAGTGTTACTGTGGTACTGCACAGATTGACTCTTAGATGGCTATTTTTCATCCTGGCTTTGGACAAGTGTTATCAATCGAATCAGTACTTTTTCAAAAAACCTAGGTTGCTGCCAAAAACACTTGGTGAGATTCTGAGACGGAGACTTCAAGATCCTAGCAAGAGTTGTAGGCTGACGTAGCTTCTATTTCTTGGGATTTTTGAAACCGATATCCCAAAATTACTTACGGATACAGCGGTGAGAATAGCTCCGTTCGAAGATCTGAGTACAAAGAATATTTATCAATTTGAATTTAAATGCGTAATATGAAAGTAAGAGTGATGAGTTCTACAAATATGATAGAAGAATCAAACAGATAAGATTTTTAGAAAAATGACTCCTGAATTTCCGGTGCAATCACTTTTCGAGTGTTTCCGTGCGACCTACATGTGACAACAACTCATACATTACATATTTTGTATGCTTTTTTCAAATTACGTATCTCATGATAACCTTGAATTTGATTGACAAGGTCATTTAAAAATCAAATCATGTATTAAACGACATAATTAACACTGAACTGAAAAGGGTAAAGCTGCCATAAGTTTTTCTGCTGAAGCTTCTGGAAATAAAACGATGCATTTAATATCTACCTCGTACTTGATCTTCACAGTTTTCGGCATAAATTTCTTTTTAGATCCGTTTGAAACTGATATTTTGAATTTTACAGTCTAGCCAGTAAAGGCAAACTCATTGGTGTCCGGCCAACTTCAATAGAAGTCCAATTAGTATCTTTTAGAAATCGTGACTTCTAAAAGTTAACGTTAATGTTTGAAATATCCTCCATTATTCAGGTGACAATAACCAACCCATAGGAATTGAAAATGCTGAAACCGCCTTTTCTATTGTATCTGTTGGGTTCATCTGGCTCAAGTGAACGAGGTGGCCAGTTAATCGTTCATATGCGGCCGATTACTCGTCCTGAAACGTTTCATTTAATTTCCTACATTTCTTAATGCGAGGGTGATTTATCTTGTTGAAAGTAATGAATGTTAACGTTGTTACCCAAAATATTAATTATCTTAGGTACAGTTTAATTTTGCAACAAGCCTACACATTTTTTCCGTTTAAACTGACTTTTATGAAAAATAGCCCTACGATTCTACCATTTATCATACCTGTGGAATGATTGAAATTCTGTGTGCGTCTTGTCGTTTAATGTTAGCATACAACTAGAATGTAGCTTCATCAGTAAAATTTATTTATTTATAAAATTTGGTCTAATATATGTACAGTTCAATACTGATTCGGCAAACTGCAGTCTTCGGTCGAAATCGTCCACGTTTAACTCCTGTACCAATTTAAATTTATATGGATGAAACTTCTCGAGTTTCATTATTCTGTAAACAAAAGTTCTGTATCAGTTTTAGCAGATATTTGCCTAACGGAGTTCCTGGAATTTCAATGAAAGATAATGCTATATTGAAAGAGATTTTATGATCAGTCACTGGCTTCAGTCTTCCACTTTTGGAGCGATTTTTAATCCTACCAATTTGTTTAAAACGAGATACAGTTTTGCCCACTATCCTTTGCGAAATTTCCGATAGTTGGAATTCTACCTTAACAAGGTAACAGCACGTTAGTCTACGTAACTCGCGTATATGATATAACCACACCATCCCATCCTCGCATCATGAGAATGTTTATTCATATGCTCTTTAAATGATTCATTCTCTAGAGTCATTATTCAGAAAACGAAACTAGGAATAAACGAAGAGAATTCGTGCATTGATAGTATTAATTCAAAATGAAAATACTGAAATACCTCAAAATCAATAATTATCTTATTTTAATATAATTTTTCTTTTATACTCTTTTCTTTTTTACTTCTTTAATTTCTTTTACTTTTATAATTCAAATTTATTTTCTTGTTTAATATTTTATTCTAAGATAATTATCTTGTTCTATTATATAGGCAGAGATGAATTATACATGAAAATTTTTGAAGTTTTGTCTTTTAAAATTGTAAATACGACCAAAAACCTTTATGAGTGCAACTTTCAAGATGGATTTGTAAAATTTGGGAATAACCTTTGGAAAAATTTTCTGCAATAAAGAAGTATGGTTCTCATTTAAAAACTCGACTTCTGATCGTGCAACATCCTCGGCCCGGCCTTGACATAAGGGAGTTATCAAAAGTGGAGGGGGGATGGTGTTCGTGCGCCTGCCGCTTATATAAGCAGTGGCCCGCAGGGACGTTGCTTGCAAGTCACTGCCTCGCCTCTACTCTCGCGTCAGTTGAAGACGGCTCCGTCAAATGACCACGCCTGGTCGTTATGACTTAGGTTAATATTGGCGTTTCGAGATATTAGAGGATGTGGTTTTAGTTCGCTGGATACCAAGTCGGCCTTGTTATTGAACGAGGGTATTCGCATCGTGTCCTGGCAAGTGAATGAAAACTGGGTTTTTGGATAATTTCCGCCCCAAGCACGAGTCCCGGTCGCCCCACTCTGAAATTTTCCTCAAAGCCCTCACTTACTAACGGTCGGCCTTCTTAGCTCCACGCGCACGCTTTCGGCCCGGAATCCACGGTATGTGCTTCCCCACGAGACAACTGTAACTTGTCTTGTAAGACTTGTAAGTTTGTAATTATTGTTTGTAAGTTTGTAAATTATCTTCAAATAGCTTCAAATGGATTCAAAACAAAATTTATGGTAAAAATTACTTATTTTCAGCAACATAGGTAGAAAAACTTATGGCAGTTTTACAGCAATTTCAGCTTATTTCGACTAAAGTAAATTATATCATCATATAGAGAACTTTTCCCACTTTCTGTTTTAGTAAAAATACCGTTGCCTCAGCTTTCGAATATACCCTACAACTAGATTCGGCGCTTGGTAGATTCAACTATACCATCGACTAGAACAGTAAGGGCTACTGCAATGTTATTCGCAATCGTTAACACAATTTCGTTGGTTTTCACCCGAGAGTTATTGTGTCAGGTCATAGTGCCTAGTGGTTGACAATTAGGGCAGTCACCGAATGGGCACGCATCTAAGTCTGCAAAGCGCGGCCTTGTCTGCTGCTCACCTTATGGCCCCGACAACTCCGCGCTACTCTCTCCCATTGACTGTTTCCTCTACTCTTATTTACTGCAATGCGGCGAAAGAGGCTGCGCTTCTGAATCGCGGAAGGCTGGATTTTTATTATTTTCCAACGCCTGTATCTTCGCAGGACAGGGTCTGACAGTTTCGCGACCGCCAAGAAAAATATTTAGAATTTCCTCAGCTATCCAGTCGTATAACTAGAGGCGATTAATAAAAAAACTGGTGCATATGTTAATTTAGTTACTTGAGTATTAAATTTTTATCCAGACAACTTGGAATAACTTTTAAATTCTTTTAAGCAAAGAAGAACTAAGACTTAGCATTTCAAGTTCTCCATTATTACATAACAGATTCACTTAATTCTAGGCAGTGAGTCCAAAATTTAGAAATTGTTGAAAGACTATTGGACTATTTTGTAATACGGTACATGAAAAATAAAGTTATATAATTTAACATTACAAGAATTCCCAATTTTCATCAATGCACAGTACATTAATGCCGGGGAACCAGATGAGCTAACAGCAGACGAAGACGCTGCGCGTCTAGACGGAAGGGCAAGTGTGCGCTAGTATGGCCCGATATGGGCGAGTATTGTTCGCTCAGCACGAATAAATATGATCTCTTTTCCCATAACCCTTTAGTGTTTTTATTAGTATAGATCATCCCTCCCTCCGTGATAACCGCCTTAAAATTAGCTGTCCGGACTAGCCCGGCCGAATCCTCTCCAGGGCGACAATAGACCTACGAGATGGCAGACGTGCGTGACTGAGCAATAGTGGCTGGTGCTCCGAAAATCTCGGAGAGGAGGCACTATTTCAGAATGTGTTAAAAAAGAGGGATAATATCTGCCTATATCTATAGAGTAACAGATACTTGCGAGAAGGTAGCTGATATACTAATTCTTTTCAGTCATATAACGTGTCAATTGGCTTAAAAGTTTTGAATAGAGGCTTTTTGAAAATATTTGAAAAATACATTATATTATAACCTTATCATTTATTGGAGTATATTATCATGTACAAAATTTAAACTTACAGAAAGTAGTCTCCATGTAATAGACCGTAGTTTTGCTGGAACTCCAGACCAAGATATTTGCCTTAATTCGTCCAAATTTAATAATGAAGTTTCTAATAGTACTTGGAATTTGTCGAGTTTGCTTTCTCCATCTAAAATGCAATAGAAAAAATTATAATAGTTATTATTTTTGAATGTTTTTCAAAATTCATAAGTTATTATGAAATCACCAATTAAAGATTCAAATTTTCTAGAAACATTTTAAATTTTCTTCATTTTCTAAACATGTAAAACCTTAGCTGCTTCAATTATCTTCACAAGAAAGCCTTAGCTATTAAAGAGTGAGATGACTTTCAGCTGGCGATAAACCAAAATAGGGAAGATTTGTACGCACACACTTTCTTTTAGACCAAGGTGTGAACGTAAAAGAAAACAAACTAGTTACGCATGTACTTTTCATGTACAATCCACGTGATTTCAATTATTATCAAAATAAAATAGTAATAGACAATTTTTGTATTTGTAATAACTTTTGTGCGGGAGGGACACTCGCCAGCACAGTGTGTATGGCACTAAATAAAATTTTGAATAGGGTTTCACGTTGTTAGTAGTGCTTTAAAGCATGTTATATACCAATACCAATATATGTCGGCAAAATAAAGAATTTATGTATTTTCTAAAAGTATATTTAATATTTTTTGACAAAATAAATAAAATAAAATACATGATTAAACGTTTGCCGCATTATTTTTCCGAGCTGTAATTCACATACTATTACATTATATATGTAAAATAAGCGGGAGTAAAAGCGTGTGTGTACAGATCTTACAGAAATATATGTTTATTATAATCAGAACGACCCGCGTCAGTTTCGACGCGCCATAGTATGTTTCCATGTATGCCACTGTTTCCAATATATAAATCAACACAGATTCCAGATGCCGTAGGATCAAGCTGCGACAATTCTTATGCTGCATAGTAATAGGCAATATCTCACTTAAATAGAAGTACGGACCAGAGGGAGGGTGGGAATGCGACGACATGAAAAAGTCCCGAATATGTAGAAATACCGAATGCGCAGAAGCGATACCGCAGGAGTATTAGCAGAGATGAATAGAGAGATCGCCAATACAAAACAACCGACCCGCGCCAGTTTCGACGCGCCATAGTTATACGCACCCTTGCGGATGAAATCGTAAATCGCTTTATTTGGGGGGAAATGAGGGGAAACAAGGGAGAGGGACGAATGGAAGCGCGAGCAACGAATCGTGTCCATGAGGCCGGCACTGTTTATCTGTATTGGTACATCCGATCGTTACCGAAAGCCAACTCGGCTCCGATCGGATAGAAGGAGTGAGTGCACGCAAAGAAACGGTTCATGTAGCCGGTGCTGTTTGTCTGCAGCTGTGTATGACGTATCGCCTGTTTGGTAAGTCGATTGTTAGAGCCGATCGGCAGACTGTCGACATGCGAATTTGCGACTCTCCCCGAGCTTTCGTAGGCTTCAGCCGCGACCTGCCCGTAACTGCTTTACTGCGGCGCAGAGGCCTAACCGTACAGCCCGAATTCGGTTTTCAATGAATTAAAAATACTTATTGCGTCTTTATTTAAACAATTTAACATTCCTCAGTCAGTACTCGATCTAGCAATCGATACTGTATTTGTTTTTAATATAAACTGTTCAATTATCAAAATGCATTCGAAAGACGCAGTTTATTCGTTTCGGTACATGACTTACGGGCCACCGTACAGACCGAAATACGCTCGGTTATTAACGAATTAAAAACAATAATTTTTACACTAATATATTCAGCAAGAGTACACAAAAAGTTGTGTACTCTTGCCGAATAACTAATGGAAGGCCCGTGTATCGTTTTATATATGTTTCGATAAGGAATAATCACAACATTTCCAAAAACTTGTACCCTGTCATCTTACTAAAAATTCATAAAGACGAGGGATGTACACCTTTTTCATTCAGCGGAGGCGCATGCCGGGCCGCACGTGGGGTTCTCGCCTCGGGTACGTGGAGGCGGACGGATTACCGGAGTTCCGCCGGCTGGTGCAGATAGGGCCGTAACAGTTCTTGGCTGCCAGCCGGCCCTGTTCGGAGAGCCACTGTTCTCGCCGCCCACTGCTCCACGCGTCGCGCGCGTGTTGTCTTTTTCTCTCCCCCGCATCTCTCCACACCAACCTGATGGTGAGTCCTGCTGGCCCTTGCTTCGGAGACCCGGCCCCGTCCAAGATACGTACACAGCGGCCGCCTTACCTCTCTTTTCTCCTCTCTACAGGTGGGAATCAGAGCAGTGGTTACCCGAAGGCTCTCGGGGCCACGCGGTAATTGCCCGTTAATTCGCGACCGGTGATCACCCGGTGATCGGCTCCGGCTGCCGGCCTTGGGTCTTTGTTTATCTACACGGCCGTCCGTGTATAAGGCTATCAGAGGGCTTCATCACAGACTTTCTGACGTAATTTTAGAGATGTGGGTACGATTATTGTATGGTGCCCGGCACGGGCGGTGCAGCGTCGATGCATTATCAGGTGGTGACGTTGAGTTTGCACGATCAAATTCGTTTCATTTGTTGTATTTTCGCTCTTTATTATGATGGTCCAGAGCTAGAAGAATCGATTGAATAATAGTTCAAACAATATAAAAATCAATAACAACAATAGTACAACATTTATAAACTACAGCAGCAATAGTAGGAATAGATCAAACCACAACAATCACAATAACATAAATAGCAAATCATTTTTCAATATTCAACCATCAAATAGTAACAAAAATGCGAATAGAAATAAAAACATAAATAAAAATAAAAATAATAACAGTTATTTAGACAACGTCAGTGATTCAGGGCTCGATGCTCCCGGAAATTCTTATGGTGATATTCAGGACGATGGGAGGGTGGTCTCGGCGGGGGATGGTGGTGTCGAGCTCGTCATTACGGGAGTAGTCGACTGTGCAAGCACAAGAGTCCTGCCTTCTGACGTTGCGCTCGACATCATCTCTTCTGTGCTCCCCTCCTTCGTACCTGAAACCTGGTTTCGGCGGTGCAGCTCGGGGAGCGATAGACGAAGTCACATGGAGGGGTTGGTGAAAAACTCCAACCGTCAATACCATCAATTAGGCTTCGTACAATGAAAGCTGCTAATCTCATCTTGGAGGCAAGGCAGGCTTTCACTGCGTTCTCTACACAAAATGTGGCTTTCGTCCGTGCCGGAACGGTGATGTCCGATGCCAGACAAGGTACTATATTTATAAATTTGTAGTTAACTCGAGATCAACGCGGGATAGTGCATTCGTGCAGTGTTCTTGCACTGCGTTGTAACCTTAGCTTTAAGTACGTCCGGCATCGGCGCGGTAAATTTTTTATTAGATGGAAAGAGAGCAGTAGGGCTCATGCTGTAGCCTCTGAGACTGAGTGAGTTGCGGAACTTACGGTTGCTGCCGCGAGCGATCGGATCATTGCACGGGCTCACGCCGGATGAGCTTAAGACTCACTTTGCGTGTGAGTGTTAAGTGTAGTCGTTAAGGCTCTTCCGATTATTGGTCCTTTCTTAGTGCGTCTATACAATCACCTGCTTGATAGCTACAGCTTCTCAGCGGTTTGGAAGAAGGCTCATGTAGTGCTATTGGCCAAATTCTCTGCTCTGTTTTCTTTCAAAAGTTCTTGAAAGAATTGTATATGACCAGCTTATGGAGCACTTGGTGTCACACAACATCCTTGACCCAATCCAAACTGGATATAGACATAAGAGTTCTACTGAGACTGCCTTGCTAAGACTGACAGAAGACGTACGAACTGCTATTGACAAAAAAGAGGTGACGCTACTGTTACTATTTGACTTTAGCAAGGCGTTCGACACTATTTGTCCTGCTCGACTGTTAGAATTTATGAAATGAATGGCCTTCTCGCGGGGGGTGCTGACGTGGATTCAGGCTTATTTGTCCGAAAGAGGGCAGCTTGTCTCCCACTTACCACGCTTGGTCTCCCTCAAAGTTCCGTTTTGGGACCTTTACTTTTCTGTCTTTACATTAACGATTTAGGTCTTGCTCTTAACTCCATGGGTATAAGACATATTTTATATGCTGATAACCTCCAGGTTTACCTTAGTTTTTCTCGGGATAACCTGGAGGCTGCAGCTAGACATGTGGTGGCTGCTGCACGTGCTGTCTCGGGCTGGGCTTTATTTGCATCCTTGAGGCTCAATGTGGGAAAGACATCTGCAATTCTTTTTGGATCACGCAGCTTTCTTTCTGATATTGAGTCTACAGGGTTCAATTCATTTGAACTTGAAGAGGGGGCGGTTGTGCCTTTGTCTCGAACGGTAAAGAGTCTTGGTTTTGTACTAGACGCGGGTCTTACCTGAAGGCCGTATATCAAGTTAGTTAGTAAAAGAATTAACCAGGTGTTATATAGTTTACGCTTTTTCCGTCAGTATACTACGGAGGCTCTTCGGGCGAAGCTGGCACGTTCTCTAGTCTTTCCTGATTTTAATTATTCTTCCATTGTTTACTTAAATACGTCCCAAGAGCTCAGAACAAAGCCACAACGCTCACAAATTTATTTTGTACGGTATCTAACGGGTGCTAAATGAGATGATCATATCACCCCCTTGAGCAGTCGATTGGGTTGGATGGGAGTGGACACTTGGGGGGAATATTCTATGTATCTGCAAATGTACAAGATTTTACGGCTGCGTAAGCTGGAATACTGTCAGTGGTGACCCTAAAAAGGTCTCCTCTCGTTCTCACTTCAGGACGTTAGATATTTCGCTACAGTTATAAGCAAATGTTATGGTTTGATCATGAAAGTACTATTTAATAGCCGCCCTTGCGAGGGATCCGCGGATACCCTCGGGGGAGGGGGGCCCTAGTCTTCAAGTCGACGAGCTGCGGGACTGCAGCCTCCCGGACCGCGGGAGAGCAGCGAGGCGAACCCGTGGCTGCTTGGCGGAGTTAACTCGGAGTCGGGGGGAACGTCGGGGCAGGACCGACTCACCGCGGTGTTTATCAAGAACCTCATTTTCGCAGCGCCCAGTCCCGCGGAGTGGGGGCTGAATGGAAGCGCGAGCGGGGGACAATTAGGCGCCGGTGCGTGCGTACGAGACATTCGTCTTGCGACTATTATAGCTACCATTCGCCTTCAATAGTTTGCATCGGCACCGTATCACCATTATAATTTTAATAATAATAAAGTGCAGTTCTGTAAATCCAAAACCACTCTCAGCGTTCTTTTTCACTCCTCACTTCGTTCCTACACAATACATTAAAAAGCAAACCGTTGCTCTATCTATACTTTGTAAGTATACTTTATAAGAGTAGACTCCGATCACTCATATTAGCCTGATTTGGTCCCCCCTGGGTGCGACCGCCATTATATTAGAAGTCCATCCAAGTTTTCCGTACTAATTAAGCATTCGACACTTCTGCTTTAAGTGCGAGCGCGTCCGTAGAACAAAAAAAATTGCGTCAGCTGCCTGAATGAATGCTCAAACCGTCGCCAACTATAGGATCCTTGGGAAACCACTCAGGGGTAATCTCGCTTGAAAATGCGGACATGTCACAGACTCGACCCCTGCATATTGATTAATATAAAAACACAGGTATCACCTTCAACTAAAGGTAATCATTTATAAACCCATCCCATAACCTAACATCTTGGACTCCTTTTCTACTCCAGGCCCTGCACTCATCAAAATATTATAACTGCGAACTCACTCTGGATAATTATGCAACTTGTACAATTTTCAGCACACTACCCTCACTTAACTTTCTCTCGGGAATAAGTAAAGTTTTTATTACGCTAAAAAATCAATGTGAAATAGAAGTATGTTTGAGTCGCGTAAGATCGCTCTTGTACAACACTCGCTACACTCCCTGCGCGCCGTGTCCAGAGACTGCTCACTGCCGGACGTCTCCGCAGCGAGCTCTCCGAGAAGTTACTACATTCTACCGGGCACATGTGACAACGAGAAAATTCCACTATTTTCTGGACTGCACCATATATCAATACAGTGATTTTGGTAATCATTGTGCTCGTCCTTATTCTGCCCGACTGCACTTTCGTATACTTGAATGCGTCTTATCCCTCAGGCTTCCCCTGCAGTCCTTCCTGAAAATCACCTTGGGGAGAACTGTGCGTTCCACGACCCGCCTACTTACCTACTTTAACACCCATCCAATACTCATGGATGACCTACGACAATTCACGGGGAAAGGATCCGATCGATCAGTGAGGAAAATTTGTAGGTCCAAACGGGACTCAGCACCCGGCTCGAACCGCCGCACCGGATTGGGATGAGAATTACCTTCGTTATACAACAAAACTTTCTTTCTTATCTTTAATCCACTCCGACTTTTCTCATTAACTCTTTTCTCCACGCAGTAACTCATGGGAAATCTACGCATTTTTTATGCGTCTCCTTTTGACTACTCTCACCCTACTAACTTAGGTATTCCACGCGTCCAGCTGCGCAACGTCATATTTTCAGATAATTTTGACCGATTTCGAAATAATTGATAGCAAATCTAAAATAAATATTGTATAATACAAAACACTAGTTTTTAAATCTGGTTTTATAACTAGAATTGGTTAATTCCAAAAGTATTAAGTTTAAATTTGTTCATATTAAGAACTCTCCAACAATAAAAATAGTGAATTTTTTAATAATACGAAACATTTATTATTTGTTCAGTTCCTCTATTTATAATGATTCGATGGGGTTAACCTTGAACTGTTCAAAATTTTACAATCTATCAATCTGTATTCAGTAGTATTTCGAATATTAGTTACGTATTACGTTGTTAAGATTAGTTACGTACTAAAAATGTATTTAATAAAGAGACTTTTGCCAGTTGCAAAGTTTAAAACATGGCCTGAATGACATGCGAACTATTCTAGATATCATTAATAGTGCGGTAATAAATAGCTGTTTTTTAAAGCAAAAAAGTGTATAATACTTGGCCTACATTTACTTCTCGCCGTTAGTCTTAACTATATATTATTCGCACTAGTAGCAGTTTGCTAAGCCATACAAATGCAATATTATGGGCAAAAACATTTAGACTAATTTAGATACTTCATAGAACTAAATTATATATCTTCATATAAGAATTAGGGGCGCACCGTTTAGACGTCATGTCAGATAATTCTGAATACCTATAATCTTGATAAAACTTATTTGTGCATCTATACATGTGAAATCAATTACACTATATGTACCGTGTAACGTGACGATTACCGGATGACTAAGCCCTTTCCGGATCCCAGCCACCACGCGACATGAGGGCTATTATAGAAATATTTATTATAATTTATTATAATAATAACACAAACTCTATTTCTTATAATAGAAATAGATGTTTACATTTTTCACTCTCTATCTCTCTCTAAAACTTTTACTTTAAACTTTTACTTAAAAATAAGTTCGTGATAATTCGCGCGACGCGCTCTTTCGCTAAGTCTCGAGTCCTCTAATATCCCTGGACACACTTATGTATTCGAGCGATTGAGCAAGGATCGAGGGCCAATCGCGCGTCTAAAATGCTTTCTCTCTCTTCATGATTATCAATGCAATCAAAAGAGCGGAAAATTTTATGATTAAACATGCACTCAGGTTATAGGTCAAGCATAACCTTGAAGTTCATTTGAAGCTCATTTAAACTTTATAATGGTCTGAGGTTGTGTAAAATTTGTATCATTTTGGAGGAGATGGCTTCTTTAGAAACTTTTCAGAAGAACACAATGGTGATCTTAACAAAGCCCAAAAAATTGCGGTATTCTACCTAATTGTAAGCTAGTTCACAAGTTGAATGAAAACGATTTCGATCGTCGATTGAGTTTTGTAAAAATATGATGGTAAGAATAAATGAAAATCCTAAGCTTTCATCAAATATAGTTTTTATGAGGTAACTTTTCAACTTGACGGAAGTTTGAATAGACATACTTACAGATATTAGGTAAAGGAAAATGTTCACTGAATGCGAAACAATAAATCGCGGTATCCATAGAAATTAAATGTCTGGGCTACAATGCTTAAAAACATGAGCGTCAAGATAAAGCTTATAGTCAAGTCCAAGTTTACTATTGAATTCAAGTCAAGTTTTCAAGAGTTACTTTCAATATTTATAAAAATATTGTAAGCTGAAAATTTTATATATCTTATTTGCATTATCAATCTTATAGACTCTTATAATACTTAACTTACTAGACGAGTAAATTGTACATAATTAATTAACATATTATGCTTACGTATATAATTAAACTATTTGCTTTATTAATTATGATGAATGTAAAACAGCGAGCGAGCGAACGCGCTTGCTGACGATAATAACAAGGGAATTCACATGTAAATCTAAGATAGCAGCAACACATATAGCTAATAACCGAGGAAGTTTTTTTCGGTGATTAAAATAATAACACATAAGAGCATAAGATAAATTCAATTTTATTTAATATTTGTTTCTTAACGGGCTTTTGCTAGCTGGCATACGAAGCACGTGTAAGAATTCTAAACAAATGCCTCACTTCGTTGTTGTGCATGTATTAAGAGTACATAGAGGCTATAAATTCTCGAGTTCTTTACAAATCTTGTTTAAGTATACAAAATAATTTTTTAAATATACAAAGCTCGTAATATTAAACTCAAGTGAAGTGAGTTGTGTTCCTGTGCGAGCTAAAATGTAAGAGTATGCACAGCTTATACGAATCTGGGAGAGTTAAGCTTATATTGATAAAAGCATAAGAGCGAGATGTAAAGAGTTCTCTCTCTTTCGAGAGAGAAAGAGAGAGAGAGAGAGAGAGAGAGAGAATGTGAGAGATAGTGTAGGAGAACGTGCATTTAACACATTTAGTGGGTCGAGATTCTCCCGCTAAGCTGAAAGTCACCGTTACGAAAGTAGGCAGCGTTTATTATATCAATATTAGCGCGCGAATAGCCCGCGTCGCGAGTGGGAAAGACATAGTTAATTTATTAGATAGATTGCGCATACGTATAAAATAATTGTCAGGTATTGTGTTTGTTTTAAATTATAAATAATATTTATTCTTTGGTAAAGAACTCGTGCGTATATTATTTTGTCACCTTTTCTTTTCTTCTTGCGCCCTTATAGTAGCAAGTGTCCGCGCTTGCTCCGCCGTCTCCAGGGATTTTCCGTGCAAGAGAGCGAATAAGGATGAAAAGTCCTCAAGTCGTGTGGTGGCTGGGAGTCGAGGCGGTATTAGCCACCCGGTAAAGGCCACGTGACAGTATGTACAAGTAAGTGTGTATTGTCCATTATAGTCAGTAGGTTTTCTGTCAATTGAGCAAAGTGGTTTTTGTATCGAATTAAACTTTCGGTAATCTATTTGGAATGAGTCTAACATGTTTAATATCACATGTCCCATAAATTTCTCGTAAATTATTTCATTAAAATGTAATTGATCCAAAATCCCTGGGTCCAATCGTATGTTTGGTCAACAGTTTATTGTTACATATGCTCTCTTCCAAACCTCTGGAAGTCGACCGTTAGTCCAAGTTCATGCTGTTCAACTGCCTGGTATCAGAACCGCATTGACAAAATGAGATTGTTTAAATTGACTTTCCTAAATATGAAACTTTCATCGCAGGCAATCTCAAGACCGTTTGTGACAGATATCGATTCACGTGCAATGTGAGAAGTTAAGGTCATCTGATGTGAGTCAACATTAGAGCAAACTGTCCTGTTGAGGAACGGAAGGAAGGGGAGCGTTTAAACAATAGCTCTTGGTTTTATTCTGTTTTATTTCTTGTATACAATGAAGGTTATTGAAGTACCGGCGAACTCCCCCCGTCGCGTCGAGGTGGCTCGAGGTATGGCTACATGCGCCTCGCGACTCGCGGGAAGCTGGCCGACGTCGCCAAAAAGCTTATGAGGCCACGGGGCGCGTCCGCCCCCCGCGCACTCCGCTCCCTCAGGGCATGTTAGCTACGAGGACACAGGCCAGCCCCCGCCGACCTGCTCACACCGGTCCGGTCGGCTGCTCCCCGCATCCCTTTACCCCGGATCTCACCTCGGGCCACCTGCACGCAGGGTTCCGTCGCTTACACTCGCGCTCCACACCCTCGGCGCGCGGCTATTTCCTTACTGCCCGAGTGAGCCTACCCGCCTCCCAGATTATTTTCCCCCGATCGGCAATTGTCTTATCCCCCCACCCCCCGTCTACCGATCTCCCCGCGCTCGGGCACTGACCCGGCATACTTGCGCGCTATGCAGCGCACCCCGTCAAAACAAATGACCGTCGTCGTTCCTCGGCGCTCCGAGGTTACATCATGAGGCGGGAAGGTTGTCAGCGTTCGCGTACAATTTCTCGCCAGCGTTGAGTTCGCAACATATCCCGTGGAAGTAATTCTAATTCGACCGCATCAGAGACCAACTTCAAAACAGTCTTGTCAGATTTTTCTCAAGCTTAAAAGCCAATATAGTTTTTATGAATGAACACAGTCCTCGTTAAATTAATTCCTATCTGGATGTGATTGCACAAGTCAATGAAATTCTCAAAAAACCGTATTTATCCAGTTCGTTTGTACCGCCTATTAATCATTGTATGTTTACGTTGCAAATCATGCAGTTCAACATTAATTCAAGAAAAGCGTACTTTTTGAAAACAGATTTCGCCGGTACTAATTTATAAATGAGTTAATTAAATGACTTGATTAAATTAATGGTAAATCGTGCTACCATTGATTTTACGTTAAATACTCATGTCGACTCCAATTTGATGTTCCTTACTATGTCTCATCAAAAATTAAAATATTGCATAGATTTAAATTGTTCCTTATCTTTTATAAAAAGCGCGCTTTTCGGAATAACTTCTTCATTGTTCTTTTAATTAAGCGTTTATTAAATACTTGTTAAAACATCGATTATACTCTTAAGCTATAAGGTGCACAACTTTGCTTGCTTTGAATAAATGGTAGTCGGAAGGAGCAATGTCTGGAAAGGTCGGATAAAACTTTCCATTTTAGGGTTTCGAAATATGCCTCGACGCGTTTTGTGTTATCATGTCTTTCTTGGTATTCTGACCATTTCTCTTTCAATTCGCGACTCAAATACATCAATTGCATTCGATATTGATCCCCTGTAATGGTTACACTCGGTCTCAACAGATCATACAACAGACTACAGACAATTACCTTTGTGAAAATAAGATATTAGGTGTATGACTTGCTGATCCAGAAAAAGCGTTCGATTCGGAAAGGATAATGAGCCTCATACAAAACAGCATTCGCTGCCTACTCCAAACTTTTTTTATCAAATATCTGGCTGATAGAAATAAAATTATTTGTTATTTGCTATGAATTCGATTTTTAGTTACCTGCGCTGCCCTAATGTGGTAGAATGTTAGCATATTAAACATTCAGAAACTTTGAAAGTTTGAAGGGAACTACCTCCGCGCCTCTGTTTATATGCATCGCAACCCTCTTAATAAATACCAAAATAGTAATCAAATTTTATACAATAAACCTAACCTTACGCGTATTGACAATCATTTAATAAACCTAAGCCGTGAGTAAAATATTCATAACCTGGACAATCCTATTATCAATAATACCTCGTCTTCAAATCCTAGAGATATCTTTTTTACAATATCCTCCCTTTAGCTCTTGCCTCGCCATTTTATTTTATATGAGAGATCTGGTTTAATTCTCGAACGGTATACTTGTTTTATATCACATATGTTCCATCAATCTGACAAATCAATCCCCTTAGTCATCAGACCTCACCATTTTAGCCGGCAGTGTATCGCCTCCAACTGTGATATTCGCAGTTTTATATAAAGCGCCAAACAATATTGGTGACTTTAAGCTGAGGCTATGCTCTGCGACGAAATCAAGTGCCGTAAATTTGCAAAGTAACGCGAAAGTACCCACTTTCTGCCACAGTAAATCACAAATTGGTATTTATCTAGTAGACACTAAACCTTTTCTACTCTATTATTTTTCTTGTTCTGAAAATTATATCTTTCGACGGAAGAAAGTGAGATCTCCGTTCAAGAAGACATCTACGCGAACAACTGAGGCAGCTCGTTTGACAAATGTAAATATAGCGAGCACAATGAGCGTCCATTACGAAGCGGAAGGATTTCTTCCTCAAGTGACAAAAGCGACGTGCTCTAAACTGATAAACATAATATTACCCCTTATAATAGACTGCTGAGTTATTTTACGGCTGAGAAGACTATTTTCTTCTTGATATTATTTATATAATCATTCATTGGACGATCTCACTACCGAACCTATTTTCCTTCAATAGTTACGACTGGCCAGTAACAGCATAGTTCTAAAAGCTTTCCATTCCTACAACTTCATCCATTGCTGAACTAAATTTGTTCTCGGTCATAGAGGTGCAATATGGAAATTTTTGAGTGCATTTTTATTCATTCTAAGTTTTATTCAATTTCTGTTTTCCGTTTCTATGCTCCAACAAGCGCTTCCTATTTTATTATGAGGCTCGCCTGACAAGCAATTTACTGCTTTAGTTGCTGACAAAATTTTCAATTAGTCATTTTACAGATTCAAAATATATATTATCTGCTAGATTTATCTATTTTATATGGCATTTTTTTCTGGCTATATGTTTTGATAACAATTAAAATTTATTGTACCATAATTCTGATTAAAGTGTTTAGTAAAATTTCAAAAAAATTTCAATAAAATTATTCTTATATTGATTCATATTATTCTTGTCATTTATATTTTGCCTTCATGTATATTCTTAGAGTTATAATAAATTGCATATACTATATTAAACATGGTATAATTTATCTATCTAAAAATAATCTATAATTCTTATTCTATAGTGCTAATATATATTTGAAATTATATAATCATTTACACAATATCAAATTATCTAAATCATTATCAGTGTATTAACTAAAATACATAAATATAATCAATATAAAATAGCATATTATTTTAAAAATTGAATAGTTATATATATATATATATATATATATATATATATTTAATGAAAATATATAAATTACATAATTTATAAATAATTTGAATTTTAACAATATTAGTTACCTTGTTGCTTAGAAGGGACAAAAAATTTAGAAGTACCATATGTTTGTTTTAATGGCTGAGGTCTGCCTGGAAACTGTGAGAGATTATAACAAGTCCCACATTGCTCTTCGGTATTATTTACTAATTCTGCATGTGAATCATGTTTTAAAATACTTGCATTATAGTTAATATTTCTTAAATGCAGAGGTTGTATAGCTAATCTTTGCAAAGCTTCAGTTTTTTTATCTTCGGAAATTATTTTTTGAGAACTACTTTCCTTACTATTTGTTTCAGTTGATATATTAATTGTACTTGATCGATGATTGTTAATAACACTCAAAGCTGCTGAACGACTAACTTTTTTAGATATTTTAACATCTGAAACTAAGCAAAATTCATCATCTCCCGAATCCCAAGCATCATCAACACTGTCTTGGAAATCCTTAAAGGATGTTGCTCCTGCACCTGGTATGGAACTTATAGATCCTCCTACAGAATTGGAAAGAGAACAATTCTTTCCTTGTTTAGCATCTGATTTAAGACTTGGCCTGTAACCAGTAACACAAACTTAACAATAATAATTCAATGATGATACATTACATGAAAGTACAGAGATAATTTATAGAAATTTACCGTCCAGGAATTGTTTGTGAATTTTTTTTCCAAAATGAGTGATAATTTTGATTCATTTGTTGATGTAATCTTAGATTCTCCATATATTTAAAAATAACACTTTAAGAGAATTTCATTGAATTTAAAATAAAATTAAAATTTTATAAATTAATACGATTCCATGATGTATCAGATTTGCATCCAACTTATAAATTGTAAATAATAAACGTATAAAATTAATGAAGATAAATAGATCATACTCCTTTTTTTAAAAACAACAAATTAAAACTGAGTTAATTATTTAAAAATATATATCAATAATTATACTAGACCGATTTTCGAATTATATCAATACAACTCTACATGTACAAATAAATATTTACTTTGTCATGTCACTTCTCACTAGCCTTCCAGAAAATATTTTGAGAATTTGCAAATATATTTTTATTAAATTCATTCCATTCTCACTTTTATTAAACATCCATCAGCTCTAAATTTAATTAAGGAAAATAAAACATTTAGAAGTGAAAGTAAGACATACATTTTGTTATAATCAATTATAATCTCATTCTCGTGGTCGCACGTACAGGTTTGAAAACTTTATTTATACGATCGTAGTCAGTCACTGTTTCCAATATATAAATCAACACAGATTCCCGATGCCATAGGGTCAAGCAGCGACAATTCTTATGCTGCATAGTAATAGGCAACCTCGCGGTCTAAAAACGAACTTATCTCACTTAAATAGAAGTACGGACCAGAGGGAGGGTGGGAATGTGACGACATGAAAAAGTCCCGAATATGTAGAAATACCGAATGCGCAGAAGCGATACCGCAGGAGTATTAGCAGAGATGAATAGAGAGATGGCCGATACAATACAACCAACCCGCACCAGTTTCGACGCGCCGTAGTAATACGCATCCTTGCGGATGAAATCGTAAGTCGCTTTATTTGGCGGGAAATGAGGGGAAACAAGGGAGAGGGAAAAATGGAGAGTGAGCGACGAATCGTGTCCATGAGGCCGGCGCTGTTTGTGTGCGAGACTGCGCGTGAGCGAGCTGTTTGTCTGTATTAGTACACCCAATCGTTACCGAAAGCCAACTCGGCTCCGATCGGATAGAAGGAGTGAGTGCGCGCAAAGAAAGGGGTCATGTAGCCGGCGCTGTTTGTCTGCAGCTGTGTATGACGTATCGCCTGCATTGATGGAGCCGATCAGCAGACTCTCGACATGCGGATTTGCTACTCTCCACGAGCTTTCGTAGGCTTCAGCCGCAACATACCCGTGACTGCTTTACTGCGGCGCAGAGACCTAACCGTACAGCAATTGTATTTGTTTTTAATACAAAGTAATCAATTAGCGCCTCTAAAATGCATTCGAAAGACGCATTTTAATCATTTAGGTGCATGGCTTATGGGAATGGGCCGCCGTACTGGCCGAAATGCGCTCGGTTATTAACGAATTAAAAAACTTATTACGTCTTTATTTAAATAATTTAACATTCCTCAGACAGTTCTCAATCTGGAGATCGATACTGCGACTCGATTTTAATAGAATAATAGAAATAATCGCCGCAATTTGCAACGTCGTATAACTCGCAATATGTTTGATTATTGAAGGGTAAAAAGATTTACGGATTATTTTAAGCATTAATAATAAATTATTTAAATATTAGTAATATTATTAAACAATAAATTTCAGTACAATATTATTCATATTTACTATTTATAAAATTCTAAGACTATATAAAATTCAAAATACAATGTTCTATTGGTTGTTTGGCCGAACGTATTCATTACACAGATAAAGAGTTATTAATAACAATTTGCATGTAATTCTGGTTTTATTTGTTTTATTCTTTATTTTAATAGGAAATGGGTACGTTTGTTTTCAGGGGGCACCGCAGGAAGGCAACCAATACCACCCCCATCTGAAATATAAAAATCTACAGTGAAACGTATTAAATATTAGTAATTTAACATAACAGCAACTTTTATAAATTTAATTCATACCTTCTTTGACTACAAATAGATCCTTAAGCTTCCTATTAAATATATAATTTTTTTACAATTTTATACAGTTATTATTATTAAACGAATTATAAAAACATTTATTTACATAACGATAGAAACTTATAGAACAAAAACATATATACATACAATAGTTATTAATATTTACACCAAATTTCCATATTTTTAATGTTTTTTAATTTTTTATTTTTCGAACAAACTGCTACCTTATTAGTATTTTTTATGCTATGATTATGTTCTCTAGTTTTAGAAAAAATTTTAACTAATAATAAAAATTTCAAAGCATTTATTCTATGGTCATAGCAGAGGCTTTCTTGATCAAACCAGTCCGAGAATTGAATTCGCGTATAAGCTTCAACAAGTTCTACTAATTGACATAAAAGATTTCTAGTATGCCATATATTTTTATAACAAAGATTGAATGCTTCTAATTGACAATTTACAATCTGAACAAAATTATCTGTTGGTCTCGTTAAGTACTCAGTAGTTGGAGTTATAAATCAGTCGTTCATTGTATTCAAAATTGAAATCAATTAAAGTTGATGCTTCTAAAAGTGCGTAAATTTCTTGATTTTCTTCTAAACTGTATTCTAGTTCTTGTATAGCAGATAAAGGTAGTGGACTTTCGTTTTGAGATGAAACAATTTCGAAAATAAAATTGTCTTGTGTAGAATTCGTGTTACCTCATTTACTCGGATGAATAAAATTCGTTGATAAAATATGTCTAAAGGATAAGCGATACATTCGGCAAGTAGGATTCGAATTGGATCCTCCGCGACCGCGAAGTTTTGAATGGACATGCTCTACAGAATCTTGATTACACAGGCCTGTTGCAAGTTGAAATTCGGGAAAAACTAATTTGATGTCCTGATATAACTGTACCAAAGACTGGCCCAGCATAATAATCTGGTTAGCAAATTCATACACATGTTCCTTAAATGTATACTTTTGCAGCTGATATTGTCACACACCGACAGAATTAATTGAAGATTCCGAAAACGATCCTTAACCAGTGAAAATATGCATGCAGTTATGACAGCCGCGAATTCAGCCAAAGTACTTTTGGAAACATTTGGCTGCAGCACGGCTCAACATAAGAATCTGGCTTAGCAAATTGATACACGTTTTCTTAAAAATGTGTATTAGTAGCAGATATTATACTGGGCCGAGCTATAGCCGAAAGTGTGAAAAAAATTAATTTTGGAATTATTAATGGCAATTTATTAATTAGATTCTTTTGTAAGAATCTATGGATAAAAAACGAGGCTTATTACCTTGTGATCCATTCACGAAAAACAGCAATTCTCCAATGAGACAGTGAGGCTGGTGTAATCGGATTTTTATACATTGTTGATACGAATTGAACGTCATTTTCATAGATTTATTTATCGCTTTAACTTGTCGCAGCAGAAGGGTATAAAAGGTTGATCAAATCAACCTCTGCATCTCATTTCAGAATCGGAGTTCTTCGTGAACAGATCACAAGGTAATAAACCTTGTTTTTTGTCAATAGATTGGTACAAAAGAATCTATTTAATAAACTTAAAAAAACATGAATTTTTGAAAGGTCCAAAATCCTAATCATTCAATATATTTGCAATATATGGCTCACAGAAATAATATCTGTTCGGGATTACATATGGATTCGCAGTTTTTGATCATATTAATGAGGTATGAAGAACTCAAAAAAGTATTACAGGAAAAATAATTATAATAGAACTATTTCAAACGATTTCAAATTGATAACCTACTATCTGTAGTGGTTCTTTCGTTCACTATCTGATGTAGTGATGATTCACTTTAATGTAGCGATCAATTTTTAGCTAGCGCAGAGAGTAAATATACATTGCAAAACAGTGAAATTTCACTTTTGAAACATAAGAGAGAGCTAAAAGTTTAAAAAATAACTATGCGCTTTTTTGTAAGCTCATGCATTTTTCTAATAATACAAATGTTGTTTTCATGAAAAATTATTTTTTATAATATTGAGTTAACATTTGTAGTTCTTAGAATAATTCATTCTAAATTTTTTTTTCAGGGGCCCACGGCATATATTTGGCCCTAACCGGCGGATATCTCTGGCTGCCAGCTTTAGGTTCATGCTAACAGATACTCAGGGATCAATAGGGGGCCCTGGGTTAATACAATTAAACATAATTTTGTTAAGAAATAAGTTTTTTTTTTAATTTTTTGGGTTGGAGCCCGGGCACTTTATTCATTCCTGGCTGGCTGCTACCTTTAACTGCCAATTTCAGGTTTATAAATCTTAAGGAACAAAAGATTATTTAAATTTCAGTATACGTTTAAAGCGATTTTTAAAATATAATTGTGAAAATTTAGAATAACACTAATAGAATTTTAATTTAAAATTTTTAAATTGAAGATTAAACAGTTTGTATAAAGTTTAAGAATTGAAATAAAATCTTTATTTTGATTTATACTTCAATGTTATAAGATATTTTAAACTTTTGTCACTCCATCTTATTAATGTTGATATGTGTCATTATTAAAATCTTTTGAAAATCTGTTTAAGATGTTAAAAAGATTAATTTACGCAGAAATATTAAGTAAATATTTCGTTCATTGAAATAACAAGGGATATTTAATCAATAAAAGAATTATTTGTGTTAAATATATAGAACAAAATGTCTTTAAAGCCAACAAATGAAATACTTAGTCCTGCCAACATAAATCAAATAATAGACATTATAGACATAATATTTATCCAATTATTTCAAATGAATGTTATTCTTACAACTACTAAATTGAAACAAATTTATTTATTTGCTTCAGGCATCTGACTTACTGACTTATTATTCTATAGAATATTTAAATATAAAACAACAATATAATTTTTTTTAGTAATTGCAATACATAAACAAAACTTGAATGCATTATAAAATAAATCGATAAATGCGATAAACATCGAAATATGACAAAAAATCAAATTATATCAAAATATATCAGAATTAATTTAACATAAATAAATAAATAATTTAACTTTAATAGATGTGATTGAAAAAAAATTGAAATTGTATGCTAATATTTACTTAAAGTTAATTCTACTATATTGATATACTATATGAAGGGCCAATGAAAATATTTACAACTACGAGTGCAACATTTAATTCTAAACGTACTTACGAGTACGTTAAACAATGTTATTCAATACATAAAAAATAGATTTACTGCACCTCGATCTTGTACGAGATATTGAATTAAATAATAATTTCTTAGATTTTATAAAATATATTAGGTTGAGTACTGTCTAAGAAATATGAAATTGTTTAAATCAAGACGTAATTAGTATTTTTAATTCGTTAATAACCAAGCGAATTTCCGTGCCCGTAAGCCATGCACCAAAACGAGTAAGCTGCGTCTTTCGAATGCATTTTACGGGCGATAATTGATTACATTGTATTAAAAACAAATGCAGTATCGATTGCTAGGTAGAGTACTATCTGAGAAATGTTAAATTGTTTAAATAAAGACACAACAAGTATTTTTAATTTGTTGATAACCGAGCCCATTTCGGGCTGTACGACGGCCCGTAAACTATGCGCCGAAACGAGTAAAATGCGTCTTTCAAATGTATTTTACGGGCGCTAATTGATTACTTTGTATTAAAAATAAATACAATATTGATCCTCATATCGAGTGTTGACTGAGGAATCTTAAATTGTTTAAATAAAGACGCAATAAGTATTTTTAATTTGTTGATAACCAAGCGCATTTCGGGCTGTACGGTTATGCCTCTGCGCCGCAGTAAAGCAGTCACAGGTATGTTGCGGCTGAAGCCTACGAAAGGTCGGGGAGATTCGCAAATCCGCATGTCGACAGTCTGCTGATCGGCTCCAACAATCGACTTACCAATACAGGCGATACATCATATACAGCTGCAGATAAACAGCGCCGGCTACATGACCCCTTTCTTTGCGCGCAGTCACTCCTTCTATCCAATGGGAGCCGAGTTGACTTCGGTAACGATCGTCGGTGACGATCGGGTGTACCAATACAGACAAGCAGTTCGCTCGCGCGCAGTCACGCACACAAACAGCACCGGCCTCATGGACACGATTCGTCGCTCGCGGTCCATTTTTCCCTCTCCCTTGTTTCCCTTCACTTCCCCTCAAATGGACCGGCTTACGATTTCATCCGCGAGGGTGCGTATTACTACGGATCGTCGAAACTGGCGCTGGTAGGTTGTATTGTATCGGTGATCTCTCTATTCATCTCTGGTATTAGCATGATTGGTGCTGATGTAGTGATTTTTTGTAAACTGCAAAAATTTAACTCATGTATATTTTATTAAGTGTTTTATTATTATATGAACTGAGAAGGTGGATTTATTAATTTCACGAAGTTTGCGTGTAATTGTGTAAGCTGAATGCTATTTTCGATTTCTGCAGGGTACTGGGACTGTTCGGTTCTTTTGCATGTCGGGACCTTTATGTTCGTCACATTTCCACCTTCCCTATAAACAAACTATTAAAATAATCTTTTTTTGGTGTAAAAAAAATAGAAATCGACACACAAGGCTGATCTATAATGTTGGCGCATGTCGGTGGAATAGAAAGACATGTGTGCTTTTGTTTTATAAATAAAATAATTAATAATGTTAATGGTTTATTTATATAAACATACAATAAAAATAATCTTTTTTATATAAATAAACCATTAAAATAATGTTTTATTGATAAAAAATGCAATTTAATATCAAAATAATACTGTCGCCGTCGGGCGGACCCTATTGCTGGTACGTGAGTGTAATAAACTATGGTGCGGGTAGTGTACACATGTCATTTTTTTTGTGAATAAAGTAACTGCGCCCATCCGGCCGTGTACAATACTAGTGAGAGAATGTTCGTCACTGTCTGATACGTACTATGGGGCAGTGTCGACAACATTTGCCCCACGGCCGTGCATCAGAAGATTCGAAGCGCGGCAGTTGGCTATCCGCTCAGCTATTAAGTTGCAACTTGTAACTCCGCAGAGGCTGTGTAACTCCTTGGACCGCTTGTCCTGTAAGAAACGAAGAGAGGGGCAAGGAGGGGACGGATTGACGGATTGTGATGCCGATGCGTCGAATAAATAAAATATACTCCGCGGGAGCTGTCGCAGGACGGTAATTCATATCTACCATAGCCAAGCACCAGGCATTGTTGATTGTGCGGTCGAATGAACTCTCCATGTATCTCCTGCACATCGAAAAGCAAATGCTGACGCAACCGCGACGAATATCGTGTTGCGATGGTCGCGTTGGTGATCGCCCGATCTTCGACCCTTTCCCTTCACAATACATACTGAAAAAAAAAACGATTAAATATACAAGAAGGTAATGATATTTTGATAAATATAGTCAAGTATTTTTTTCATTGGCATTTGTTTATGCATATGTGCATATACAATTTAGTAGTAAATAAATTTAGCAATTTAATTTATTCTTATTTAGTCTGAAAATTGAATAAAAAGTTTTATTTACATCTTTACTACACATCTGCACACTATGTAGTAATACTATATTGTAGAAAAATTAATAAATATAGTTAAGTACCTTCTTACCATTTTCGTACCATTTTCAGTATTTTAATTTTTATACATTTGTTAATTTATTTGAAATTATCTTTATCTTTAGCCATTGCGTACAAAACAGAATTTTCTAACGCAGAAACAATTTATAAAGTAAAATTATAAAATCGTGCCTTAGTATTATATGGTACGTGTACATCTACCACTGGTACTCATCATAAACAAATCAAACAAAAGCTCAACAGTGGCGAAATTCACAGCGATTCATCTACTGTTAATGTAATAACAAATCATCTACTTCATGGTCCTGCGTCATTGAAAGATGTCGGGTAAATTTTACTAAGTTTGCTAAGCATTACTCTACTGTATCGGCAAACCAACTATAGACTGCCAAATTAAAAATATTGTTGAGAATATAGAAAATTGACAAGTGCGAATGTTCTGCGCATATGAATTCTTATTATTTGGTACAGGGAGATTGTCGACGCGTGACTGTGACTTGCCCTTCTAAGATTCTCCCTTACATCTCGCTTGACCTCTGCGCTATGCGAAAGGATTCCATTCGCACTGAGGTCCACGTACGATGTATTCAGTACTGTTAATTTGATATACACGTATAAATATATAAAGAAAACTTCTACAAGAACAAGCATCTATTTATTTATCAGACATACTAGGCAATATATGTTAACTGTTTCATTTATTTTTTGTTTATTCTGAAATAAATATTTTTTGAAATATCGACAATTACATATTTTATCATAACTTTTTTAATTATTCAAATTTTTTGAAAAAATTTCGTATGCGTGTCTGGAATAACATGTAGAATACAAAAATAAAATAAGAAAAAATGAATTTTTCAGATTCACAGAGTCTCAGCTGTTTAAACTATTTTGAGTGTAGGTTTCAATATTTTTATGTAACTTGTGACGAAGTCACAGTCCTGGGAGCTACGGCAAATCCCTGCCAAGAAGAAGAACAATGAGTTAGCAGAGGTCCAGGCACGAGCGAGCAAGTTTACTCATGGATAGATACGGAGACCTGTCTTGATAACTGGGGAGCTTCGACATCTAAAAATAGATAGCATTAGAGAAGGATCTTTAACAGAGGGATGAAAGAATATAATAGACCGTGAGGGAGGTAGCTAGTTAGGGTGCGGCACTCACCCAATTGTGGGGTGTAGAGACTTAGGGACGGTAGCTCGTTTAGCTCTGGCGGGCCTAGAGGTTTGTCTAGTGGTTGACGTCCAGAAAGCTGCAATTTGGAGAAGTGCAGTCGTTCGGGCAAACTATCACCAGGACCAGTGTTCAGGGAAGAGCTACCAGCACAGAAGCAAGTACTCCTACCAGTGAACCCAGAAAGATAATTAGATAATATTGAAGAAAAGAAGCAGCAAGGCAAGGGAGTAAAGAAAACAGAAGGGAGATACTAGGGCTAGTCGAGGTTAGGAAATATTAGACATTAGCAGGTGGGTAAGCGTTTCCGTCGGGCGAGCTCCAAAATCGGACGTCGGTATTTAATAATAAAATACTTACTATGTGCTCACTGCTTTCAGGGTACCTGAGATGCCGCCGACTGAGACTGCAGTCAGCAGCCGAGAAGATGAAACGGGACGTCCACTAGTACCAACAACAGGGAAACGGCGAAGACGCCGCCACAGCCGCTGGAACCTGCACGCCCGGCGATGAAAGTCCAGCACTAGCAGCGGGGCCGAGCGTCAAGTCGACTGCAGGGGACGTCGAGCAGGGCAGCCGCCACGGCGAACGTTTGAGCGACGTCAACGAGCAGCACTGTGGGCAGTTAGCAGCGGCCAGCGGAGCACACACCACCACTAAACTTCCAGCATGGGACGCTTTCGGCAAGCCACGCGCGTTGCCGGTGTCAAGGCAGTGGCAGCTAGAGACCAAAAGTCGTCATATGGATGACTGCCGCCAGGGTCCGGGCGACCGCACCGATGGACACACAGGCCGCCAACACAACGACGCAGTGCACGTAACGTCCTAGACAAGGAACGATCCACTGAGGGATGGCCGCGACAAAAAGCAGAGAAGAGGGGAGGCAACGGGAGAGCACTCTCGTGGCGCCGGTGGGAAATCGCGAGGGTGGCTAGCCTCGCGGCGGTTGATGTGGAGAGAGGGGTTTCTCTATACAAATACTCTCGGGGACTTTGTAACAATAATCGTTTATTCACGCTCGGGTAGATAGTCCCCACCTGCATGCACATTCTCGTTCGGCGCGCAGCTCCTCTTATGCAGGGTGTAGCGATGCCGCCCGGGGAGGCGTATGGAGGGCTCCGAGGGCCCTTTCCTAGATCCGAACAGTTTGCTGGAGCTCCGTCGGCTGGGGCTAGTAGAGCCGCCAGGGTCCTGGGTCGTCCTCTCTTCTTGTCACCGGCTCCGGAGGGCCGTGTCTGCCGGCAGCCTCCGTCGTCTCGCCGCCGGTTCTTAGATGTTATTTAAACGCCGGCAGATGTCTTCTCGCGGCTTCTCGTTACAACTTCCGCTGTACTCGCACTTATCTTCGTTCACACTCACTCTCAACTTTCTCTCTCTCTCTCTGAGTGAGATTATAAATTTATTTATGAGAATGTACTCGTCGGGAGCTTCTCGTGACGGTTCCGTGGCCAGGACTTCACCGAGACGCAGTCCTCTTGCTACGTCAGAGTTAACTCAGGGTTGTGAGGACGGTCGTTCAAATTGCGGGAAAATAGCAGATCACATTTGATTAGATTGGACAAATGCTCCGTTGTTGGTACTCGGGAATGGGAGGGGTAACGATATAAACAATAATACAATTAACAACAATAATGACAAGGCTGGGGGTTCTGGTAGGGGTGGCAGATTCCTAAGGGCGGGCTTCATGAACGTGAACTCTCTTAGAGGTACTAAGGGTGCTCACATTGAGGGACTCCGTCAACATTTACACGATCATCCTACCTACTATCTGTTCGGTGTAGCGCAAACCTGGTTGGGTACTGGTATCATGGATAAAGTCATTGGGATTGATGGATTCTCTGTGGTTCGGCAAGATCACAATATTAACGGTGAGGAAGTCGCGCTTTATGTTTACAAGCAATTCCGTGTAAGTGTTCTCTCTGCCTCAAACGCTGACGGGCCCGGAAAGGCCAGATGAACTTAATACCTGCGGGCGGTCACATGGACACGACTCGTGGCTCGCGCTTACTTCTTCTCTCTCCCTTATTTCCCCTCATTTCCCTCAAGTGCGACAGATTAAAATTTTCTCCGCGAGGGTGCGTATTGCTATGGTGCATCGAATTTGGCGCGGCTTGGGCGTATAGCATCGGCTATCTCTCTATTCATCTCTGGTATCGACGGCACAGTTCGACTGAGACTGCTCTGCTGAGATTGACCGAAGACGTACGCAGTGCTATGAACAAAAGACAGGTGACGTTACTTTTATTGTTTGACTTCAGCAAGGCGTTCGACACTATATGTCCCACTCGTTCATTGAACTGTATGATGCGAATGGAAGAGAGCGACTCATCATCTCGGATAAAACAATAAAATCTTCTTGGCCCTCCACCACACTAGGCGTTCCTCAGGGTTCTGTTTTAGGACCATTCCTGTTTTGCCTATATATTAACGACCTTGGTCTTGCCCTCGACCTCCAGGTTTACCATGGTTTTTCTAGGGATAAGCTCGAGGCAGGAACCAGACACGTAACAGCTGCGGCCCGTGCGTTCTCGAACTTCGCCTCGTCTGCCTCCTTGAAGCTCAATGTTGGAAAGACGTCTGCGATTCTTTTTGGAACTCGCAGGTTTCTTTCAGACATTGAGTCGGCCGGGTTCAACTCTATTGAACTCTGGGAAGGGGCAGTCGTATCTTTGTCTGAGACTGTAAAAAGCCTTGGTGTTGTGCTAGACGAGGGTCTTATCAACCAGGTTTTATATAGTCTACGTTTTTTCCGTCAGTACACCACGGAGGCTCTTCGTGCCAAGCTGGTGCGTTCTCTGGTCTTTCCACATTTTAACTATTCCTCGACTGTTTATTTAGATGCGTCCCTTGAGTTGAGGACAAGGCTATAATTTTCACAGAAATCCTGTGTGCGCTATGTGACAGGTGCTAAGTGGGATGACCATATCACTCCCTTCAGGATCCGATTAGGCTGGATGGAAGTAGACGGTTGGAGGGAATTTTTTTTATGTATTTACAGATCTACAAGATCTTACGGCTGCGTAAGCCGGAGTACCTCGCTGATCTATTCTCTCCAGACACATCTGATCGGCCGGTTAGGGGTGAAACTAAAGAGATTTCCGTTCCTCGGATGCGCACCGAGACGGGAATTAGATCTTTTTCTGTTCAAGGCGCTCATCTGTGGAACGGACTGCCAATTTGAGGGGTAGGAATATCACTATGGATTCTTCGAGTCAGTAATCCTCTTGACCTTGTTTTGATTTTCGTCCTGAACTAGTTATATGTGTGTATCTTGAGTATGTATGTATTATCCTTCATTTTACATTGTAAATACATTCATCCCATTCATTGTATGTAAGAGTGACTGAGCATGTACTGACTGATAGATAATGAATTATGCAAGAAATGTGACTTATTTGTAAAATTTTGTGTAAAAATTATATATTTATTTATGTATTGCCTTATGCTGCGCTACATCTGTGATAATTTGTGATAATGACGTATATGTAATATAATTTATATTTAAGCTGACTTAATCTGATTGCGTTTTCAAGTGTTATTTGTGCAATAATTTTGTAAAAAATTTTACAAATAAACTTCTATCTATCTCTATCTGTGTTTCAGTGACATCGTCACAAAATAAAACAAAAATTTACACCCTGCACAAAAAAAACTGAGATGAACTTAAAATTCCTGCACGTATAAGTTGAATATTATAAAAAATATTAATTTATAATAATTATGTACGACTAAATATGAATTTATAAAAATATTAACAAAATAAAGTGTACCGCGGCACACAAAACACTACAATATGGCACTAATGTGCACTTAAACTGCACTTTCCCGTCTCTCTACATTCAGCACAACACAGCCGGTGTCCTCAGATGAGCTCGCTGAAAGAGCAAGCTTCTACAGCATGACAACGTTCTTGCACATTCAGCCAAAGTGGTCAATGAAATGATCTCTTCGCTTGGTTGAAAATGAATACCCCACCCGCCGTATTCAATCGATCTATTGCCTTATGATTATCACGTTTTCACATCGATGGAAGATAAACTAACTAAGAAACAATTAAAAACTGTCAAGAATATACAAAAATGACTTGATTAATGGATGTTAATGAAAGGTGAAGCTTTCTTTTGGAGTGGTATACATAAATTGCCCAAGAGATGTATAAAAAAACATTTTAAGCTTGCCCACCTTGTGTATTAAAAATATGGAAGAATCTTAAACACAAAACTCTTACTAAAGCGATTAACGAACGAACGAGACACATACTCAGTCGGACACAAATACTTTGAATCGTTCATCGATTACAATTTTTTTAATCAATCCACGTTAGTTTGATTATGGAATAAAATAAAAAAACAACCACATAAAATTCCTCCAACCGAGATTCAATCACAATACTATCCGTCTCTCCAGCATACCTGTTGCACTCTAAAATTTCAGAATTTGCATATCCACGGTTTGAATATGAGATTTCAAAGAATATATGTGTTATAGTCATTACAGATTTTCATAAAATATAATAATTTTTATATGGAAAATATTGATCAATACACACGAACCTGCTTATGCTTGTATTAAAAATAATTCAACTTGTCCTAGAGAATAGGCACGAATCATAAGCTCCCGAACCGATAAAAGATTTTAATAAACAAAGATTCTTAAAGTATTATTGTTCAATAAGTTTTTCACAAATAATTTCGAAAAATTAAAATTTAAACACTCAGTTTTTTTTAGTTGAATTATATACTTGTTCGTTTGTATTTATCAATATTTTTTAAAAATATTGATTTAAAATTTTAATATTCATTTAAAAATTATTATATTTTATCAAAACCAGGAATATGCCAAATGATAGGCCCAAAATTGGAGCCTTGGACAAATCTATCTAGACGATATAATAATCATCACAGAAGTACTCGTAGAGCATATGGATATTTGTATAGGATTAACTGCGATAAAAGTTTATTTTGCCAAAAAAAGGTTAAGTGCTTGGGCGTCCTGATCAACAGAAATAGAATTTTAGACCGGACCTAGAAAAGATCAAACCGATTTTGGACTATCCGGCGTCCAAAGTACTCACCCTGAAGAAAGACAGAGAAAATAATGTGTTAGAGTTCACTAACTAAACCGTGAGTCTATACCTCGAGGATTAGACCTTCAAAGCAATAACCGATCAGAGCAGCTTACGATGGCTGCGTAACTTGCACAATCCGACTGGAAGATTAGAGTTAGAGGTCCCGCATTGACAGTTTCATGGTACCGGTGTAAGAGTCACAAAGTTTATCAAAACATTGGGCTTATTTACTACCGGCACTATATCGCTGAGACGCTACTGTCAACGTGTGAGAGTGCCAAGCATCGGAACTTCTACAGTTTCGCATTTAGCTATACTCGTGAAGTCCCATTTCCCTTTCAGTATAGTTGTGTAAAGTGATAATTTGCTACACCCTACCTACCTACAGTCCTCCCGCTGCCATGAATGAGCAACTGGCCGATTGTTCTCCTCATTTTCCCAAGCGAACACAGGCTTCTCTTATTGTATCGTTTTCTCAGAAAAGCATTGCGAGAAGTATATATACAGTTATAGAACTTACTGAGTTTTTATTAACAAAAAAAGAGAGGAAATGAATGATGGAGAAGTATGTATGTATCAATTTGGCTGTGCTTACTTCGTTTTATTTAGATAAAAAAAAAATATTTAAGATTATATAGATATTTAAAATTTATTCTAAAATGATTATTTTACAATTTTTTAATTTTTAAAAATATTTCTTTACATTCGAATTTGAAAATTTCCAGCCTTTGTTATATACTTAACGCCTTTGAAAGGCTTATATTTCTCGCCGTACATATCTAATCGATTAACTTTTAATCCTGATACTGCAAGTTGGTTAATAGTGAATTGAACCTGAAAAATTATATAAACTATTTTACAAAAACTTCAAAAACTTTGTCTTCATAAAATTATAAAATTTTATTAAAAACATTAACAAAATAGAATAATATAATAATATAATAAAACTTTTATGTAAATAACTACGTTACTAATAATCACATAAAAAATTATATATGTGAATACAACAAAACAATTACATATGTGAATATAAAAAAAAATGTAGTGTTTCGTTTTTCTGTACAAAAACAAACAATTATTTGATTTTGCGATAATTTTCGTTACAATTTGTACATCATTGGGATAATAAGGTACTATTTATATTAAAGACGATATTTGTTATTAACGTTTTTATGTAAAATCTTTTATTGTTTTTTTTTGCATAATATCTCGCACGTTAGATATTCAAAGGGATAGGGGATGAGCAGTGAGGAAGTGTTGCGTACGATGTACGTAATGTGTTGCACATATATTTTACTATATACATCATAGCGCTTCTCCTCAGGTCGTCCCTCACCGCTTAGAATATTACACGCGAGGATTAAAACCGTCAACTTCATAAGTACTTTTGATAGGATTATTATGATGATTAAAATGAAGAAACGAATCTACAACTCTAGTATGAAACTTTATTTTTTCAAATTTATTTCCAAAATTATAATTGGATAATTGAATTATGAGTAATACATTTTAAAATTTAGAAGTGGAAAAAATTCAAAATACAGTTGTGTTGAAAATCATACACTGATACAATTAATTTTAGTACTCATGGATATTACTTCGTAAGAGTACAGTAATAGCTTCTTATTTCCAAAAGAACGTTTGTAACCATAATCATGAATGTTTTAAAACAACCATGAATTTAAATATATAATTGTTTTTAATGAAATAAAAATAAATAAAGAAAAGGAAATAAAAAGTAATTATATATTCATATTTTTTAATCTATAAATATATTTTGCGACGAGTATCTCGCCGTGGTCACCGCGGCACTGAGCACGTGCTCGCAGCCTTGACCATGCGCCGAGTGGGGGGCGCTGGGCTGCGCGAAATTCGGCGCACCGCGGTAATTATCGCGCGGAAAAGCGCGCGGGCCGCGGCCGCTAATAAAGGGGAGAGGGCAATTAGGCGCGCGATCGGCCCTCGATCCTTGCTCGATCGCACGATTCGGATCAGTGTGTCTCGGGACACGGTTTCTCCCGAGACGTTTAGCTGCGGAGCGCCACGTTGTTTTTCGCGCGACGCGCTAATAACTTATTAAGAGCTAAGTGAGAGAGAGATAGAGTGAAAGAGAGAGAGAGAGAGAGAGAGAGAGAGAGAGAAGTGCATTATAGTGCAGGTGCACTCAATCGAAGGATAGAGAGAGATAACATTGCGACACTTTGATCTCGCCCTTGCGGTTTAGAGATTGGTGGAGCAAGGGTTAACGACAACAAAGCAAACTTTTGGGACGCTTCGATCTCGCCCTTGCGGGTTAGAGATTGGCGGAACAAAAACAAGCTTCTTCCCGCCATCGGAGTAAGTAAAAATTGAAATAATATATTTTGTAACGCGTGCGCGATCATCCGCGTCGGGAGAGAGAGAGAGAGAGAGAGAGAGAGAGAGAGTGAAAGAAATATTTAGACAGGGTCGTTGAGTGTCGGGATTTATTTTGTAATTTTATTATAATAAACATTAATCATTTATATTAATCAAATACCCGCGTAATCTTTTCGTGCGCCTTTCCCATTATTTTTCGCGTCCCTTATAGCGGCGAGCACCCAGGCTCGCCCCGCCGCGTCCGCGGATTCTCCGCGCGACGACACGTAACAAAGGCAGAGAGAACGGAGAGTCTTTCAGTCGCGTGGTGGCTGGGAGCCGGGGCGAAATCCGCCACCTGGTAACCGCCACGTGACAAATTGGCGACCGTGACAGGACGCCGGCGGTAGGGGTCGCGAACGAAAATTTTAACTTTTTCGTGAGGGAGCGGGCGCGAAAATTGCGCGCGATTTAATTAGTGTTAGTGTGTGGTGATAGCATTAGTGAAAAGAGTGTATGTGAGTGTAGAGGGGGGGGATAATAGCTCGTGGCTCCGCGCTGAAATAAAGCGCTGAGCGGATAAATTTTTATTTTGTTTGTTTTATTATTAATAATATTATACAAGGTTATTCTTATTAATAATAATAATTAATAATTATTGATAATGGTAATCGAATTAATTTTTTTTGTGAAGTGATTAATTTCGCAATTTCTGCCCCTATTTGGTAAAAACTAAAAATATAAAAAAAAAAAAAAAAAAAAAAAATTAAATAAATATTAAAAAAAAAAATTTAGTGATTGTCGAGTTAGAGCCAATAGCAGAGGACGCGTCGGTGATTTGCACTGACCCCTCGCGTGGAGGCTCCAGCGTGTGAAAAGGGGGGGGGGTTGCATTTCTTCGTGCACAGGGGCACAGAGGAAGTGCAGGAGTGCACATTTGTGCAAATTATTTTATTTAAAATAAGGTTGTGATTGTGTGCGTCGCGGCGACCGTAGCGAGCGTGCGGTAATATTTTAATAGTAGAATAAAATTTAAATACTTTATTTTGATAAATATTTTTATTATATTTAATAATATTTTTATTATATAATATATTTTTATATTTTGTAAATTGTTTTCTATTGTGTTTTGTTTTATTTTAGCATTTTTTTTCTTTTTGGGAATTGTGTTTTTATTTTCAGGCAATTTTCGATTTTTAGATTTTCGTTTTTTTTTCTCAGTATTTTATTTTCTTTTTATATCTAGCTGGCAGAGCGCGCAGAGGTGCGGTCCAGCACCTAGTAAGCGGGGGGAGGGTATTGCCATTCGGTGGTGCCTTTTGTACCCGCCTGAAGTGTTGACGCGACCACCCTTTGAGTGTGGTTGGGGCCGTAATGGCGGACCAAAGGAAACGGTCCTCCATTAGCGGCGTGGAGACTGTAAGTGTTGACGAGGAGGAGGAGGCGGCGATGCAGCGCGCTCGCGACCGCGTCGCCGCCATTAATAGAGTTTGCGAGCGCTATGGTGAGCGCGTGCGTGCCTTGCCACTTGCATCCGCGAAGGCCAGGCGCCTGCGGAGGCATGTGCGAGGCATGCCAATATATCGTGTTGTGATGAAGTTGTGCCGAAGTAAGCTCTGTTTTCAGGGCGACCATAATGAGTTGCGGGAGCGCTTATGGCGTTTCCTGCTCATGGTTGTCCGGCCATTGCTGGGCGTTCCCTGGGTCGAGGGATACGACGACAACTATGACGCCGAACCATTGGATCCTCCTTAGGTTTGTTACGATTTGTGGTTGCCGTCGATTTCTCCCCAGAAGCGAGGAACGGATCGTGAGGACAGCCCCGCGAAGGATGACGGCGCGGCAGTTATCACGTCCAGCACGACCGGAGAGGATAGCGAGAGTTCTTCGGGAGTTCGCGTTCGAGAGATTGGAGTTTTTAAACAAGGGGTAGATAGATGTCCCGGGAACCTCCAAGCCGGAGTCGACTGAGGTGGACGGGCTGACCCTTCGAATGCAGGAGCAGGTACGGCAGATCGTCTCATCAGTGATGACAGAAATTTTTGCTTCTCAGGGTGATAGTATTCCGCAGACGCTGAGAGGAGCAACTACGCAAGTTGCTCCTTCTATGGCGTTAGCGGGTGGGCCAGCTAACCAAGGCGAGAGCCCGAGTCTGCCGCCTAATTCAGCTGAGACAGGGAAGCCTCCTGCAGCGGCCTCTATGCCGCATAAAAGGAAGGTTTCCTTGAAGAAAGCAAACAAGAAGGTGTTGGTGAGTTCGGATGCGGATGACTCTTCACAGAGCGGATCGTCAGAAGAAGAATCTGTGTTGATGTCGGCGCCGCGTCCGATCTTCAGTTGGCAACAACCATGGCCCGGAAGAGTAGCGATGATAGTTCAAGCAGAGAGAGAGACGTGAGTTTTCGCGACATAACTCGCTGCAGACGGGCGTTGCGAGATGCACGTCTTTCTTTCGCTGGTAGAGATACGGAGGATGCGTGGGATTTCCTTGAGGGTCTCGAGTTATTCAAGGAGCAGCTGGGAGTTTCCGATAGATGTTTGATAGGCTCCTTGCAATCGGCTTTCGTGGATGACGCTCGGAAATGGTACCACCGCGTCCAACGTATGTTTGTGGATTGGGAGTCTTTCGTGCAAGCCTTTCAGAACAAGTACTGCATGATAGTTAGTGATTCGACTCTGCTCAGAGATCTTCAGTGTTTGCGCCAGAGAGAAGGAGAGACGATCGCGAGGTTTGTGGATGCGTTCCAGACGAAGGCGAATGCTATGCGTCGCCCGCCGTCGGAACGCCGCCAGAAGAAGATGATCTTTGAGCAGATCTTACCGACTTACCGGCGGTATATCATGGATAAAGATATGCCGGACGTGCGGTCGCTGGTTCAGTGGGGTAAGCGCTTGGAGGACGTCCAACGGATCGATGATAGGTTTGAGTCTCCGTCACTCGACCCGTCATCGAGCAAAAAGAAGGTGGAGAAAAGGAGTGAAGCTAAAGTTGGTGTGAATGCTGCATCTACGGCTCCTAGTCTGCCGCCCGCTGCGTCGAAAAAGAAGAAGAGAAAGAAGAAGAAGAGCACGTCGGCGAGCGGTAGCGGGAGTAGTGATAGCGGTGAGGTTGCTTTGCTAGAAGGCATAGCGAGGCAACAGCACCAGCTGGAGCAGCAGAGTCGCGTTACGGGGCAGATAGCGCCAATGCGCTCGAATCTGCCTCCCCAAGGGGTTGGAAGACGGGAGTTTGGAAGCGGACAGCGAAGCGGCCAAGTGCAGCCATCTAAAACATGGCCCGGGCCCTCGTATGTTCAGCTGCATGCCCCGACTCCAATGCCGACACCTGTGGCGAATGCTCCGTTTTATGGACAGTGCTACACATGTAACGGCATTGAACATAGAGCCTCGATGTACCCGAAGCGAGTCTGCTATAAATGCAGGCTTCCGGGACACAACGCAAGCGCCTGTCCAACTGCTAGCCTGCAGGTAGCGTGTCAAGTTTGCGACTGCCCTGGAGTAGTTTTCCGGACTTGCCCGAACTGTGCGCACGTAAGGGAGAGCCTGGGAAACGCCAAAGCAGGGCAACAGACGCGTCCCCTGGGCCCTGCGTGGAAACGGTAGCGAGCGAGAGGACGAGTGAAAGATTGAGAGTAGTGGAGAGTCGAGAGAAGGAAGTTAGGCATGAAGAGTCGAGTCAGGAGCGTCAAAATCGAGAGACACAGAGTGAGTGTGAGAAAGAGAGAGCATCTCGAGAAGACGCTTCGAGCTTATCAGGAGTTGACGGATGAGCTCCAGAGGCTCTCCACAGCTTGTAAGCTGCTCGATACAATGCCGGAAAAGCCTTCGAATCAAGTTCGCGTTGAGGTGCCTAGTCGGACGCCTGCGCAGAGTTTGGAGTTTCCGCCTCTACCAAGCAGCAGAGAGGCTTCGAACAAAGCTGCGGGTGAAGGATCCGCGAGTTCACTGAGGAATTCGCTGTCCCGTCTGGCTACAGGCGTACTCAAGAGTGCTGTGCCGAAACAGTCGAATAGTAAGGAGCAGACGGTGGCCGGTGTTATAACCGACAACCGAATGTACCTAACGGTTCGATTGAACGGCAAAGATGTGTGTGCGTTGTTTGATCCAGGTTCCATGATTTCTTTGATCGACCCTGAAGAAGCAAAGGCGTTTAAAGATGAATGGAAACCGGCTCAGCTAGCGGTTCGTGGAGTTACTGGAGGAACTCAGAAAATCCTTGGAGTGCTTGAAGTTCTCTTTGAAGTAGAGAATATCGAGCAGGCAGTTGATCTTAGAATCGTGCCGGATACCGGTCACCCTGTCATTCTCGGGGTAGATTTTGGTCTCAAGTATGGTTTTGAGTTATCGCTGGTAGGATGTTTCTGGAGGATTCCTGGTGGAAGATGGCGTCCTTTCTCAAAAGTTGGTGAATTGAGTTCAGATCCGAGAATTTTCGCAGAGTGCTGTGGTATCGTTGAAATACGAAGCGAGGAGCGAGAACAAGTGAAGGCTTTGATGGAAAAGTTACTTCCAGAACCGGGAGAGCTTCACGGGTTTATGACTCTTATTGAACACCACATCGATGTCCAGGGTGCTGTGCCGGCGAGACACGCGCCTAGGCGTATGTCTCCCAAGGTTCTCGAGTTTGCTCAAGAAGAGGTGAAGAAGATGTTTGAGAAAGGGATTATTGAGCGTAGCGCTAGTGAGTGGTGTAGTGCACCAGTGATTGTCAAGCGAGAAGGGAGCTATAGGTTTTGTATAGATTTTAGAGATGTAAATAAGACGACTAGGCGCGATAACTATCCTTTACCGAATATAGATTCGATTTTGGATAAGTTGCGCGAAGCTAGGTATATCTCTAAAATCGACCTAAAGAAAGCTTACTTCCAGGTGTTCTTGACTGAAGTTAGCCGGCAATTTACAGCTTTTGCTGTGCCTGGCTCCGGTCAATGGCAATTCGTTCGTTTACCTTTCGGATTGAAAAATGCGCCGATGACGTTTTGTAGGTTAATCGGGGCCTTATTCGGACCCGAGGTAGGACCTCACGTTTTCGCATACTTGGACGATCTGATACTGGTGACACAAACGTTCGAAGAGCACCTGAAATGGGTAGAGTTTGTGTTGCGTACGATTGTGGAAGCCGGACTCGAGGTAAATGGTGAGAAGTGTGAGTTTTGTTGTTCGAGTGTGCGTTTCCTAGGTTACCGGCTGGATGCTGACGGATTAAGGCCGGACCCGGAAAAGGTTGAGCCGGTCCTGAACTATCCGGCACCCAAGAATGTGAAAGAGTTGCGTACGTTTTTGGGTATGGTGGGCTGGTACGCACGGTTTATTGAGAAAGAGTCCGAGCTTAAAGTGCCTCTCACGAAGTTGTTAAAGAAAGATCAACCGTGGGAGTGGCAGGGAGAACAAGAGGTTGCGTTTAATGCTTTGAAGAACGCGCTTGTAAAGGCCCCTGTGCTTGCTCGTCCGAAGTCATTTACGGTCCAAAGCGATGCTAGTGATTACGCCATTGGAGCCGTTTTGACTCAGGAAGATGACGATGGGTTTGAGCATCCGATCGTGTATATCAGCCGTGTCTTAAATCCGGCTGAGAGGAATTATACTACGTTGGAAAAGGAGTGCCTGGCCTTATTATGGGCAATTAAAAAACTGAGGCCATATTTGGAGGCCTATGAATTTGTTGCTAAAACAGATCATAGCGCTCTAACGTGGCTTAAAAATCTTAAAGACCCTACAGGGAGGCTAGCGCGTTGGGCCCTCGAGATGCAGCAGTGGGATTTCGAGATTGTGCATACAAAAGGCGCACTCAACAAGGTTCCTGATGCTCTCTCTAGAGGGATCGATAGAGAGATTGCGATTGTGGCGAATTTTGAGACGATCTCGGATCCTTGGTATCATGACAGAATAAACGAGATTCAGCGTTGGCCTCGAAAATTTCCGGGATGGAAAGTGATAGATGGCATGCTTTATAGTTATTCTCCTGATGAGATCTTGGATCCGATCTCGTTTGAAGAGGAGGGGTGGAGACTCGTCGTACCAGACGAGTATAGAGTTGGAGTGATCGAGCAGGCACATCGCCACCCGTCGTCGGGTCATCTTGGAATCGAGAAGACTTACGACAGGGTAAAGAGGGAGTATTATTGGCCTGGTTTTTACTACTAAGTGCGTGAATACGTGCAGCAGTGTAGCGAATGCCAGCGCTATAAAGTCTCTCAGGCGGGTCCTCAAGGGCTGATGGGTAAGCGAATCGTGGAGAGGCCATGGGCAGTGGTGGCTGCAGACGTGATGAAGCTGCCTCGTAGTAAGAGCCAATTTAAATACATTTTAGTGTTTCAGGATCTTTTTACGAGGTGGATTGAGTTGAAACCATTGCGTGCGGCTAACGGGAAGGCAGTGGCGAAAGCTTGTGACGGGCGGACTTTGCGCGCGCAGGTGAGGGATCAGCTGGGCACCGCGGCCGCGGGGCGGGAAGGGCGCGCGTTAATTGGGAAAATGCGCGACCTCGCCGCGCTGTTTAGTTTTGCGCCGGACACCGAGCCATCGGTCCCGATCGCGTGATAATAAGTATTGTGTGAGCGAGCGAAAAGAATAGGAGATAGATTATAAAGAGAGAGAGAGAGAGAAAGGAGTGCCCAGCTGATTCGCGGTCCCAACACTACCCGGGGACGCGAGAGAGAACGCGGCGACCTCCCGGCCGGATTGTGGCCGAGATTATCACCGAGAAAGCGGCTGCCAGGTAGGGCATTGAAATATATGCATGCCCGCGACTGAGAGAGAGAGAGAGGCGCGGGCGCGGTCCCTCCCCCCAAATATAGTGAATTAATGTACGACCCGGTGAGGGTTCGAGCGAGGCGAGGTGCCTAGGTCCCGAGGTCAGCACCGCCGCGAGCCCGTGGGGGCTCGTCGGCCGGTTCGAAAGGCGAGATGCGCGGTGCCAGAGGAAGGCGTGCGGGGCGAGCGGGCCAGCGGCAACTTTTTGTACAGGCGAATGCGGCGGGGCGGGTTTGTCCCCTCGTCGTCCTTTATATATTAAATAAATATATTTTTGGAAAGATATGCCCTCCCGTGTTAATGGTTTATTTTGAAGGACCCTCCCTCCTCCCGACTTCATAACCGCCGCGATCGACGTAGGCCAGCCGCCCGGGCTGGCCCGGCCGGGTCCCCTCCGGGGCGACCGTAGGGACCTGCATCAGGGCAGGATGGCGCGACCGGAGGAACAATGGCGTGGGGCTCCGGGCCTAAAAAGCACCACGTCACAAGCTTTTGAAGAGTTGGTGTTATTTAGGTGGGAGACTCCGGAGTTCTTATTGACGGACAATGGTACAGAGTTCGTTAATAAGCATCTCCGGGAGATGTTGGAAGATTTTGGTGTAAAGCATGTAACGACGCCTCCCTATCACCCCCAAGCCAATCCGGTTGAGCGTAAGAATAGAACGTTAAAAACGATGATTGCCCACGTTCGTTGAGGCTGATCATCGGCAGTGGGACGAGCACTTGCATGAGTTTCGACATGCAATTAACACGGCCGTGCAAGCTAGCACAAAGGTCTCGCCAGCGTTCTTGAATTACGGGCGCCACCCACAGCCAGTGAAGAGTTTGCGACGTGAAGTTGAGGGAGAGAAGGTAGTTGTTCGTGCTGATCCCGAGCATTGGCTTGACCGTCTGAAACGATTGGACGTTCTTTGGGATCTCGTGAGGAAGCATAACGATGAATCCCAGGAGCGAAACGCTCGTGCGTATAATCGCAATAAAAGAGGCGCGTCGTTTCAGGTGGGCGACCTCGTATGGAGGCGCGAGAGCACGCTTTCGGATGTTGCGAAGGGAGTCTCCGGTAAGCTGGTACCAAAATATTTTGGTCCCTTCGAGATTTAAAGAAGTGCTTGGTGATGGTGACAGTCTTTCTCTCGAAGATGCTGGCCGGAAGACCTCTAAGAGGGGTGCATATTC
>JACCIE010000145.1:0-223569 GCA_018906755.1 Sycophaga agraensis | reverse complement strand
GCGCGCCTTCGAGGCGTCCTTAAATTCGCGCGTGATCAATGTTGTTGTGCGGAGGTCGCAAGACCGCGCGTGGGCAATGTAAACTTTGCCGCGCGCGGTGACCTCCTCGTCGAGACGTAGGAGAGGCTCGTGCGGCCGAAAGCGCGTACGAGGGAACCTCCGCGCGGCGCAGGGGGAGAGCCCGGTTGGGGATCTTCGCGGGACGCGGCGCGGAGGGAGTGGCGCCGAACGGGGAGAGCCCGGCTGGGGATCTTCGCGGGACGCGGCGCGGAGGGAATAGCGCCGAACGGGGAGAGCCCGGTTGGGGATCTTCGCGGGACGAGGCGCGGAGGGGTGAGCCCTTGTTGGGATCCACGCGGTGCGCGGATCCGGTGTGAATGCTGGATTACGTAGGTTAAGCGGCAATCGCCGCGTCCGGTACTTGGATGGGTGACCCTCTTGTACGAAAGTTAAGGGCAAGCAGCATTCGCCGCGTACGGTAAACTGGATGGGTGACCCTCCGAATGAAATTTTTATTTTTCCAATGATAATTTCCGGGGATTTCTTTCGTTCTTTTTCAGTCAGAAAAATTTCGAGAAATCCCTCGCGAGCCAATGAGCCCGTGAACGTGCGACGGCGAATTTTTTATGTTGGTTTGTTAAACAACTAACATATTAATTCAATTGCACACGTTACGGATGTCTGATCTCGTTGGTTTTCTTTTTCAATTAATAGAGTGAGATCAGCGCCCCCAGCTAGGCTGCAGAAACAATGGCTAGAAGTCGTTTATTTAATTGTTTTAATAATTAAAAATGAATGAATTTGACACGCCGTTGCTTTTTGCATTCCCCATGATCAAGCTAATGGATTCAGCACTCCAGAGTTTCAATAGCCCATGGACGCACCTAGTTTCAGGTGTGATGGGCATGATCAAGCCCCAGGGAGGGTTACATGGAAAGCGAGTGGGGGGGAGGGGAACCCAGTGGAATTACTTTCGAGGTATTTTCGAGCGCCCGAGGACATCTATGGGGCGCGTCTGGCGGGTCACTAGGAAACATCCAGGTATTTCGCCCGGGATGGCCCTTTAGCGACAGGTTCTGCTAGGGATAAATATTTAAATTTAACAATAAAGTAGGTTGGTCCTTTTAGGTTAGTGGATTGTTGGAGGACCAAACAAATGATCCTGGACCAGGTCAAGAGTGACCAAGGATGGATGATCCCGAGGGTGGGTTGTACTGCTGGGGGAGAGGGGGAGGATTACCTTTCCGATAGCGGTATGAAGCGCCGATATTGGGATTGTGACTTGAAACCTGCTCGAGATTTCTCATCATTTCCCAATTTAGATAAGTCGGTGATTAGTACCGCAATTAGAATCGTCCCGAACCCCACCCTACTAGGCAGAACAGCCTAGTTTAGCGGAAAATTCAGTGGCCAGCGACCTGTATGGTTCAGGTTTCTTTTAGTTTAGATTTAGTGTGTGTGTGGAGAGTTTTGGAGACAGGGGAGGGATGGAGACAATCAGCCACGCCTAGTGGGGCTGTATCAAAGCAGGCGCAGTGGGAGGTGGGATTGTTTCTTCCGGTCCCCTGGGCTCGGGGTTAGCGAAATCCGGATTCGCGCCCCGCTGCTGATGTTATAAGTGTTTAGTTATAAGCAGGATCGTGTGTCGTCAGGGAATTTTTCTAGGTTAGGAGGTCACTCTCAACCCCTCTGGAGGCTCAGCCGGGAGGGGCGTCGCGTAGCCGATTAATCAGGACAATCGGTACGACGACAGGAGTGTTAAGGGTCGACCCATTCTTTTCCGATGGCTTCGCCGGGAAAGCGCTATCGCCGAGGACTGCCGATTCAGTCGAGGCATGGCAAGGGGTGGGGACCCCCGATGCGTCTGTTTCCGATGGCTTAGCCGGGAAACACCCCACATAGGAGCAACCTAGGATCCTGGGGTAAAGGACGTAGTTTTAGCAGTCTAGTGTTCTCCGAGGGCTTCGCCGGGAGAGTGCCGCCTACTAAAATGGCCAAGGGCAAATGTAGGGGGCAGCGCTAGACTGCATATTGTATGTAAAACAGGGAATTAACTTAGGATAGGAAGGATGAGTGTCGCTAAAGGGCCAGATCAAGGGAATATTTAGATTGCCACCCGAGGGGACGCCCCTATCCCACAGTACCGACTTCGGGGAAATGCCTGCAGGCGTGGGGGGAAGTATCCTCTCTCTCGACCGTACAAATATAATATATAAATATAAATATTTTACTTGTATATGTTCTTTTTTTTCTTTAATTTGGGGGCCAGGAGATTGTAGGGGTGATTCCTCCGCGTCTGATTCAGGCGTCCCACCGAATCATAACGAGGTCGTTGGGATAGTCTTGGCATACCAGGGCGGCAGCAAAAGGAAGGTGGACCCTGCGGGGTAGGAAGGGAGGAGGCTCCGATTTGACGAGCCGGCTCGGGGGATGGAGCCACCACCCCGGGCCCCGTCCTGTTAAGGGAGAGCAGCGGGGAAGATTGGGAGTCCAGGGTGAGGAGGGGCAGGCCCGTTTGGCTAACCCCTTTGCCCGAAACGTGGGCGGGTTCGAGAATGAGGATCAGGACATGCAGGCTTATGAGCTGCGAGTCCGAGCATTGTTAGAAGATAGGACGGCCAGAAAGCTCCGACGGGAGGTATTAGCACTCTCGCTTACGGAGGTGGCCCTTAAATTGGTGACCGGTAACCTCCATTTTAGAGGATCGGAGCCAGAATTGCGGGAGCGGCTTTGGCGCTCCCTGGTCAGGTCGGCAAGGCCAGAGGCGGACGTGCCTTGGATTGTCGGCTATGATGATGACCCAGGGGGTCGACCGACGCCCGATTCCGCTATGTTGCGACGCCCTGTGGGTGGGCCGCCAGAAGGCAGCCCGACCCGATAAAACAAGCTGAACAACCGGGCCAGTCAGGTTTGGAGAGTTCGGCAGAGAGCAATCCGGGACGTCATGTCTCAAAAACCTGGTCCAGAGGTGCTGGAAGGACGGGATTCGGGGCGGATCGTTCGATCAGCTCTACTCCCTAGCCTGCCGCCGGCACATGGTCAGGAAGGACCATTGGGACCCGTACTCCATGGTCGGGACTGACGCGCCCCGTTTGGCCGCCAATCCAATCCCGTTGGAATTTCAGGAGTAGGTGTTCTCCCTTACATCAACCAGTACCAATAGAGTACTGTCGGAGCTGGAGCCTCAGATTGAGAATTTTGCGAGGGGCGGTTGGCAGAGACAAATCGCAGCAGGTATGACACACACCGTAAGGGGAGGCTCCGGAGTGGGATAGAGGAGCAGCCGTCGTCATTTCCTCCTCGGTGCCCTCCTGCCGCATCTACTCCCGATCACAGGCGATCAATACCGCTCGAGAGGGGAGCGAGGGGAAGGCAGGTTGAGAGATCCTCGGAGGAGTCCGATCCTTCGGAGGATTCAGATGGATCATTGGATGATCTGTTCAGGAGTAGTGTGCGTAGGGATCGCGGAGGGCTGAGCAGGAGAGGGGAAGTGACTGGAGCACCAGTCCCCGTCAGGGAAGGTGGACGAGGCCCAGTGAGGCCTTCACAGTCCGGGGACGGGGCTGGTAGAAGGAGAGACGGATCGGGAGGACGTTCGAGCTATCCGAGAGCGGATGGGGCCAATGAGATCCGATGATGATCTTCTTTGCGCCCGAGTTTTGCGGGATGCCGCCCTAACCTTCTCCAATCAATGAAAAGGAGGACGCAATGGACTTCCTGCAAGGGGTTACCCTGATTCGGAATAGGATAGGTTTACGGGAGAGATGCCTAATAGCGGCACTTCACTCCGTACTTGCGAAGGATGCCCGTAGGTGGTATCAGAACCTGGAGCGTACGTTTGTGGATTGGCCAGCGTTCTCCAACGCTTTTCAGGCCAGATTCTGCCAGCAAGTGTCGGACACGGATCTACGACGGGATTTGGAGGATATGCGCCAGGGAAACGGACGATTGGCCATTTCGTGAGCGCGTTTAGAGCTCAAGGCTAGTCGTCTTCGGCGCCCTCTATCCGAGCGTCGTCAGATCCGTATGATTTTGGAGAGAGTCCGATCCGAGTTCAGGGAATACCTGATGGATAAGGACATCGAGACCCTGGATAGGCTGGTTCAATTAGGGGGACGGAGGGAGAGGATTAACCTCCTAAATGAACGTTATGAGAGTCAGGAGGTCCATACGTCCAAGGGAGGGAGGACTCCCGAGGAAAAAGGAAGGCAGACTTGATGCGGTGGAGGGACGGGTTTCGCTCGACAACCCAACCCGAGGGGCCCAGTGAAATCACGAAGGGTGTGAGAAAGGGGAGGAAAATCGGGGTCGATCGGGACTGGGAAGGAGAGCTCTATGGGGAAAATGAGGTCGCCGCTATGTATGGCCAGGCAGGACAAGGGTATGGCGGCGTGAATCCCCCAGTCATAGGAATCCGGGATCCAAGGTCCCGATTCGGGATCAGGGTTGGTTGGGATCGGAGGGCCAGCGCGTGTCCGGGGCAACCCCAAATGAACTCGGGTTATCTCCCAAGGCCTCCGCGAGAATGGGAGAAACGAATGCGCAACGAGGGCCGGGTATAGGCCAAACAGGGCTGATAGTTTTCCCGAATACTCTCGGGATGTGGGAGGACTTGGTGGCCGGGTGGCCCCTGGACGAGTCCCAGCGAATGTGGCCGGTCTCCCGGGGATCGTCCAGGGTTGGAAGGGTTCCCAGAGCCAGAGGTTTGAAGAGCAGGCGTCAGCAATCCGGCTCCTTCTCCGGAGAATACCCCGAGTTGGGGAGGGCCAGTGAGCCAAGGAGGCCCGAGCGGACCCGTGGATAATGTCCGAAGGGATGGGCGAGGGCCGTTCCCGGGGGCTTGCTACTCTTGTAAGGGAATGGGACACAAAATCATCGCAGTGTCCGAAGAGGGTATGTTTGCGTTGCCGTCAGCCCGGACATTGGGCAGCAAACTGCCCGTGGGAGGAGGCACCCTTACGCTGTCAGGTCTGTGAAACGCCCGGACACACATTCACGACCTGTCCCGGCTGCACGACGCTGCGTGAAACTTTAAAAAACGCCAAGGCGGGGGTGTAGAATCGCTCCCTACACTCCGCCGCCCCGATAGAGCGAACAGTAGAGAAGGGGGAAGGGGAATCGTAGGGAGGGGGAGGATCGAACGAGGGCGGTCACGAAGATCGTCAGATCTAAGGGACCGCCCGCGTTCAATTGGGAAACGCTTTTGGAGCCGATATTCCAGGGGAAGCACCAAGGGGTCCGAATATTGAGGACCCGAGGACGCTGGTGCCAGAGAGCTGCGCGGAGGACCTTCTGGCGTTGGATAACTCCTTCGGGGTCGTGCCACCGTTGAAGTCCGCCGGAAGTGACCGTGATATTGGCTGGCGTAGGGAAGCTGTCAAGCCCGTAGGGCTAACAGCTGACCCGGACAGGCCCTGAAATACAGCCTGGCCAGTCGCTGGCTGCCACCCAGGAGGAGAACCGTTGGTTTGTGCGGTAAGCCTGGGAGGCAAAGTACTCAAAGCGCTTTACGATCCAGGGGCCCAAATCTCGTGCATTCACGCTAGCAGGGCCCAGGATTTTAAAATAGGTGGAGACCAGCACAAGTTTATGGTGCGAGGAATCACGGGGTCGGCCCAACAAGCGTTAGGGGTTCTAAGGATCTGGTTCAGCATCGACGAGGATGAAAAGATGCTGGACGTAAGGATCATAGCACAATGGATTACGAAATGGTTCTGGGGTGGATTTCATCCGGCAATGGGCGTTAGAAGTGCAGCACGGGCAGGGGCTATGGCGTACTCCGAGTGGGAAAATGGAGGAAGTTTATAGAGGAGGACATAGAAGGTCAGGGAGTAGGAATCCGAGGGGAATGTGCGGGCATCGTGGAAGTACGCGATGAGGAGACGTAAGCGCGTGATGGCTCTGGTAGATAGGCCTTATCCCGGAGCCAGGGGAAATTCACTGGGTTCACGACGTTGATTAGGCACCATATTGACGTACAAGGGGGAAAGCCAGTTCGGCATGCACCCCGCGTATGTCTCCGAGGATCCTGGAGTTTGCTCAACAAGAGGTTCAGAAAATGCTGGACAAAGGCATTATTGAACCCAGTGCGAGCGAGTGGTGTAGCGCGCCAGTAATCTTCCGTAAGGGAGAGGGCAGCTACCGTTTTTGTATCGATTTTCGGGATGTAAATAAGCTGACCCAGAGAGATAATTATCCATTACCGAATATGGATTCAATCCTGGATCGGCTGAGAAATGCTAAATACATCTCGAAGGTCGATCTAAAAAAGGCATATTTCCAGGTGTTCCTAACGGAGAGTAGCCGGCAATACACGGCGTTCTCGGTGCCAGGGTCGGGACAGTGGCAGTTGTGAGGCTGCCAGTTTGGACTGTCGAACGCCCCGGCTACGTTTTGCCGGCTAATAGGGGCACTTTTCGGGCCCGAGGTAGCGCCACATGTTTTCGGGTACTTGGATGATCTTATAGTGGTGACAGAGACATTCAAGGAACACCTGGAGTGGCTGACGGTGGTAGGTGGCCTAAAGTTCAAGACGTGGTGGGCCTTGAAATTAATCGCGAGAAATGTGAATTTTGTTGTTCAAGCGTGGTTTTTCTTGGGTACCGTCTGGACGCGGAAGGACTCAGGGCGGATCCGGATAGGGTTAGCCCAGTGCTAAAGTACCCAGCCCCGAGTAATGTTAAGGAATTGAGAACATTCCTGGGGATGGTGGGCTGGTACTCACGGTTCATTCCGGTGGAGGCAGAGGTGAAGGTACCTCTGGTCAAACTTCTGAGAAAGGATCAGGATTGGGAATGGGGGGAGAGACAGGAAGCTGCATTTGTAACGCTAAAGACAGCTCTGGCCGAGGCGCCGGTGCTGGCGCGGCCAGACTTCTCGAAACTTTTCACGGTCCAGAGCGACGCCAGCAATTATGCTATTGGCGCCGTGTTGACCCAGGAGGATGACGAGGGGTTAGAGCATCCGATTGTGTATATTAGCCGGGTCTTAAGTCCAGCTGAGCGGAATTACACTACCACCGAGAAGGAGTGTCTGGCCTTGTTGTGGGCAATTAAGAAGCTGCGACCATACTTGGAAGCATATGAATTCGTAGCACGAACGGATCATAGCGCTCTACGGTGGTTGCAGAATCTTAAGGATCCCACTGGGCGCCTAGCCCGTTGGGCTTTGGAGATGCAGCAATGGAGCTTCCAGATCGTGCACACAAAAGGCTCTTTGAACAAAGTCCCGGATGCACTTTCGCGGGCAATTGCAGACGACGCGCCCCAGGTGGCCGCGTTTGAAGAGATATCGGACCAGTGGTACATAAAACGTCGCTGCCCCATCGGTGGCCGCGTTGTTGCAAGAGATCATCGGCCACCAGAATGAAGTCGACCGATGATTATTAATCGTCTGAAAGACGTGCAACAAAACCCTCTGAAATTCCCAGATTGGGGAGTGGATGACGGTCTGTTGTATCGTTATTCAATGAATAAACTACTGGATCCGATAGCGTTTCGAGAGGAGGGTTGGAGGTTAGTTGTTCCCGCAGAGCACCGAGAGAGGGTCATGTGGCGTGGGCGTCCACCATGACCCTCTCTCGGTGCTCTGCGGGAACAACTAACCTCCAACCCTCCTCTCGAAACGCTATCGGATCCAGTAGTTTGTTCATTGAATAACGATACAACAGACCGTCATCCACTCCCCAATCTGGGAATTTCAGAGGGTTTTGTTGCACGTCTTTCAGACGTTTTATGTACCACTGGTCCGATATCTCTTCAAACGCGGCCACCTGGGGCGCGTCGTCTGCAATTCCCCTTGAGAGTGCATCCGGGACCTTGTTCAGAGAGCCTTTTGTGTGCACGATCTGGAAGCTCCATTGCTGCATCTCCAAAGCTCAACGGGCTAGGCGCCCAGTGGGATCCTTAAGATTCTGCAACCACCGTAGAGCGCTATGATCCGTTCGTGCTACGAATTCATATGCTTCCAAGTATGGTCGCAGCTTCTTAATTGCCCACAACAAGGCCAGACACTCCTTCTCAGTGGTAGTGTAATTCCGCTCAGCTGGACTTAAGACCCGGCTAATATACACAATCGGATGCTCTAACCCCTCGTCATCCTCCTGGGTCAACACGGCGCTAATAGCATAATTGCTGGCGTCGCTCTGGACCGTGAAAAGTTTCGAGAAGTCTGGCCGCGCCAGCACCGGCGCCTCGGCCAGAGCTGTCTTTAGCGTTACAAATGCAGCTTCCTGTCTGTCCCCCCATTCCCAATCCTGATCCTTTCTCAGAAGTTTGACCAGAGGTACCTTCACCTCTGCCTCCACCGGAATGAACCGTGAGTACCAGCCCACCATCCCCAGGAATGTTCTCAATTCCTTAACATTACTCGGGGCTGGGTACTTTAGCACTGGGCTAACCCTATCCGGATCCGCCCTGAGTCCTTCCGCGTCCAGACGGTACCCAAGAAAAACCACGCTTGAACAACAAAATTCACATTTCTCGCGATTAATTTCAAGGCCCGCACCTACCACCGTCTAGAGCACGTACTTCAGCCACTCCAGGTGTTTCTTGAATGTCTCTGTCACCACTATAAGATCATCCAAGTACCCGAAAACATGTGGCGCTACCTCGGGCCCGAAAAGTGCCCCTATTAGCCGGCAAAACGTAGCCGGGGCGTTCGACAGTCCGAACGGCAGCCTCACAAACTGCCACTGTCCCGACCCTGGCACCGAGAACGCCGTGTATTGCCGGCTACTCTCTGTTAGGAACACCTGGAAATATGCTTTTTTTAGATCGACCTTCGAGATGTATTTAGCATTTCTCAGCCGATCCAGGATTGAATCCATATTCGGTAATGGATAATTATCTCTCTGGGTCAGCTTATTTACATCCCGAAAATCGATACAAAAACGGTAGTTGCCCTCTCCCTTACAGAAGATTACTGGCGCGCTACACCACTCGCTCGCACTGGGTTCAATAATGCCTTTGTCCAGCATTTTCTGAACCTCTTGTTGAGCAAACTCCAGGATCCTCGGAGACATACGCCGGGGTGCATGCCGAACTGGCTTTCCCCCTTGTACGTCAATATGGTGCCTAATCAACGTCGTGAACCCGTGAATTTCCCCTGGCTCCGGGATAAGGCTATCTACCAGAGCCATCACGCGCTTACGTTCTTCATCGCGTACTTCCACGATGCCCGCACATTCCCCTCGGATTCCTACTCCCTGACCTTCTATGTCCTCCTCTATAAACTTCCTCCATTTCCCACTCGGAGTACGCCATAGCCCCTGCCCGTGCTGCACTTCTAACGCCCATTGCCGGATGAAATCCACCCCCAGAACCATTTCGTAATCCATTGTTGCTATGATCCTTACGTCCAGCATCTTTTCATCCTCGTCGATGCTGAACCAGATCCTTAGAACCCCCAACGCTTGTTGGGCCAACCCCGTGATCTCTCGCACCATAAACTGTGCTGGTCTCCACCTATTTTTAAAATCCTGGGCCCTGCTAGCGTGAATGCACGAGATTTGGGCCCCTGGATCGTAAAGCGCTTTGAGTACTTTGCCTCCCAGGCTTACCGCACAAAACCAACGGTTCTCCTCCTGGGTGGCAGCCAGCGACTGGCCAGGCTGTATTTCAGGGCCTGTCGGGTCAGCTGTTAGCCCTACGGGCTTGACAGCTTCCCATACGCCAGCAATATCCCGGTCACTTCCGGCGGACTTCAACGGTGGCACGACCCCGAAGGAGTTATGCAACGCCAGAAGGTCCTCCGCGCAGCTCTCTGGCACCAGCGTCCTCGGGTCCTCAATATTCGGACCCCTTGGTGCTTCCCCTGGGAATATCGGCTCCAAAAGCGTTTCCCAATTGAACGCGGGCGGTCCCTTAGATCTGACGATCTTCGTGACCGCCCTCGTTCGATCCTCCCCCTCCCTACGATTCTCTTCCCCCTTCTCTACTGTTCGCTCTAACGGGCGGCGGAGTGTAGAGAGCGATTCTACACCCCCGCCCTGGCGTTTTTTAAAGTTTCACGCAGCGTCGTGCAGCCGGGACAGGTCGTGAATGTGTGTCCGGGCGTTTCACAGACCTGACAGCGTAAGGGTGCCTCCTCCCACGGGCAGTTTGCTGCCCAATGTCCGGGCTGACGGCAACGCAAACATACCCTCTTCGGACACTGCGATGATTTGTGTCCCATTCCCTTACAAGAGTAGCAAGCCCCCGGGAACGGCCCTCGCCCATCCCTTCGGACATTATCCACGGGTCCGCTCGGGCCTCCTTGGCTCACTGGCCCTCCCCAACTCGGGGTATTCTCCGGAGAAGGAGCCGGATTTGCTGACGCCTGCTCTTCAAACCTCTGGCTCTGGGAACCCTTCCAACCGTGGACGATCCCCGGGAGACCGGCCACATTCGCTGGGACTCGTCCAGGGGCCACCCGGACACCAAGTCCTCCCACATCCCGAGAGTATTCGGGAAAACTATCGGCCCTGTTTGGCCTATACCCCGGCCCTCGTTGCGCATTCGTTTCTCTCCATTCTCGCGGAGGCCTTGGGAGATAACCCGAGTTCATTTGGGGTTGCCCGGACACGCGCTGGCCCTCCGATCCCAACCAACCCTGATCCCGAATCGGGACCTTGGATCCCGGATTCCTATGACTGGGGGGATTCACGCCGCCATACCCTTGTCCTGCCTGGCCATACATAGCGGCGACCTCATTTTCTCCATAGAGCTCTCCTTCCCAGTCCCGATCGACCCCGATTTTCCTCCCCTTTCTCACACCCTTCGTGATTTCACTGGGCCCCTCGGGTTGGGTTGTCGAGCGAACCCGTCCCTCCACCGCATCAAGTCTGCCTTCCTTTTTCCTCGGGAGCCTCCCTCCCTTGGACGTATGGACCTCCTGACTCTCATAACGTTCATTTAGGAGGTTAATCCTCTCCCTCCGTCCCCCTAATTGAACCAGCCTACCCAGGGTCTCGATGTCCTTATCCATCAGGTATTCCCTGAACTCGGATCGGACTCTCTCCAAAATCATACGGATCTGACGACGCTCGGATAGAGGGCGCCGAAGACGACTAGCTTGAGCTCTAAACGCGCTCACGAATTGGCCAATCGTCCGGTTTCCCTGGCGCATATCCTCCAAATCCCGTCGTAGATCCGTGTCCGACACTTGCTGGCAGAATCTGGCCTGAAAAGCGTTGGAGAACGCTGGCCAATCCACAAACGTACGCTCCAGGTTCTGATACCACCTACGGGCATCCTTCGCAAGTACGGAGTGAAGTGCCGCTATTAGGCATCTCTCCGTAAACCTATTCCTATTCCGAATCAGGGTAACCCCTTGCAGGAAGTCCATTGCGTCCTCCTTTTCTTGATTGGAGAAGGTTAGGGCGGCATCCCGCAAAACTCGGGCGCAAAGAAGATCATCATCGGATCTCATTGGCCCCTCCGCTCTCGGATAGCTCGAACGTCCTCCCGATCCGTCTCTCCTTCTACCAGCCCCGTCCCCGGACTGTGAAGGCCTCACTGGGCCTCGTCCACCTTCCCTGACGGGGACTGGTGCTCCAGTCACTTCCCCTCTCCTGCTCAGCCCTCCGCGATCCCTACGCACACTACTCCTGAACAGATCATCCAATGATCCATTGAATCCTCCGAAGGATCGGACTCCTCCGAGGATCTCTCAACCTGCCTTCCCCTCGCTCCCCTCTCGAGAGGTATTGATCGCCTGTGATCGGGAGTAGATGCGGCAGGAGGGCACCGAGGAGGAAATGACGACGCTGCTCCTCTATCCCACTCCGGAGCCTCCCCTTCGGTGTGTGTCATACCTGCTGCGATTTGTACTCTGCCAACCGCCCCTCGCAAATTCTCAATCTGAGGCTCCAGCTCCGACAGTACTCTATGGTACTGGTTGATGTAAGGGAGAACACCTACTCCTGAAATTCCCAACGGGATTGGATTGGCGGCCAAACGGGGCGCGTCAGTTCCCGACCACTGGAGTACGGGTCCCAATGGTCCTTCCTGACCATGTGCCGGCGGCAGGCTAGGGAGTAGAGCTGATCGAACGATCCGCCCCGAATCCCGTCCTTCCAGCACCTCTGGACCAGGTTTTTGAGACATAACGTCCCGGATGCTCTCTGCCGAACTCTCCAAACCTGACTGGCCCGGTTGTTCAGCTTGTTTATCGGGTCGGGCTGCCTTCTGGCGGCCCACCCACAGGGCGTCGAAACATAGCGGAATCGGGCGTCGGTCGACCCCTGGGTCATCATCATAGCCGACAATCCAAGGCACGTCCGCCTCTGGCCTTGCCGACCTGACCAGGGAGCGCCAAAGCCGCTCCCGCAATTCTGGCTCCGATCCTCTAAAATGGAGGTTACCGGTCACCAATTTAAGGGCCACCTCCGTAAGCGAGAGTGCTAATACCTCCCGTCGGAGCTTTCTGGCCGTCCTATCTTCTAACAATGCTCGGACTCGCAGCTCATAAGCCTGCATGTCCTGATCCTCATTCTCGAACCCGCCCACGTTTCGGGCAAAGGGGTTAGCCAAACGGGCCTGCCCCTCCTCACCCTGGACTCCCAATCTTCCCCGCTGCTCTCCCTTAACAGACGGGGCCCGGGGTGGTGGCTCCATCCCCCGAGCCGGCTCGTCAAATCGGAGCCTCCTCCTTCCTGACCCCGCAGGGTCCACCTTCCTTTTGCTGCCGCCCTGGTATCGCCAAGACTATCCCAACGACCTCGTTATGATTCGGTGGGACGCCTGAATCAGACGCGGAGGAATTCACCCCTACAATCTCCTGGCCCCCAAATTAAAGAAAAAAAAGAACATATACAAGTAAATATTTATATTTATATATTATATTTGTACGGTCGAGAGAGAGGATACTTCCCCCCACGCCTGCAGGCATTTCCCCGAAGTCGGTACTGTGGGATAGGGGCGTCCCCTCGGGTGGCAATCTAAATATTCCCTTGATCTGGCCCTTTAGCGACACTCATCCTTTCCTATCATAAGTTTAATTCCCTGTTTTACATACAATATGCAGTCTAGCGCTGCCCCCTACATTTGCCCTTGGCCATTTTAGTAGGCGGCACTCTCCCGGCGAAGCCCTCGGAGAACACTAGACTGCTAAAACTACGTCCTTTACCCCAGGATCCTAGGTTGCTCCTATGTGGGGTGTTTCCCGGCTAAGCCATCGGAAACAGACGCATCGGGGGTCGCCCACCCCTTGCCATGCCTCAACTGAACGGCAGTCCTCGGCGATAGCGCTTTCCAGGGAAGGCCATCAGAAAAGAAATGGGTCGACCCTTAACACTCCTGTCGTCGTACCGATTGTCCTGATTAATCGGCTACGCGACGCCCCTCACGGCTGAGCCTCCAGAGGGGTTGAGAGTGACCTCCTAACCTAGAAAAATTCCCTGACAACACACGATCCTGCTTATAACTAAACACTTATAACATCAGCACGGGGCGCGAATCCGGATTTCGCTAACCCCGAGCCCAGGGGACCGGAAGAAACAATCCCACCTCCCACTGCGCCTGCTTTGATACAGCACCAGTAGGCGTGGCTGATTGTCTCCATCCCTCCCCTGTCTCCAAAACTCTCCACACACACACTAAATCTAAGCTAAAATAAACCAGAACCATACAGGTCGCTCACCACTGAATTTTCCGCTAAACTAGGCTGTTCTGCTAGTAGGGTGGGGTTCGGGACGATTCTAATTGCGGTACTAATCACCGACTTATCTAAATTGGGAAATGATGAGAAACTCTCGAGCAGGTTTCAAGTCACATCCCAATATCGGGCTGCTTCATACCGCTATCGGAAAGGTAATCCTCCCCCCTCCCCCAGCAGTCAACCCACCCTCGGGATCATCCCTCCTTGGTCACTCTGACCTGGTCCAGGATCATTTGTTTGGTCCTCCAACAATTCCACTAACCTAAAAGACCAACCTACTTATTGTTAAATTTAAATTATTTATCCCTGCAGAACCTGTCGCTAAAGGGCCATCCCGGGCGAAATACCTGGATGTTTCCTAGTGACCCGCCAGACGCGCCCATAGATGTCTCGGGCGCTCGAAAATACCTTGAAAGTACATCCACTGGGTTCCCCTCCCCCCACTCGCTTTCCATGTAACCCTCCCTGGGGCTTGATCATGCCCATCACACCTGAAACTAGGTGCGTCCACGGGCTATTGAAACTCTGGAGTGCTGAATCCATTAGCTTGATCATGGGAATGCAAAAAGCAATGGCATTGTCAAATTCATTCATTTAATTATTAATAACAATTAAATAAACGACTTCTAGCCATTGTTTCTGCAGCCTAGCTGGGGCGCTGATCTCACTTTATTAATTGAAAAAGAAACCAACGAGATCAAACATCCGTAACGTGCGCAATTGAATTAATCATGTTAGTTTGTTTAAACAAACCAACATAAAAAATTCGCCGTCGCACGTCACAGGCTCATTGGCTCGCGAGGGATTTCTCGAAATTTTTCTGACTGAAAAAGAACGAAAGAAATCCCCCAAAATTATCATTGGAAAAATAAAAATTTCATTCGGGAGGGTCACCCATCCAGTTACCGCACGCGGCGAATGCTGCTTAACCTCCCGTACGAGTGGGTCACCCATCCATGTACGGTACGCGGCGATTGCTGCTTAACCTCCCGTACGAGTGGGTCACCCATCCAAGTACGGGACGCGGCGATTGCTGCTTAACCTCCGTAAGCTAGCATTCCCCTCCGACCGCGCCCGCGGGGATCCCCAACCGGGCTCTCCCTCCGCGCCTCGTCCCGCGAAGATCCCCAACCGGGCTCTCCCCGTTCGGCGCTACTCCCTCCGCGCCGCGTCCCGCGAAGATCCCCAGCCGGGCTCTCCCCCTGCGCCGCGCGGAGGTTCCCTCGTACGCGCTTTCGGCCGCACGGGCCTCTCCTACGTCTCGACGAGGAGGTCACCGCGCGCGGCAAAGTTTACATTGCCCACGCGCGGTCTTGCGACCTCCGCACAACAACATCGATCACGCGCGAATGTAAGGACGCCTCGAAGGCGCGCCCCAGGTTCGCGCGCGACCTCCATTCACGGGCACCTCTACGGGTACCCTTTCCGGCCACAAATATACGTGAGGGCGGCCCGCCTCCTAGCACGGGCGGCCGCCCCTCGCCTTCTCACCTCACAACTCCTGAGGGACACCTGGGGACAACTCCCCCCACCCGCGACTTCCCGCTTTAACACAGACGCATGCCGGCGTCCTGTCACGGTCGCAATTTGTGACGTGGTGCTTTTTAGGCCCGGAGCCTCACGTCATTTTTCCTCCGGTCGCGCCATCCTGCCCTGATGCAGGTCCCTGCGGTCGCCCCGGAGGGGACCCGGCCGGGCCAGCCCGGGCGGCTGGCCTACGTCGGTCGCGGCGGTTATGAAGTCGGGAGGAGGGAGGGTCCTTCAAAATAACTCACACGGGAGGGCTTCTATTTCAAAATAATGTTTATTTAATAAACATATAAAAGGCAACGGGGGGACAAAACCCGCCCCGCTGCATTCGACTATACAAAAAGTTGCCGCTGGCCCGCTCGCCCCGCACGCCTCCCTCTGGCACCGAGCATTATCTATCTTGACCCGGCCGACGAACCCCCACGGGCTCTCGGCGGTGCTGACCCCGGGACCCAGGCACCTCGCCTCGCTCGGACCCTCATCGGGTCACCCTCAACTCATGATATTTGGGGGGAGAGGGACCGCGCCCGTGCCTCTCTCTCTCTCATTCGCGGGCATGCATATAAATAAAGCCCTACCTGGCAGTCGATTTATCGGTAATAACCCCGGCCACAATCCGGCCGGGAGGTCGCCGCGTTCTCTCTCGCTTCCCCGGGTGGTGTTGGGACCGCGCTCAGCTGGGCACTCCTTTCTCTCTCTCTCTCTTTATTGTTTTTCTATTATCTTCTATACTCGTTTCTATAACTTCTATAAACACGCCAACGGGACCGATGGCTCGGTGTCCGACGCAAAACTAATCGGCGCGGCGCGATCGCGCATTTCCCAAATCACGCGCGCCCTTCCCGCCCCACGGCCGCGGCGCCCAGCTGATTACTTGCCCGCGCGCGCAAAGTCCGCCCGTCACATAAGTCAACACTAGATAATAAAATACAATCGCCTATAAACGATTCTATTTCAGGTACATAATTACAGTTTTAAAATATTTTTATTATAACAAAAATCTATATAATTACAATATATTATTTTAGATATTTCAAATGAAATCCCAAGAAAAAACTCCGCCAGTAAAGAATTTAAGAAAAAGAGATGTAAAAACTAGTTTATGTTACATATTTCACTTTTTATATATTTTGTAAAGTATGCTCATCATTTTTATATTTCTATAGCTTTGTCACCAAAACGCCGACAGAGGTGGGATGAAGAATCTTGTACAGAAATTATTACACATTTCAGTCAAGTAATAACTGGAGAAAAAGAATTTCCCAAAGGACAAGAAATCGCTCAATTTATAAAGACCACACCGATTTCGTTCATAAGAAATAGAAAAGTGGCAGATATTAGGTCGTGGTTACACTTAAAGAAGAAGAAAAATGATATTGCAAATAATAGTTTCAGCTTGAACTCAAGAAATAAAATACCAAATTTTATTTATTCAGTGTTTGGAAACGAAATAAAAAAAAGAATAATGCCTGCAGCTGCAGATATAGTTAAAGTTTATAATATGACACCAACAGCTGAAAAGTATTCTGTAGAACAGATAAAAAATTATATTCAAGAAGCTATTACAATTTAAATAATTTATATTAGACTAAATATTAAAAAATTATTTTTGTATTGTTGTAACTCTTAATATATAACTTAATAAACCTTCTAGTACATTCATGTAATGATAATGTATATAATAAAAATGGTTAAAACTACAATATTTTGATTATAAACGTACTCGTCCTCGCGCACGAAGGCCGACATGTGAGTGGAACAAAAGTCGGCCACGCAAGAGTAAACGATTAAGGGCGAGCGAGCCTACAAACGGTAAATTAGGAATCGGATAACCACCGAAGCTTCAGCAGGAATTTTTGTTGTTTTTCGTTTAATTTTTTTGGTATGTATATAATGCAAATTCACTGCTTCGTACTCAGCATATCATTTTTTCCGTTTTGAAAATATCATTCACCTAAGTAGTTTTTAAAAATACAATCACGTTTTCAATAAAATCATATGTCGCTATTCAAGGTTATATTTCATGGTTATTATTCAGTATAAATTGGCTTATTTCGTAAAACAACTGTAAGCAAGGTTATGCACTTTTATTAATAATTCATATCTCTAATTTATAATTTTGTAACAAAAACTGTAATGTCGGTAACAGGCGTACACTTTGAAATAGAAGGTTCAAACGATATTTATACAAGTTCTGAAATTTTAGAGGATGTTAGGCATGTTCTTGTAATGCATTGTATGATGATATTAAATTTTTTTTCTAATTTTGTTTCGATATGTAATGAATGGGAATTATTCATTTATACTCAGAATTTTACGTTTTTATCTGTTCGAAATTATTCAGAAAATATTATTCTAAATAATAATATCTCGTCAATCTCAAATATATACGAAATTTAAATAAAATCTACACATTTGCATGGAAAACTATGGTGCACACATCCAGAACCTTGTCTGCGAAATCTGTAAATATCGGTACACCGAATGTTAAGGGAGAACGCACAGAAGTCTAGAATGTATGGGTGACACTATTTGGAACTTATTTTCGGATAGACTGAATGATTCGACATTAGAATATCAATGAAATATATTTTTCAATTGGATGTAGTGATCGGCAAGTGACGTTGATTTCGTTCTCAATCATCTGGAGATACCTCTGCGCATTCATAATTTACTACTCAATTATTTTTTGGAACCTATCCAAAAGTGCCAATCTATATATTATACATACCTAAAAGTTACAATTTGTACATTATGCCTTTTTAGAGAGAGTCCAAAATGACTAATTCATATACAGACTTTTGGAGAGTCTCGCTAAAAGTCCAAAACCTCGCCAATAGTGACGATTCTTGAATTCAAACCTCGCCAAAAGTATCAATACATAGATATATATATATATATATATATATACGTAAATTATAATATCCAACATTGTGAAAATCATAGGCAGTATTAATAAAATTATAATTATCAAATATTTTCTTAATCTCCATAATATTGTTGATACTGCTCAGGATTCAATATTACAAATGTCTTGTTTTTAAATTATTAAGGAAAAGCTTCAGCTCAGAAAGAGATTAGGTTTAGTCTTAACGTAGCTATAGTTTAAAATGAAAGGAGAGGATACAAGAACTTGCCGACGACTTGTCGTAGCCCACCTCGAGAGACTTTTTTCTGCGCTCAAAAAGAATGACTCTTTCTCTCACCCCATCACACCATGCTCATCCTTGTAAAATCGAGCCCAATACCACCTACTTTTCCGGGCCCGTTGCCGTTTTCTGAGGACACGCCCTAACTTTCACTGGTAAAAGGACTCGCAACGACAACGCTCTTTATCTTCCTCCGACGACGCATTTCGAGGGACCTCCAGCCAGGACGACAATTTTTACCCGTCAAGCAGATATAAAAATCGTGGTAGAGTCATTAAATCCGAGGTGAGGACAGAACTCTCGCCACAATAAAGCACATATATAAATGAGGATAAACTAAGTAGCAACAGTTCCAATTATTTATACCATTTCCCGTGTCACCATGAAGAGCCGCTTCCGTCCCCCGTTGTAGTTCTTATATGTATACTATTCCCCACTTCTTATTATTCGCCACTTAGCAAACCGTGAGGTGGACATTACAGTTGCATATATCTTCTGTCCTGCATTAAGGCTGAATTATCTCTAAAAGACCAGTTCAAATATCTAACCGTCAATCTTTTCCGCCGAGCGCGCAGCGCCCCGTCTACACCTTTTTTAATAAGAAAAATCGCGTACAAAACTTGCATCAAAAGGTATATATGTGTTATATGTGTTATATAAGTATTTATTTGCAGCTGAACTAAACTTCCTAAACTACGCATATTCAGCTTGCCCGTAGTTTATTCACCGTTGCATTTTAAATTGGTTTAAGAGTGATATATCGTGTATCTGTAAAAATATATTTTCTGGTAATGGTACTAATTTCATGAGTGCCAAAAACAAGTTGCAAGAAATGCGATATAGCGTGTGGCCCACATTAGCGCGCATTGTAAAAGTGTGTTAAAATTTATGAAATACCATTTAAAATTACCGTATCACAGGTGAGACAAAGTTACTGTATGAGGAATTGTATATGTTACCAACACAAATTAAAACTTTCCCAGTCCGACCACTTCATAATCAGAGATTCTTGTGTAGCCTTCCTTAAATAAGCTGTTAGACATATTAGATTTGCAGATACTTAATAGATACCAGCATTTGCAATATATGTTTTAGCCGCCACCTGGTGATGTCGGTCCCTGGTGGTGTTGGGGAACCGGCCTTCTGCCCGCCGTCGCCTGAACGCCTCACTGCCAGCCCTTAGTGATGTTAGGTGCCGGCCTTTGTGCGCCCTTGCTTTCTCAGGCTGCCGATCCCTGTTATTGTTGGTTGTTGGCCTAAGTTCTGCCGGCTGTCGGTAGCGGATCAGTGATGTCGTCCTGGTGCGACTTAAGCTGATATGTAAATGTGCGAGGACGGAGGCGTTCCGCCGCCGAGGTCACACTGCTCGCGGGAACCCTGTAGCTGCGAGGTGGATAACAGGCTCCGAGATATAATTGGCCCGAGAGCGTTCGGGGCCACGCGCAATTAACACGACAATCACCCAGCGATCGGTGCTTTCCGTTTCGAACCAATTGCCGGCTGATTCTCGCCCTCAGGCATCTGTTTACAAACACGCCGCCGTCTTATAGCTAATCAGAGGGCTCCGTCACAGTCCCCCTTAACTCAACATCCTTCTGTGGATGTCACGTTTTCTCTCCTGGTTCCTCTTAGGGAGGAGATACTCCCTCCGGCATTGCATGCGCCATCCTCAAAGCGCTGGCGACAGGCTGCCAACTACGCCACCAACTCTTGTTGCAGCTGCATCCGTATCTACGGGCTCGAGACCGAAGCCTCTATATCCCGGAGCATGCTGCCGGCCACGTGGAAGACCCCGCTGCTTCCCTGGCGGACGCATCGTGGGGACCTTCCGACTCTCCGCACGGAGAGTGCTCACGGTGCCTCCTTTGGAAAATGCTGTTGCCGATTCGGGCCTTAAAAGCGGGACCACGGACACCGGCGCGGGTCTTTGTCCATACCTAGAGCGCGGGTGCTACCAGGCCGGGGCGTCCACAACGCTTCCAGAATAGGCGCAAGTAGTGGTTTCACCCCTTTGCTGGTCCCTGTCCCCATAGAAACGTCCCGTTGGGTTTCCACCCCTCGTCCCACTACGCCCGACCGGGGGGGCCTTGGGTCACATGATGACATTGCTGAAAGACGTGTGGCGCGTGCAGGACGCAGGAGTCGGTGCGCCCGTTGTGGGACAGTGGCAGCGCTGCTACTGTGGGCCGGAGCGGCGATTGGATCGCGCCCTGGTTGTGTACAGCCGCTTGTAGTCGTCCGGCATCAGCTGGGCCTGGCGGCGGCGGTTGGGGTGGTACCTACGCCGTTGCTGGACCTCCAGCTGCCACTCCAGCTACAACTCCTACACCCTGGAGGGAATATTGGGACGGGGCCGGTTGACTGAAGACGGCCGCCTACAGTATCGGGGATACCGCGATACTGATGTCCAGGAGGTCATTTTCTTCCCTCAGCAGCTGGTCCTCTTCCTCTGTGGTCAGAGGCCGCTGTCGGCCCAGGGATGTGGAATCGCCCAGAGCGGACCCTCCTGGGGTCGTTCTCTTGTTCGCATTTCCTAGAAACAAATAAGGAAGATTAGTTGGGAACGCGCTAAATCCCCTCATGAACCCCAGGGCCCAATCCAAGCTGACCCTGTTCGCGTTGTGTGCCCCATAGCGAGTCCCTGTCCGAGGTGGCATGTACCTCTTGAGATTCTGTACGTGGACCTTATTCATCCAACGGCCCGAATCCTCCAGGAGGACAACTGTCTCGCCCAGTGCCCGCTTAATCTCAAACAATCCGGCGTACTTGGCGGCCAGTTTACCAGAAACCCTCTTCGCGGCGTCCGACAGGGTGTGCTCGCGTTGGAACACCAGGACGGCCGGTAGGGACGTAGCTGAATACCGATTTCGGTAATAAGACTGGCTATGTATCCCGGGCCTTGTCATTAAAACAACGAACCAAACCGCGGATCAGCGTAAGCCTTTGCATGCGATTCTTCCAGAGCTCGGGTTCAATGGGGATCACTGGGTCCTGTTTTTCCACATCCATCCGGAGGCTCCTACAGGATCGTGGGATTCTCCCAAAGTTTAGGACAGCTGGTGAAAATTTAGTGCTGAAGTGGACTGTGGTATTTAGCCCGTGCCTCAACTCCAGCAAGTGCTCATCCCAGCTACGATGATCTACGCCAGCATGTTACGCAATCATCATTTTAAGTGTTCTATTATCCTGTTCGACCGGGTTCCTTGGGGACTGTAGGGTGGAGTCGTGACATGTTCTATTCCGTATTCCTCTAGCACCTCCTTCCGATGCCGGTTGACGTAATGAGTGTCATTATTCGTCAATAGGAATCATGGGATTTCCTAGCGGAGTAGGACCAAGTCCTCGATCGATCGAACGATGGCCGATTTCAATTCTATTTTTGCGAGGAGTCTCGGCTCAGGCCACCCTGATTTTAATCTATATGCACCAGCAACGGAAGAGACGATGGTAGCTATTATGAGTCGGGTCTCTGAGCTTGAAAACATCAACAAAGCGCAGTCAGTTGAGCTGGCGGTCCTGCATGAGGATCGCTCACTGCTTATCAATGAGATCAAAGAACTAAAAAATTTAATGAAGGTTATATATAGGGGAAATAATTAAGAAGAAGGTCGATGGACTAGCCACCGAGATGTCCGAAAATTTATTAAAATTAAGTGAGATTTTTTAGATTCTTGAGCCATTTAAGGGCACTATAATCGGTTCGAGCCACGAATTCATAGCCCTCTAAATAGAACAGCAGTTTCTTTATAGCGCACAATAGGGCCAGGTACTCCCTCTTCGTAGTGGTGGAATTCCTTTCCGCCGAATTAAGGACTTGACTTTCATACACTACGGGGTGCTCGTACCCGTCCTCGTTTTCCTGGGTCAAAACAGCGCCGATGACAAAATTCGCTTTGCACCGTGAAGGGTTTTGAAATGTCGGGATACGCCAGCAGGCGTGCCTTTTCTAAAGCGACCTTAAGCCTCCCAAAGGCTCTGGATTAGTCCTCTTCCCAACTTCAGGCCTGTCCTTTCCTCAGGAGCTTCACCAGCGGAATCTTAAGTTCCGATTCCATGGGAATGAATCGGGAATACCATCTGACCATTCCTGAAAAGGTCCTGAAGTCTTTAATATTGCGGGAGGTAGGGTATTGAAGAACGGCGGCGAACCTCTCGGGGTTTATCCGTAGTCCTTCGGCATCCAGGCGAAATCCCAGAAAAACAACGCTCGAGCAACAAAACTCGCATTTGACTTTATTGCTCTCCAGCCCTAAGCCAACCATCGTTCGGAGCACATACTTTAAACACCTCAGATGTTCCTCAAAGGTTTCGATTACTATGATTAGGTCGTATAAATAATCGAAAATGTACGGTTCAACCACCGGGCCAAATAGGGCCCCTATGGACCGACAAAAAGTCTCGTGGGCGTTCGATAGGCAAATGTCAGTCGCACGAACTGCTACTGACCTGAGCCCTGCATCTCGAAGGCTGTGTACTAACGATTACATTCTGTAAGAACACCTTGAAATAAGCCTTTCTTAAATCGACCTTCGAGATATATTTGGCCCTCCTAAGCTTTTTTAAAATAGAGTCCATTCTCGAAGTCTCATTCCCGGAAGAAATTGATGCCGAGACCATTGGGTGATCCATCTCTGGTACGGCCCTCCACTCTATCATCCTCTCACTATCCTCAACGGAGAAGATCACTCGAAGTACGCCCAGCGTGTAGTGAATGGTACCGGAGAAACCTCTTACAGCGAATCGTTCGGGGAGAAACCTGGGCTCCGCGGTCGAACAATGCCTGTAGGTTTTGCCCTCCCCCCTCCAAGTAGAACCATGAAAATCCACCGATTGTTTGAAAAGACATCGACGATTCTCTGAACCGCGAGGCCTCTGTGAGGGACCGGCCTTTCCACCAGGCCTCGGGTTATGGCAGTCTCATCCCCCAAGCGATCTTCGTGTGTCAACACGGTTTCTTCTTCGCCTTGGGACCGCTCACGGACCTCTTTTCTCGGTCCCCTTTCGGTACCTCGCCTCCCTTCGGGCCCGCTCAAAGATCAGGTTCAATGATCGAAGATCAATCGAACCCTGAGAATAAAGAGCGACTCTACCGCCCTGCGTTAGAGTTTTTTAAACACTGCTTCACCTGTGTGCAATTAGGGCACGTCATGAATTTTACACATTGCATCGGCGAACCCGGAAGAAACTCGGGCCCGGCCGGGTGTGTTCCCGCGGCCGAATGATAACACGTGTTCTTCCCACTCGGAGTGTGGTGTAGATGGGTTTCCCTGCGGACTACGGCTGGTGCTCAGGACCGATGTTCGTGGAGGCAGGACTCTCTATTCTCCCTTCTCGTACGCCAGGTCCCATAGGAACCTTCGTACGGTTGCCGCCGCCGCTGGCTCCAAAAGTTCTCGAGGTCGGTAATGGGGGATGGGCCCTCCCCACTGCCTCCACATATTTCTCCTTTATCCGGGGTTATCCGCCCTCGATCCTTGACTGCCGCACTTATTTTTATAGCGATCGTTCGTCGCTAGAGCCCTCTCGTGGGCTTCCCCCAGCGCAATAGGTCCTTTATACTCTGGACCTCTTGGTGTACTAAACCTATCCAATAGTCGTACCTAACGCTGTGGCAGCATCCCAATTAGCTGCTGCTCTGGTAGGGGCGGCTCTAGACTATCTGCCTCGGAGTAGAAAGGGCTAATGAACTGGTCCAATCTTTCGGTTCTGCCTTACAACATGCAGAAACAAGGGGCAGTATCGGTCCTTGAACTTCACCTTAAACGTCGCTCAGTCAACGAACATCTTCTCCAGGAGTCCATACCATTTTCAGAGAAAACAGGGCGGAAAGGAGGCATTGTTCGGTGTAGTCGCCTCTTTCGTGAAAGATACGAGGGCCTGTAAGAAAGGCTTCAGTATTGTCCTTCTTTTCCCCCGAAAACGTGAGTGATCCGGGACCCTCGGCTGCTCCTCGCTCACCCTCACCTTGGGCCTCGCCCCTCGAGGCTCCTCCCCTTTGACCCCATCTTCACATCCTCCCCCCCGACACCCCACGTCCGATCGCTCGCTGGGTCGCAGTGGGTAAAGAACTAAAGGTTTTTCGGGTGCAATCCTGCGCGATACTCGAGGCTGAATCCCGGGGAAAAATGAACTTTCCATCGTGGCCCATCCCTTACCCTTCAATCCGCCCTTCTTCTAGGTCATTCTGCGACTGCAGGTAGATTCCCTCCTATCTACCCTACTGTCCCCTTTTCCTTATTACTCCCAGCCTTTCTTTCTCGTAAGATCCTTGTCTTAAGAAAGGCTGGTAATCTGCTCTATGGCGGACAATTTTTATTAATTGAACAATATACTAACCAAATGGTCTAAAAACCCATTTGACGACATTTACTGTTACACGGATCTAACAAAATTTCACAGAGAATATACGCAGTCGCTCGGCCTTTTATCAATCACCGGCATTCTGGGGCGGCCGACACGACTTTATCCCTCTCATCAAAATTATTATTTCTAAACCATTTAAACCATCTTTTGTATATTGCTTCTGATAGAGCATGATCACCAAATTCCTCAAAAAGCATTTGATGCGACTCTGCAGCACTTTTCTTAAAATACCAATAAAAAATTGTCGCTTGACCAATGTTTCCCACAAAAGAGAATTAATTATATGAGTTCTACTTCCTACTTCATGTATGATCTTGTTGTCTCGCAGCTGCAACAGATTTGTCTATGGGGTACTGTCTTCGGTTACGTACCCTGGGCTGGCGACAAGTCATGCAGAGTGGTGCGAACGCCCGCACCAGAGCTCAAGTAGGGCAAATTAATATTAAATAATAACGAATATTAATAGTGCAACCGGGCGCTGCGAAGTCGGTTGCACATTTACTGGCGAAGCGCGGGCGAGTGAGAGACAGAGAGAGAAATCAGCTCTCACTACAGTATATACCGGCGGCAACGCGCGTGCGAGTGAGAGTGAGAGATAAAAAACCTCTCTCTCATTATTGACAGACGCGGGCACTAACCGTGCAACACGCGAGAAGAGCGGGCCTTTAACCCGTGTAGGATCCTTAGGGTGAGGTCGTGCGGATCGGCCTATCAAGCAGTACGGTCAACGTGAAAGGGCGCGCTAGATGCAGCGCGTAATTCAAATCGGGGCGCACTCGCATGCGCCATAGTGAAGGTTGAATTGGCGCAAGATTTGAATGCAATTCATCGCGATCGCATTTGTATTGATATAAGCGAACCAGCGCGCGAATTATATTATTAATAAAGTAAATTATAAGAAGCTTTTATTCACATCAAACAAATCAGTTCTTATTTATTTACCGCATCGGCGTCGAGAGAGACCTGTGTTTTCCCCTCACAGGATTTAGTGACGACAAAAGCGGTTCCGAGGACTATGCCGCTTCCGCGAGAGTTGCCATTGGCAATTTAACAACTGAGTGGCTAGCCAGCCGACGCGATACGTAGGGGCAGTTGACACCTTCTGTGTCACTCACATTGTACACGGTCGGATCGGAGATATTCTCCCCGGAACTATATATACATATTATATATATAACAGTAAAACAACAATTTATATGTTTAATTATGTATTTCTCGGTTCTTTCTTACTATATCTGCTTTTCTAAAACGGATGTAACAATGTGTATTCCTCAGATTAATCCCGTTCCTTGTTTTCTTTGTATTTTATTTTTGTTTTCATTTGCGGTTTTACAAATACTACATTTTATACATCATCGATACCGATGGTTTTCTTTGCAGAATTTTGCACTGTTTAAATTAAATATTTAAGTTTATGTTAGTTATTTATTTTAGTTATTTTAGTTAATATATTTATTAAGAATGAAGCTTATACTAAAATTTTTTAAATATTTATAAAAATAGTAATACCATTACAAATACATACCTTCCGTTTTCTCATTATCTTGCGTGTAACATACCATATATGCTGAAACAGATATTATCAATTAATAAAAGTGTTTTAAGGAAGCTTATTTAATTTCTTTAGCTTTGATTATTATAAATGTAAAATTTTCTTATTTTTATAATCCTTGCAAATTTCCTGGCACAGCGTGTATATTATAAGTTATAGTACGCAGTATTTATCAAGCCCGAACTAATTACGTTTAATTAATATGATGAAAAATTAGGTTATTAATAAGTAAAAATATCGCAAATATACAGATTTTAGCTTTCCCAGATTGATTTAAATATATCACATTTTCGTGTATTAAGATTGTAATTAAAACCTTGAGAATGAGACCTATTTCATTGTATCTAAAAATACAGAGTTTACAAGTAAGAGACTTGCCTAGAATCCTGTCTATTATACATCTGTACTACAAAATTCATATAAATTCTTAATGATTTAAAATAGAATTTGGAAAAAAATAATGTAATCAATTTCTGCAGACGAGGATTTTTGAAGGAACTTTTGTATTTGATAAAACCAAACTTTTTTAAAATGACAGCAATCTAGATTTATAAGCTTGAATACTCATTAGTATCAGTGATATTTAAGCATTGAATACAGATAAACTAATCTTATAAAGATTTTCTAGAATAATATCTTATAAAAATGTATTGAAAGAGTTAGATTCAGCTGAAAATGAGCATTCCATGATGGTAATAAACTTAAAAATGTTAAATTATTTAATTTCGAATCATAATCATTTAGAGCCCATCTAGTCAACATTTTGACAAGCTTGATAACTCAAAATATTTTTCATTGTTCAATTGACCAGCGATTGTCATTAAACAGCCATTAAGAGGCTATTATATATCTAAAATAGAATAACTTTGATGACGTATAAAAATATAGTAGCTTAAAACTTAGAAAAAAAGTAGTTTTAGAATCTTGTCATGGAACAAAAGGCGCTCACAGAGCCTCAGTATCAATATGAGTATAAGAGCTCGATGGCTAATTTGTCAATGATTGCCAATCAATCGTAATTTCCAGACAATTGATCGGCGACTAATGACAGTCGAAAAAGTTGCCTTCCCTTATTCTGTCTCTTCGCTGACTGGAGAGCTTGATTCTGGGTCCAAAAGACTCATTTTTTCACTAGTTAAAATATATAGCTAAAAACATAAATTAAAAGTATTGATAAATAATTGAAGTCGCCCGAATTAATGAGAAGGATTGAAGGACTAGTCCTCCCTCTTTCCTAATACTTCGTGTCCAAGTGCACATAATACGAAGACGTGAAAGAGGCGCTAGCTATCACAGTATGGTTTTGTTTTCAATAAATTGGTAGTTTCAATTCAATTCAGTAGTAAGTAATAAAATAAATTTAAACCCTAAAAAAAGTAAGATACAAATGATGAGAACCAAAATGCTATCAATAGTAAAGAAACAGAAACAAGCCATGTGAGAATTAGATATATTTTTCGCGCTATTCGGGCAGCTTCAGGTCACTAAGGCTCTAGACGGGCCGCTTAAGGGGAGTTCGTACGATCCCGTGGCCTGATGATTGGAAGCTGCTTTACTCTGCTTGCGGCTTGCTCGCTCTCTTCACCCGCTCTTAGAGTGCATTTTTGACGAGCTAGCGTCGCGGAAAAGCAGGATACAGGGCAGTATACGGGGTGTGTTGACCTTATTCATTATGCGATACTCACACTAGAATGTACGATGCTCCTCAGGCTCGTCAATATTGGCGATCTTCGGTAAATCGGTGCTAATTGCTTATTAACCAACTTGGTGCGCGCTGCTAAAGCCTCGAGCCTCAATTTATTTTGTTTCGCGTGGCGTGTGCATGATGCCTTCTCTCGGAGTCAATGGGAATCATCAGGCCCTTCGTTTAACTTCTTTTTTGGATCTCTAGACTTCGTACGTACCGAATCGGATATGACTTTTGTATGTTAATATGGCAATCGATAAACGGTGTATCCGTATACTTGTACAGACTCTGGGATAATACTATTCACCAAAGCCCTAACACGATCCCGCTGCTCATTCAGCATCTCTACGATTTCGATGCATTCGCCCAATATTCCTGAACTTTCTGGATGCATTCGGATCCCCTTCAACGAAATTTCGCCATTACTTATCTGGAATGTGCTATTATCCCCCGCCTAACTGTACTTTGAAATCCTGCTTTCGGAAGAAGTCGATACCTAGAATTATTGGATGTTCCATTTCTGGAACTTTCTTTAACTCGATGATTCCTTCCTTATCCTCCACTAAAAACGTGTTGTGGATAGTTTCGGAAAAAACTCTGATAGCTAGCTGTATATATACTGTTCACATACTATTTTATATGAAGTATTTAAACCAACTCTGTTAGTAGTATTTCCTCGTTTACTCAATAAACTTTAGCGGAGACTAGAATAATAGACAATATTTATGCTAATCTTCAAAATTTATACGAGAATGCTCTAAAAGAACTTTTACAGTTATGAATTAAATCGTTTCATTTCTATTAACGTTGGATCACCCGCTAATATTCTGAGCAATGCGGATTTAGATGTTGCCAAATTTCCAAAACTTGATTTTCCTAAATTTTCCGGCGCATACGAGGTTTCTCGGATCTCTTAAAAATGCTCGTACACTCTAAACCAGCTAAGAATTCTAGTAAGATTTGTTATTTAAAAATCTGTTTGAAAAGTGCAATTGTGAAATATTAGAACACAACTGACGCAAATTATGTTGCTACTTGAAGAGCATTTGATTGCGGTTTTTTGATCAAAGATTAATCATTAATAATCATTTGAATGCACTTTTGAAATTGTATCAATTGAAGGAGCCTTTTTTTCGAAGTACAATCCATTGCGGGCAAACAAAATGTTCAAACATTAATGAATTTAAAAATGTCCGTTGCCCATTAGGATATTTATAGGTTGATATTTTTTTGTTGATCTATATACTGGCCGCGTGTTTGTTACGAGAAAGTATCGAGATTTCATCGATACTTATGGGAAACTCGGGCTCCTGGTGCTTGTATTGGATGTTAAGCCTCGACATCCGAGAGCGTGGTATTTACCACATCTTCAGGTTGTTTCGGTTTTATTACTTAGCGGAAAACTTCAAGTTGTATTTAATATTTCTCGCAAAAGAAAGGATAATTCTTTTTACATAATTTTCCAATGGCAGGTCAAATTCTTTAAAGCGATCTCGTTCTAATTTTGCTAAATTCGGCTGGCACTAGGAAGCCGGGGTGAAGTCAGTAAAACACTATCTTAAAAGAGTTATTGGCAATCATACTGTTACTTTTGAAAAGCTATCGATCATACTTGTTCAAATTGAGGTTTACCTTAATTCTAGCCCTGTATGCCCCATTAAATTGGATCTTGACGATCTCAAAACGTTAACTTCGGCATATTTCTTGGTAGTTGAGGCATTTAAATGATGCCTAATGAAGAACACCTAATATATCTGAAAATGTACTAACCAGATTCCAATTACTCCAGAGGACATACTAGTTTTATATCGGTCAAATTCTGCATCTATTGTGGAATAAATCGATATTGGACGTCCATGCATGGTTGGTTGAGAAATTAGTTTGTGGAATGGGGACTTGCTTCATTGAAAAGTTAAGCAATACTTCATGCCAACAACCCTTACCATATCGATGCCGGATGCCATGCTTAGTCTGCACAGGTCCACACTAATGAGACACATAAGTATTCTAATTCATGTACTTATGTGCATTGCTCATGGAAGCTGTTTTCCTAATGTGAAAATGTTAGATCTTAAAAAACAAAGTTTTTAACTAGTGGATGAAGCTGTACGATACATGCAACTGCGCACTTGGCGTCAAAAGGCTCAGTGCAATAGTGCGTGTAGCCTGTCTATACATTGGAGATGAGAGAAGGTCGATGTACTGGCCACCAAGATGTCCGATAATTTATTAAAATTAAGTGAGCAATTTAATAATAAGAGTGTAAGTAATAGTGTGGATAAAAATAGTTGTGACTTTATCTGAATAGATAAAGGTGAGTTAACGCGGGCGTTAAATTTAGAGAAGGATGTATTGTTGCGGCTGCGGGACTACCACCGGGAGTGCGGGAGCTAATGGCATTAATAACAGTTTCATTTAAAATTATAATACCATAAATAATACCCTTACAAACAATAACAGTAAGTACCCTAAAACATTAAAGCAAACAATAGTAAACAAATCAACAATAATCATAAACATAATAGAAAACATAATAATAACAATAGAAACAAGAATAGAAATAGAAATATTCATTTTAATGAATCGGCTCTCGAGGTTTTGGGATGAATCGCGGCGACTAACTCCAAATAACAGTTTCTTCGCAGACTAGCGGCAGGGCTATCATTGCAGATTATTCAACACAGTCCTACGAATATAGCACCCACATTCCGCACCTCGATAGATTTTATTCTTGTGGAGGACAATTATATGGTAGTATCTGCTGACAATCTACTTTCTCCTTTTCTTTATATAGTAAAGGGCCTGTACAGTTGTTGACGGGCTGTGATTGGAAGACGTTACTGACGAAGAGTTACTTGAGGTCGCAGTCGCAAGGCTCAACTACAATTTAATGATGAGAATAGATGAATTGGCCCCAGTGAAAATTATGAAATTAAGTAAATAATAATAAAATAAAGATAGCCTACCTTGGATTGGACTGTAGCTTCGTAATTTGCAGCACAAGAGTGGGTATAGACCATCAATTGCCTACAGACGTAAGCATTTGCTACCACGAGCAAGTGGATCTTTGCATGGACTCATAACGGATAAGTTTAACACTCACTTTGCGCAGGTATCTGTGTCAAATACCATCGACGATGATCAGATCTATGCCGTGCTCAACACTGCTGCTGATGGTGGTTTACGGTTTAAAGTGATAAATATTAACGATATTGTTTTGTCACTATCTAAGTTCACATCGCAGGCAGTTGGTGAGGATGGCATTCCGCATAGTATAGTTGTGAAGGCTCTTCCGATCGTAGGTTCGTTTTTAGTGCGCGTATACAATAGCTCACTTGATAGCGGAGCAGCAAGCAAATCAAAAATACCTTCCAGGTCAGATGATTTTCGGCCAATTGCACTGCTGTACTTTCTCTCAAAGTTGCTTCAGAGAATTGTTTATGACCAGTTTATGGAGTACTTGTTATCTCATAATACCCTTGACCCAATCAATGTTCAAGACAATGCTCTGTTAAGATTGACTGAAGACGTACGCACTGCTATGGATAAAAGACAGGTTCTGTGTTAGGACCATTGCTGTTCTGTCATTACATTAATTTACTTCCCTGGAGCTCAAGACAAGGCTACAATGCTGACAGAATTTTTTTGTGCGGTATTTGGCGGGTGCAAGGTCGGGCGATCATATCACCCCCTTTAGGATCTGATTGGGTTAAATGAGAGTAGATGGTTGGATGGAATATTTTATGTACCTAAAAATCTACAAGGTCTTTCGGCTGCGTAAACCGGAGTACCTCGCTGATTTATGCTTTTCTGATGCATCCGATCGGCCGATCAGGGGTGAACCTAAAGAGGTTTCTGTACCGCGAATGTGCACCGCGATGGGAATTAGATCTTTATATGTTCAAGGTAGTCATCTGTGGAACAAACTGGCATCCTGCTTAAGGAATGTATACTTTCTTTCTCGCTTCAGGGAGCTAGTGATGTAGCATTTGAGGGGTCGGGACATTAGGGTTCATTGTAGTCGTTCTTTTAATCTTGTTTTAACTCGCCCCCTAAATCTAGTCGTATGCGTGTATCTTGAGTATGTATGTATACATCATTCTCTTTATATTATAAATATATTTATTTCACTCATTGTGTGTGTGTATAATTTCATATCATTTATCATATGTGCATATAACCATACTTGTAATCATTGTGTCAATGTGTATATATGTGTGACTACTGATAGGTAATACAGAAAATGTAAGCGATGTGTATTGTAATTTATGACAAAATTGTGACTTGACTAATGCAGTGATAGTATGTCATAATATTTATAAGTAAACTTAAGATGTTGTTTTTATGACTGTAAGTTTTGTGCAATATTTTGTTAGTTATTTACAAATAAACATTTATCACTCTATCTCCGTCTTTATGCGTTTTTCAGCATTTCATAGATTTCGAATTAATTAAGAACAAGAAAATATACAATAATTATTGGTATAGTTGAATTATATTAAGTTGATTTCTTTTTTATTTCGATTTTTCTCACTTTTATAGCGAATTTCTGTTTTTATTAATGTCAGGCTCATGACGTTTATTGTTTTATTTCCAATACACTTTGGAAATATTTTTCCGCAAGATTATTTATTTGTGTACAATTATTTTTGCATTTATACAGTTTTAGTTTTTGTATGGCCCAAGCATAGGAAATAATAATGTCGCATATAACGCACCCTATTAAATTTTGTTTTATGCAGAATTTTTAGTGCAGTGGAGCGATAGGCTTTATAGGAGTAACATCAATATTTTTTATTTTAACTGCAATTCTAATTTAGTCAAGAAGCTTATTTCTACATATGGAATTATAATTTTAAGAGTATTATCTTTGAAATTTGTTTATTTTATAAATATTTTCTATATGATAAACCAGTTGAATTTATATCCATCTTGTATTAGCATTGTAATTTTTGTGTACGATTTTATTATTGATTGTAATTGACAAAAATATTACTATTCCCTTAATTTACATCGCCGACTCAGAGTAAGCTGGAACCGGTCTGAGATCATTAAACAAGTAAATAAATAATTAATCTTTTTTTACCAGCCAAGCCTTTATCAAACGTATGCATAAATTTTTAAGGAATTAATTTTGAAAAGAAGTACAATAATAGTATTAGTCTCAAACAAGCCAAATAAATTTCTACTATACCGTTAAAGATCTTTAAGGATCAATTTGCATCAATTTACAGTGAGTGGTTTTCATAGGACACGGAGGGAACCAAAACCCTTTTCTAATTTTACCAAAACCTTTAGATTTTTATTCGTATCCAGTCCAACCCACAAATTTCCCATGGTGTCGTCATCCCCCTCCTTTCGTTCTGTGAATCGCATATCATACGATTATATCGACGGCTGTGCCATCTTACGGTCCCATAACCAGAGCACCTTCAGGAAAGGTCTCCAAGGATTATCCGGCGCAAAAGTAGAAATAGAGGCGATGGCCTAGCACTGGAATACAATTTGACCATCGTCGTCTTATAATCTTGGAGTGGGTAGAAGGTCCGATAGCGAACGCAGTGCTTCAACTTTATACAATTCTAACATAACAAAAAAAATCTCGTACATTTATAATAATAATATATATTATAATATAATTATTCATTTTTTTATAGTAACTTACTTACATTCTTGATCTGAAGAATTATCACACTTGTCATCTCTATTTTTCATGAAAGGAAATTTTCTACTAAACGAATAATTTTTCCTCCATTTATCAATATCTGACTGCTAAAATATAATAAAATAATCTATGTAATATTGATCTACTAAAATTTGTTTAAAAAATATAATCCGAAAAGAAATATTTAACTCAAATACATACAGATAACACTTTCTTTACGGCAAGGCTTTTGCATTTGTATAAGAAAAGGAAAAAATGAATTTTGTCTGTTGATTGAATATGGCTATACAATGGACAAAGATATCATATAAGCTTAATAACGCCTTGCACAGTCTGTACAAAATCTATATCTTTCTTTTTATCTCGCAATCACGTGGATATTAAAAAACTCGTATTAGGCTAAGTCATCTCTTTTTCACATCAATTATCCCTTTTTCACAAAGAAAAGATTAGATTGTGGAAATCTTTTTCTAATGACTGCCCGTTTGTTATGAATTCTTTGATCTTTGTATTTTACTTTAAATATGAAAGGATCTATTTTTCTGAGGAGACTTCTTATTTCGCCTTTGTCGTCCATTAATTTTGTGACGCCTCGGAACTGAAATCTTCAATATCCATCCTGAGAATATCCAATCAGCACGGGTGAGGTCATGACTATTTTTGACCTTTTTATTTTATATGGTATATTATATAAGTTTTAGTTATATTTAGAAAGAGAGAGTGTTATTAATTATTTGTTTTTTGGTCTAGTTTTGGATGAATTTTAACTTTCATTACTTCTCAAGCAATTGCCATTACTTCTGAAACGTCTAAAATCATTTGGTCGAATGCAATAATTAGTTAGAAGGAATATTTTAGATAGAAATATTAGATGGGTTAGATTGTTGAATATTTCTTTTAATTCATTCCATATAGTACGTAAAGTTGCACTTATTAAGTCTATTAAATCTTGACTATAGCTGTCTTGGTGATTTTCCGTCTGATTTATGCAATTGCATGACTTGTTCGCTGCAACATCTGTTGGTGAATATTCTTCCTTCAAAGTTTTGAATATAAAATTATGAGGGGCACCTGATATTAGTTGAAACTGTGCTTTTCATAGTTTGTTTAAATTTAGGTGTATTATAATTTTCTATACCGCATTCTTGAAATAGTCCAAGATATTTGTAATACAATCCGAGGTTAGCATATAAATGTAAAATCTCGTGTGTAATTTGATGTTCGACTATGAATTACACTAAGTGTAGGGTTACGAACGTAGCGTGTAGGTGCTAATTTTACTTTTCAAAATATTCTCTAATATTCTTGTCATTAGGTATTCCAAAAATAAATCATTGCTTCCCAGGATTTCTACTACTTTTAAAGACTCTAGATAATATTATTTGAATTGCTGTATATAGAGCTCATTAATTATATAGATATACTAGGACGCTTCTTTCGCCAGGGAGTATCAAACGTTCAGAGACGACTACCGTCAGTTGGAGCACATACGCCCCAAGTATTTGGTTAACTATGTCTTTCGTCACGGCATCTGGTAGTATGGCGATGCCCGAGTGAAGTTGCGCGTGATTGTCAACGCCTTCTGAGCAACTGCAAGTGGCCACAACATCAATAACGTTCTTAACGAGGGTCGAAGCTGCAGTATTTATGTAAGATATGTACGTTATTTTTTTTACATTTATATTTTTAATATTATACAATATTTTGCTATATTTTTTGTATTATTTTATAATTTTATATTTAGTCGTAAAGAATTTCGCATAGCCCGCGTAGTCGCTCTTTCTCGCACTTACCAGTCTTTCGCTCATTCTCTCTCTCTCTCTCTCTCTTTCTCGCGGAATCTGTCGCCTATTACGCGCATAGACAAACACCACTATACATCGGTAGCGGCCCGCAATCTATATCCACTTACACTTCAACACCATCAACATTCATATGCGTGAATCACAGTGCGAATTTCTGCGCGCCACCGTGTTTGATCAAAGAGAGAGAGAGAGAGACAGAGCTATCAGGTGCGCGATTGGCCCTCGGTCCTTGCTCGACGGCACGATTTCAGCAGTGGGACTAGGGGCGCGGAAGGTACCGAGATCCGCGGAAGTGAGCAAGAGCATATCGCACTTAATTAAAGTATTTAAAGTCAGAAACAGAGTGAGCGAGAGAGAATTCGAGATAGATAGAGATAGTGCCATATATATACGGTGTAGGTTAATTGCACATCAGTGGATACGGACACCACTATACATCGGTAGCAGCCTGCAATCTATCCAACTTCATCTACAGTACCATCCGCATTTATGGAAGGCGGGACCTGCTGAGATTATATGAAAGCGAGAAGTGTTAGAGCGCCGGCAAAATGCAGCAAATGTGGGCTGCACTGTCATCCAGCATGGTCCACGACCGCGTCACGCGCGGCACATACATATACGAGTCACGTCTGTGTGCCTAATACACAGCCATCGTCAAGTGCCCTCTCCATATCTGAGAGAGAGCGAGAGATAACATGGTTGGAGCGAGAGAGAGAGACTTTCCTTAGAGACTTCCTTGATATCCACAAGGACGTTCAATAGATGGTCGATCAGGCGAGGACTAAATATGTTCATAATCGCCTGTTCGACTCTCAAAATTCCAGCACAATCTGGCGTGAGTTACGGAACCTAGGGTTGCTGTTGCGAGGAACTGAGTCTTTGCATCGGCTCATGTCGAATGAGCTTAACAATCACTTTGCTCGGGTATCTGTGTCAAGTACCACCGACGACAATCAGATTGATGCCGTGCTCAGTTCAGCCGCTGATGATGGTTTTCCGTTTAAAGTTATAAATGTCGATAATGTGTTCTGTTAAGATCTAAGTTCACATCACAGGCAGTTGGTGAGGATGGCATTCCACATAGTGTAGTTGTTAAGGCTCTTCCAAATATAGGTCCGTTTTTAGTGCGCCTACACAACGGCACGCTTGAAAGTGCACGCTTCCCTAAGGTGTGGAAGAAGGCTCATGTGGTGCCATTGGCTAAATCAAAAACACCTTCTGGACCAGATGATTTTCGGCCTATTTCACTACTTTGCTTTCTTTCAAAAGTGCTTGAGAGAATTGTGTATCACCAGTTCATGGAGTATTTGGGTCTCATAACATCCTCGACCCACTCCAAACTGGGTATCGCCGGCACAGTTCGACTGAGACTGCTCTGCTGTGATTGACTGAAGACGTACGCAATGATATAAATAAAAGACAGGTGACGCTACTGTTACTATTTGACTTTAGCAAGGCGTTCGACACTATATGTTCCATCTTCTTGACTCTCCACCACACTAGGTGTTCTTCAGGGTTGTGTTTTAGGACCATTGCTGTTTTGCCTTTACGTTAATGACCTTGGTCTTGCCCTCGACTCTATGGGCGTGAGACATATTCTATATGCTGACGAACTCCAGGTTTACCATACTGACCCGTGCAATCTGGGACTAGGCCTCGTATGCATCTTTGAAACTCAATTTTGGAAAGACTGCGATTCTTTTTAGAACTCGCAAGTTCCTTTCTGACATTGAGTCGGCCGGGTTCAATTCTATTGAACTCTTGGAGGGGGCAGTCGTGTCTTTGTCTGAGACTGTAAAAAGCCTTGGTGTTGTACTAGACGCGGATATTCCCTGGAGACCACACATTGAATTGACTTGCAAAAGAGTCAACCAGGTTTTATATAGTCTACGTTTTTTCCGTCAGTACACCACGGAGGCTCTTCGTGCCAAGCTGATGTGTTCACTGGTCTTTGCACATTTCAATTATCGTTCGACTGTTTACTTAGATGCGTCCCTCGAGTTGAGAACAAGGCTACAACGCTCACAGAATTCCAGTGTGCGGTATGTGAGGGGTGCTTGGTGGGATGATCATATTTCCCCCTTCAGGATCGGATTAGAGTGGATGGGAGTAGATGGTTGGAGGTGATTTTTTATGTATTTGCAGATCTACAAGATCTGACGGCTGCGTAAGCCGGAATACTTCGCCGATCTGTTCTCTTCTAATGCATCTGATGGGCCGGTCATGGGTGAACCTAAAGAGATTTCTGTTCCTCGGATGCGCACCGAGACGGGAATTAGATCTTTCTCTGTTCAAGGCGCTCATCCGTGAAACGGGCTGCCATCCTGTATTAGAAATGCGCCCTCTGTTTCTTGTTTCAGGGGGCTAGTAATGGAGCATTTGAGAGGTCAGTACATTACAACAGATTTTTCTAGTCAGTCATCCTCTTAATCTTCTTTTATTTTGCGCCCTAAATTAGTAGTATGTATGTGTAATGAGTATGTGTGTATTTATCCTTTCTCTCCGACTTGTATTCATTGTGTGAAAGTGTGTACGTGTGTGACTCAACTGATAGATGATAAGGAAAATGCAAGCAATATTTATGCTATGATAGTGTGTGACACGTTGCTTTTCCTATTACATTAGGAAAGGGCCCTTCCGCCCCGCGACGGCCCAAATGGCGTAGCTCGCCAATAATTCCTCTTTCTGCTTTGTCGGGCGCCAGGCGAGCTGCCCTGGCTAGCGTGCGCGGACTCTCTCCCTCAGAGGAGGTTCCGCCGGCCTCGGCGGGAAGGCACCGTATTCTCCGACCGCTATTTTGAGAAAAGAAGGGGTCACCCTAGGGAAACGGGGTTTCGGGTACCGCAAAAAAAATGAAGAGGTGTTGCTTGCTGTTTTTCTTGGACACTTTATTCACGGTTTCTTATACAATTTAGCCCGGCTCTGCAGTATTAGCGGCAGCGCGTCTGCCGCTTCTCGCAATTCGTGTGAATGTAGCGGCTTCGCGGGCCGCTACTCACGCGTCACAATTCCGCAGTGGCCTCGCTGGCCACTTCCCTCGCGTCACAAAGTTGCGGCGGCTTCGCTGGCCGCTTCTCTCGCGTCGCTATTACGCGGCGGCCTCGCTGGCCGCTTCCCGGCTGCTTCACCGGTCGCGTTCTCGCTCGTAACCGGTCGCGCGCTCGCGTTGCGACCTTCGCCCGCGTTCGTCCACGGCGCTCTAGCCGGTCGCGTCTCGATTCCCCTCGTCGCTTCCCGTCGCGTCGCGTCCCTCCCGAGCACTCCGCCCGCACTCTGAGCCGAAGGCTCACTCACCCCGGTTCTCGTCGGCCTTGGTCCTGTCCGGCGGCGGGCTGGCAGGCGGTGGTGGCTGGAGGGCGGCGGCAGTCGCCGGTCGGAGTGGCGGCGATCGGCCGCGGGTCGTCCCTCCTCGGGTGGCACCGGTCTCGCTGTCGGCTCCGGTGGGCCGGTGGCCTCTGTTCGTGAGGGCTGGTGGGCAGTCCTCTCTCGGGACTGTCGGCCGGACCGTCGGTTTCAGCGGGTTGTCCTCCGGGCCGATCTATTCCCCGTGGGCAGGCGCCTCTCCCCTCTGGTCGCACTACGGGAGGACGGCCGGTGTCTTGGCGAGGTAGAGCTCCTCCCACCAATTGCGGTCCTCTTTATTTCCTCCGACTTCCCTCGGCGCCTCCTCGCTTCGATTGTCGTTGTCGCACGGCTATTACAATTGCCGTCTCTGCGCGTCCACGTCTCGATAAGTTGGCACGTCTTCACACGCTAACGTCTCAAAGCTCTCTCGTTACGTCTTTGCACCTCAACGTCTCAATTCAATCTCTCGGGCCGGGGCGCTGACCACAGCGCGGGCCCTTTGTCTTTTCCGATTTTTCGGCGGCGGCGCGGCTAGGCGGCCGAAGGCTGCCCCCCCCCCCCGCGCTCTCCTCCTCCTCCCGACGGCCGCCCGGCAGCGGCGGCAATCGCGCCGGCCGGCTTTCCTCAAGATGGCCGATGCCACGGCCCGCCAGTCACGTCGCCTTCCTCTCGAGGCGGTGTTGCCGCGGCTGCAGGCTTGCAGTATTGCGCGGGTCAGGCTTGTGCGACCTATGCCTCAACGGGCTGCGCCCGCCGCTCGCCTACGTGCTCGGGCCGGACTTCGGTGCCCAGACCGATTCTTCCCCCGCCGACGATTCTTGTTCGTTCGAAGGCGCGCACGGAGGTCGCACGGCGGCTTCGCGTTACAATCTCCCGCATTTCTTTCTCCCCGTGATACCCGTCACAAGTGTGTAATTATATTTATAAGTAGACTGAAGATGTAGCGTCTATAAACGTGTGTTTTGTGCAATATTTTGTAAATTATTTACAAATAAAAATTTATCTATCTATCTATCTCTCTCACCACCGGAATTTACGAAATTTCTCAAAACATCGCACACTCTTGTAAATCTGATGGGTAAAGCCGAAATTTTAAGATGTATCGGAAGCATTTGAAAATATTCTCAAGCGTTCAAATAGTCGAACATGTTTGTGTTTACAGTCGGACAAGGGCAAAGAGTTTGTCGGCATTTCAAGGCTTTTCAGAATTTCCCGAAATCCCGATATAAAAACAGTCATCGTCGAGCGATTGAATTATACGATCAATAGGATTAAGTCAAAAATACCAAATGCTACATAGATATTTTGTGTAGTGGAACGAAAATGAAACCTCTACACGTATATTTGTATAATGCGGCCAAGGTGCGTGAAAATTTGAAAAAGTGTGCTTTTTAACAAACTATTAAAAAAATGGTAGAAAGAGGGCTTAAAGTGGAAATTACTGATATACTGCTTCCTCTCTGAGGCCGAAGTACTTTGGAGGGGCCCAAAACGCTCTCCGAAACGGATATATTAAAGGCAGTATTAAGGTATAAACACCTAGATGCAGGCCAACGAAGACTAATAGAGAAATTATTTCAAGAGTATGCAGATTGCTTCCATTTAAAAAATGAAAAACTTGGGACTACTAACAGAATAGGCAAATCGGAGGGATGATGTAATAAAAATCCTTCAATACAATAATAATGCCTTCTAATTCAAACTACCTGCTCTCCGCTTTTTCGCCTTGAAAAAACCAGACAGTCCCGGTAATAAAAGATACTTGTTCGTGGTCGACTTTGATAAATTCAGAATATAAGAAGCGATTCCATATAAGTTAGGAAGTAATAACGAAACTAACAAGTTACTGGATCAGGAAAGTATATAGGTGACTGTCCAATAGAGACAAGGACATAGATAACCATAAAGTTAAAAAAATTTTTTAAATTGAAATGTTTTAGATGGTGAACAGTTGTCCAGCATGCTCCACTATCTCGTGGAACGTGAACAAGGTGGCAATTAGATACACATGTCATGCCGCTGTGTGAGGCCGAATCGGGCATGGCGAGTTGTTAAATCCATACCTGACAGAGAGAGAGAGAGAGAGAGAGAGAAATAACACGTGTCGAGTGAGATTGCGCGCTGATCTCCCCCTTCGCCACTTCGCTAGTCAACCGAGTAGGGCGAAGCGGCTGAGCCCTGCATAATGAGCCAGATGATAACATCATCACCCTCGCCATTCGAATTATCAGGCCGTATCACAGATCTCTATTACAGGTCATATCTGAGTCGCTCAAAGCACTATCGGATTTCTCGGTGTCCATAATCGACGTGTTCTGTAATCGGTTCGATTTCATTGATCGAACAGTGTCCGATCTTAATTCTTTTCTTATGAGGAGTCTTGGCTGAGGCGATCCTGATACTTTGACTTTATCCGCACCAGCAATGGAAAAGTCTGCACTGACTTTTATGAGTCAAGTCTCTAAACTACAAAATATTAATAAAACGCAGTCGGCCTTGCTAGCAGTCCATGACATACACGATGTGGTACTGAAACATATCAGCAGGGCAAACGCCTGATGGGTTTATCTCACCATTTTAGCGAGAGGGTCCAGAGGGGAGGACCCTTACCCCTTCGCCTCAGTGCGCCGCGGCCGATTGGATCTTGTTTCACGGTCGTGGCGAGCGGATTTAGACGCCGAGAAGATAATTTCTGGTAGTCGTGGCATTCAGACGTAGATCATTTCTAGCAGTGGTGATGTTCAGATATACGTGGCGTACGGTTGTTATATTTAGCAGTCATGCCGTACAATCGTTAGAAGAGAGAAAATTTTCTTGAACAGTTGTGCCATGCAGTAGTGAGGAGAAAATACGTTAATGAAGAGATAGTCATGACGTAGAAGACGGAAAGTGCAGTGCACCGTGATTGCAGTAACTGAATCGCCGAAAGAAACTGGAATAAGGAGCTTTTCACGATCACCGCAGGCCATGAGTGAAGACTTGGGACATCGACGAGAGTGAGCAGAGGCTACCTTCTACTTCGCTCACCCCCCTAAGTCTAGCGAGCGACGCCAGATATGCCACTTCAGTAACCAGCTGACGACACAACAGCCGCCGTTCCAGTATTCGACGGGCAACGTCCCAGACGTCGCTTCGGTATCCGACGGACGACAACCACCAACGCCGTCTCCAGCATTCAACGGCTGGCATTGACTGAAAAAAATTCTGCGCAGGGAGTACTTGGACTCGAATGGGCCGCGGCGCCGACAAGCCAACAATGTAGCAATCGCACTAGTCATGAATTAGACCACGAATGTCGTATCGCAGTTGCGCGAGTGGTGGGCCACGAGCCGTACATTGTAATAACAAAGAACGCATATTTTCATTAAAAACCAAACGTATCACAGAATCACTTTTATTTTACATTCATGGAAAAAGTTGGTGAATATGTTGATTGGCTGTGATTGGGAGTGGCAATCCTAAAATTAAGTTGAGCTTGAATTATGTTACATGTGACTTAAGATCTAATGAAAGTGAATTTCATTCATAATTGTTTGCTTAACCCTCAAAATTGACGCTCCATATCCAATTAAACTGTATAATCCATAATTGCTGGCGCACTTAGGTTGATGGGTTTATACCCCATGAGGTTCATACTCACTTTATGAGCATTTCCGTATCTAATTCCATTAATAACGATTAATTGATACAGTTTTTGACGATTCTTGCTTTATAAAGTTTACTATTAACAATGTCATATTATCCATTTAAAAAATATAGTCCCACGGAGCTGATGTGACTGGCACCTTGTATTGTGTATGCATGTGAGATTGTGTTGGCTAAGAGATATTAATTTACATTTGTATTGAAAGAATATCTACGTTACATTTGTGGTATCTGATTAGCTGTGCTCATTGTAAAATTAGAAAAAGTTGTTAATAATTAATTATTTTATGTTAATGTGCAATATTTCTGTAAAATTTTAAAAACGTTAAATTATCTATCTATTTATCGACATGCGACATATATGCATATGTTGGATGTGCATAAAATGTCATGGAAGTACACGTTTTGAATGCCTAATTTAATTCCCATTTGGGCCACGCATGAAGTTTTTGTATATCTCATGTCTTTTCGTAATACATAAATAATATCGTTGAAAACGAAAACATGAGATTTATCATGCATTTAAATTATAATTATTGATTAAAACTTATAATTAAAAAATACCTTTTGGTTATAAAACTCCAAATAAAACACGTAAATCTGTAACTTGGGCTTCGCTAAGATAGTCGCCTGTATGATTATATTTATGAATTGTAACGCGTCGCTTTCCTACACTATGCAGGGTAGGCCCTTCCATATAATGATGGTTGCACAATGGCGTGTTTGCTAAATTTGTAGTAATATTGGGCGCCAAGCGAGCAGCCCTTGGCTAGCCGGTGGAGTTTCTCTTTCTCCTGGGGAGGTTCCACTGGTCTGGGCTGGAAGGCACCGGCACGAGCTTCTCTTGATTTCAAATATTACACAAAGGGAAGGGGGGAAATACAATAAAGGGCTTACTTTTGTAACGTGATGACCTGGGCGCTTCTCGCGCCCTCGCCTTTGGCCAACTACCCTTGATCGTATAGGGCGGGCCTAGGTGCTTCGGGGTGGTGATTAGCGAAGGACGCACTTAAAGCGGAGGCGTTCCGCCTCTAAAACTGACCGCACACGGAGGCCTGGGGCTCGTCCGGAAAACTCTATAACTCCGGGTAACGCGGCGGATCAAGACTCTCCGGTCCACGCGGGAAACCGAACTAACTCGATCATCTGTCAATCACCCGGCGATCGTGTTACAGGTGACCTGAGGCCTCCGTCACACTTTATAAAATAGATATTTTTTTCGTGCCTAAACTATATATAAATAAATATTTCCTAAACTAATTCCTAAGCTGATATTTTTATAACAGACGTTACAAAATTATATTCCAAGAGTTAGATGAAATGTGTACCTTTTCTGGATATATAGACATCGGACCTTGAAATTTCACCGACTTTTCTTTAGCTCGTTGCTTTCTTTCCCAACGACTACGAGAAGGAATAATGCCAAATATATCACTGTTTTGAGAAACTTTGGTTGCTTGCCACCATTCATTGTCGCTTGCATTTAAAACGTGTAATATATCTCCAAAATTGAAGGGAAGGCCAATGCTTGGTAAATCATCATCTTTGTTTGGATCGTAATCGAAAAGTGCCCTTGAAAACAAAAAATTTATTATTTATGTATAATAAAACGTTTCCGAAAATCGAAGGCAATACATATTATTTATATATGTGCTTATGTATGTGTGCGCGCGTTATATATGGCACAATGCATTTATATATATCCTCTCGGCGCCCGAGATAGATATATGGCCGAAAAGCTCGCACCCGCACGCGCTATTTTGCTTTTCTTGCTCTCCCGCCTACACTTCAGTACGCGGGAAACGTCGCGGCGGCGGTCAACCTGTAGGTCAGGAGCTGGAAGAGTGCAGTCCCTTCGCAAGACTTGCGCTCCACCTCCGTAGAGCAGCCGCTAGCCCCTGGGAGCGTAACTCAAGGACGTATCCTCATGGGTAGATTAACTACCTGGCAGCATAGCCCGACTATCGACAAAGGCAGAGAGACAGCTCATATTTTATCGATTTAAAATAATCTAACTGGACTTGGCGAGTCGGGAAGATGGAGAGAAAGAACGGCGCGTAGGAAGGACTTTGTATTTACCTACCATTCAGAGATAGATAGATAGATAGAAGTTTATTTGAAAAATTTTTACAAAATTATTGTACAAATAACACTTGAAAACGCAATCATCTTACGTCATAAAATATAAATTATATCACATACACGTCATTATCACAGATGTAGCGTAGCATATGACAATAAAAAAATAAATATATAATTGTTACTCAAAATTCTACAAATAAGTCACATTTCTCTCATAATTAATGATCTATCAGTCAGTACACATTCAAACACAATTCTCACAACACTCATACGCAATATAAACAATTCTCTCGAGCATTTTTGAAAAAAAGCAAGGTAGTGGAATAGGCCGAAAATCATCTGGTCCAAAAGGTGTTTTTGATTTGGCCAATGGCACAACGGGAGCCTTCTTCGATACCTCTGGGAAGTGTCCACTTTTAAGCGAGCCGTTGTACAGGCGCACTAAAAACGGATCTATAACCGGAAGAGCCTTAACAACTACACTATGCGGACTGCCATCCTCACCTACTGCCTGCGATGTGAGTTTAGATATTGACAGTACAATATCATTAATATTTATATCTTTAAACCGAAAAATACCGTCAGCAGCAAAGTTGAGCATGGCATGTATCTATGTTGTCATCTACGGAATTTGATACAGATACCCGTGCAAAGTGAGTGTTATGTTCATCCGGCATGAGCCCATGCAAAGACCCATTCACTCGTGGTAGCAAACCTAAGTTCCGCAACTCACACCAGATTGTTTCTGGAATTTTGAGCTTTAAACAGGCGATTATGAATGTATTCAGTCCATGTCTGATCGATTTTCTCCTGAACGTGTTTGTGGAGATCGAGGTAGTTCTCAAGGAATTGCCTTCATCCTGTTCGTCTATACCGTTTGTACAATGCCTGACTCTTGCGCTGCAGGTCACGAAGCTCAACTCCAATCCAAGGAAGGCGATTTTTATTTAGTTTCACAATTTTCACCGAGGCTAGTTCATCTATTGCCATCATTAAATTGTAGTTGAACTTCACGACTGCTGACTGAACATCGAAATCCTCCGCCAACAACGGCCCCTAATTACAGTCCGCCAACAACTGCACAAGCCCCTCGCTACTGATGCTCTTATAGCCCCTGTATTCAAAAGAGCAACCGATAGATTCGGGGACAAAAGAGAGAGAGAGAGAGAAAGAGAGAGAAACTTCCTCCCTTCCATTCTCATGCGAAGTAATACTGTCCACGCATAATTATAAAAGCGCGGTCCTTCAACGAGTTTAGTGCACGATCCGGCGAAGATCGTAAATTGATCCGGATTTCACCCGTTGAAGCGCGAGCGAGTGTTCCAAGCGGTTGCTCGCGCGAAGACTGTCAATCAAATCGTCCCGAGCGCTTGCGTAATGTAACGCATCAATAATAATTGTTTACGCTTGTAAGCACGCGTTGCGTAAACGAATCTCTATAACAAATTAATACACTTTGGATTGCTGGCACGAAGCCAATAATTAACATATTATTTATTCGGCGCGTAGGCGTCGTACATCGCCTTTCCTCTCCTCGTCTCAAGGCCTCTGCGGGAGTTGCAATTAGCAACTCATTAGTTGAATCGATAGCTATTTTCCGCGCTGCGTACAGTGCTCGGACTTGGGGCAAGTATCAGGTACACTGCCCCATGTGACGCAGACTTCGTCACACGTATCATAAATTGTTATTATATTAAATTTTCGAAACTTTTAAATATTTTTCGAAAAAAAAATAAATATTTTTTCGGTGCATACAGGCAGTGCAAAAAATAAAGAATTATCGAATGCAAACCACATATTAATTGAGGTAGGGCCAAAAGGGTCAATGACTGACAGACAGCCTTGGCCGGAGAGCTGCTGCTTTTGTGGCCCGGGATGTGGGGGAGGGGGGCACCGTGCGCACGCTCGCTCTCCCGCGCGCGTCTCCCCGAAAGCTACCTGGCGGTGAGGCCTTCTGGCCCTCGCTTCAGTGTACCAGTCTGGCGGTCGGCTCGACGCTGGCCCCTGGATGTTGTCGGATACCCGTCGTCCCCTTTCCCGGTAACGTTGGGGAGGTTGGGCGCTCATACGCCCCTCAGGTGGGACTATGATGATTGTTGCTGGTGGGGCTGCGGCTCACACTCTTTCGTCTTCAAGTGGTTGGGAGACCACGTCCCTATGGTCAATGAAGTACGGCAGCGGGCTTGTGGACCGGCCAATCACCTTAATCGAGACCCTGTGTCAAGTATTAGAAATAGAAAGAAATTTTAATTTAGGAAGCCGAAAGGCTTGAAGGAAACGAAGAAGATTCATATGATCGACGTCCGGAAAATTAGTATGCGTTTTGCAACTAACGGAGCACGGGGCACTTAAGAGCAGAGACCAGAATCTTGAGAACCGACTTTTCCGTAAAAACAGGAAAGAATAAATCATGGAAATAATTATTTGGAAATAAATGAATACACCATTCCATTCGAGAATTTGGCGCATAATTGCACATCGAAGTAAAATTTCGGAGAGAGTCAAATAAACGAGGAAGGTAAGAATCGAAATGAAAAAATATTACAGCAAAAAAGATATCTATATAAGAAAAATCTAAATTTTATGGAATAATGACGACGAGTATGTGCAAGAAGAGATTGTGTAAAAGGAGACTAAACTGGGTGATATGAAAAATAATTCGAAAACTAACACAGGAACATACGATTTTTAAGCGACATTAAGGGTCACCGAAGTAGGTGAGGAAATACCCTCCAGAACGATCAGATTAAAGGCAGTATTAGAGTATAAAGACATAGATGAAGGACAACAAAGATCGATATATAAAATAATTGAAGAGTGTACAGATTGATTCGGTTTAATAGGCGAAGAAATTGAAACTACTGATAGAATAAAGCATTATATTCCCACTACAAATGATTTAGCAGTAACTACAAAAACTTACGGTATTCCGCATGCATTAAAGTGAGAATTAGATAGACAAATCGAGAATGCTAGGAAACAATATAATTGAGCCGATTAATTCAAACTACACGTTCCCGACTTTTCTCATATTAAAAAGGCCAAACAGCCCTGGCCATAAAAAATACCTGTTGGTGGTCGACTTTGGTCAACTAAATGAATGCGTGCTCCGGGATAAATACACGTTACCTAATATCTGAGATATAATGGAACAAAACGAAGGCTACAACAGAGAATACTAACTAAGAGACTATAACATTTAATACTTTTCAGTGTTCGATTCGGCACAAAGATTCTTTTATAGATATATAACTGGCTTCGCCTCTTCTTACGGACCTAATCATTTTAAACGATTAGCCATGGATATGTCTAATAGCCCCGCAACTTTCCAACGAATGGTCGATAATATCTTTAAAGAAATGGTGCAAAATAAACAAATGTTTATCTATTTACGTGAGGGAGTAGTTTATGGAAGATCTATTGAAGAACATAATAAAGTTGCCAAATTTTTTCAGAAATCAGAGAATCATAATCAAAATTAGAACCAGGATAAATGCGACAAGAACATATCGATGACTAAAACAAAAGTATTATTGATGTAATTTGAAATTAGACATATAAAATTACACACGCAAATGTTTAAAGTACCAATTTATGAAATTAGTAAGGGTTAAAAAACAGCCAATGACGATTATAGATACTCCTCAAGCACCAATGGAGAAAATCAGCCTCAATATAGTGGGACCATTTCCTACGTGACAAAACAGTTATAACATTAATCATACAGAGAAAATTCAAAATTGTGCTTGGCAGCTACCTTAAAAGATGCAAGCACAGAATCAGTAGAGTTTCATCTCGGTAATAGTGTTTGGTTGCTAAAAGAATATACATTGGACAAAAAAAATATAAATTGGGAAACTAAATGAAGGACCGCATACTATTATCGATATTTTTAACAATAATCGAAACGTTAAAATTGAGAAAAATAACAGTCATTCGAAGGTGGTACATAGCAATTGAATTCGAATGTCATATGGACAACCAACTACATAGAAAGACCTGACTCCAGCAAAATCAACAAAGAGGTCAATCTAATGGGAACAATTACATCTTACAGATGCCCCGTTCACATAAAAGGAGGGAGAGATATTAAACTCATTATCGAAATAATAAAAAGTAATTCCCTTCGAACCCTCTTTGCATCCTTATATAATAAGAAATGTAAACTACTGGTATACTAACAATTTTTTCAAGAATATAGAAAAAGTATAGCAAAAATAAGATAATATTAAAAAACTTTAGAATATAAGATACGATTGCCATATCATTCAGGAAGTAATAACGAACCTAACAAATTACTGAATCAGGAAAATTTATTGCTTACTGTCCAACGGGGTGAAGGACAGAGATAACCATTAAATTAAAAAAATTCTTTGAATCAAAATGTTTCAGATCGTAAAGAAATAATAACAAAACATTCGGGTTATCATAATGCCTAGAAATAAGTAACTTTGGTAAACAAAAAAATAAGATAATAAAATAAGAAACGATTTTTAATACAAATTTAATATAATAACAATGAATCGAATGTACACGGAATAATCGAGAGAACGATGAAGTTGTACTTGTCCGTTCTACTCGGTGTGCGGACGTGTAATAGACAAAATTTGTGCATTATGTACAATAATGCGACTTAAACAAAGGTAGAAAAACAAGGAAAATTAGAAAAACAACTTCAGAAGAAGTGAAAGAATGATGTGTCCCGACGCTATTTCTAAAAAAATCAGTCAGCGACAAAACTGCGAAGTTCGCAATAAAAGTATTGATCGATCATACGAAAATAAGTAATTCCAAACGATCATGAAGTAAGTCCCCCAAAAAATTCTCGAAAAATGGCTATGCAAAATAACGAGAATCAAAATATAAAAGAAGATAATAGTTGGAAAACCAAGCCTACGGAAACATCCATATCAAGAACCGGGACATTTGAGCCGTCCAAGCTCTGACCATGCGTTCCGGTTCCCGAGCCATCGACCGCTGCACTTATGACCAAGTTTCACGACTCAGACGCCCTGTCTAGGAGTGGCACCTGTGCGGACTGTTAGATCGAATACCGTTCGGAATTATCTTTTGGATAAAAGATAAGCTTCGAGGTGTTTCTCACTTTTACAAAAAGTGATTATTTATTGTAAATTAATTTTTTTGGCAGAGTTTTATATATGCATATATATATCGCGCGTGGCATATACATACATGTGTTACGCTTGTGTGCCGCGGAAGCAGGCATTGCCAAGTGCCTCCTCGATATCTGACAGAAATAGATAAATAGATAGATAAATGTTTATTTGTAAATAATTTACAAAATATTGCACAAAACTCAGAGTTATAAACAAAATTTTTTAAGTCTACTTATAAATATAATTATATACTATCACAGGATTATTCAAATCAAAGATGTAGCGCAGTTTTGACATAAATATTATGCCAAATTATATTGCTTCAATTTCCTCATTATCTACCAGTCGAGTCATAGACATACACATATTGACACAATCAATACAAGTACGGTTATATATACATATGATAAATGAAATGAAATCATACACACTTACAATGCGACACGGCGAGCGCGGTGTGGCGGCCCAACGTCGTCTCGGGGCCGTGATATTCGACGGGTGCGAATAAACAGCTATTTTTCCCAAGAGCCCCGAGTTCATTATTGTGTCCTCCCTCCCTTCGCGATCCCCACCGCGGCGACCACCACGAGGCTAGCCGCCCAGGGCTAGCCTGGCCTGGTCCCTTCCGGGGCGACCACGAACCTGCGCGACAGGCAGGCGGGCGCTCCGGGCCCCTCCGAGGCTTGTTGGCCTCGAGGTAGAAGCATCACGTCACAAGTTTTTGTAGTAAGAGAGAGAAAGAGAGAGAGGAAGAGAAAACCAGAAATATTCAGATAGTAGCGTAGTGCATACAGCGTATTTAGTCGGTGCACAGCAGTGCATAATATTAAGATTTGGTTGCTTGTTGGAGGCGAGGCGAAACGCCTCCCGTTTTTGATTGAGGAGGCCGTAGCCGATCGTGTTAGAGTACTTCCGCTAAGCTGAAAATAACCGCTACGAAAGAAAGTAGCATTTTATACACAAGTTAATTATAGCGCGCAAATATCCCGCGTCGTGAGTGAGAGAGAGAGAGAAGGAGATAGATAGAATCGCTATAGTTTGAATTATTGTCGGGAGAACTACTATATTTATTATAATAAATATTCATTTAATATTTAAATTCTTCATACGTACGAGTACGTAATTTTGTCACCTTTTCTTCTCTAACATCTAAAATTCCAATCCAATTGCTACGATCAACTATCAGGGACCTGAGATAACCAGAATTATTTGTTATGCTCTCTTAGAGTAGAATATTATTCTACTCTGGAGCACTCCGATTCTCTAATAACTGACTACCCATGTTGCACAAAATTGGTAAATTATGGTATAAATAAACCTACATGAAAATATGTAAACACTGAGCTACTCGAAGTGGGAAATGTGTTCCGGCACTGACGAAACAAGCCCCGGATAGGCGAGGAGTAACCGAAGAGTCGTCTCCAACGTTTAATAGTTGTGTGGTGGATGGGAGGAAGGAGTGCGGGAAGACGGTCAAACTATTGTTGGGGCTATCGTTATACGAGTGGCCCCGAAAAGGGCCAATGGCCTCTGGAAGTACCGTTGTCCCACACTTCCCGGGGCCGTGTCTTCTGACCCGGCTACCGCCCTAGGGTGCATCCTTGTCGGGCACTATCCGGGACCACCGAGTCTCAGGCGGCCGTCGCTCGCTGTTTCTTGGGGCCCATTGCTTGCAGGTTCGATGCAGGAGGAAACGAGATTCAGCAGTTGGGTTTGATGTTTTTTATTTTAAAGCTCTCCTGGTCCAGTCGTCCGGCCGCTTCTGAGCTAACGGCGGGTCGTTGTGCCGGCGATGAGTCGCTAACGTGGGCGATATCGGTAGATAACGATAATTGTGACGCAGTGGCGGAGGGCTGCCTTGTCCGGGCATTTCCGCACGAGTGCCGTCGGTGCTCTGCTCAGGCGTTTTCACGTAAAAGCGGTCGTTCGATCGTACTAGTCGGTCGGACAGAAGTGTCCTAAACCGGTGCGCTCGCTGGTTTATATGCGGCCGACCGCAGCGGCTCCAACGCCGGCGCGGAGGTGTGGCGGGCGCGGTGTGGCGCGGTAGTGGGGGGGAGCTCCTCTCGGGCTAGCGCTTCGGCCCGGAATGATCGGTTTAGATGTCGATCCGGGGTATATTCGGGAGCGCGGACCCGGAAGAGAGCCTGTGGGAAGATTATTTCTTTTTCTCTCGCGTGTCCGTGCGCAAGGTTCTGGACAGAACGATAACAAATGGATACAGCGAAAAAGTTAAGTTCTAATCAAGTCTCCGGTTACGAATTAATACATAAAGAAATTTCAATGTTAAATTTTATAAATAGCAAAAAGATATTAGCAGAATAGAGAGAATAGAGATATTAGCATAAGAGAAATATTAGCAGAATCTGCATGGAACCGAATATTGACAATATTCAATATGTTTAGTATCACAATCGTGGGAGTGATAGGTCTCTTTATATTATTCCGGTTGATAAAATCCGAAAGAATACATTAAACAGGACATGGAGGCCGAATACATAAAGGAACCCGAGGAAGGTCTTTATGAAAATATAGAAAAAATCTGTATTGCACCTTATAGATACACCATTCTTATAAACTGCGGGGGTATTAAAATGATTATCAAAATAGTAAAAATACATGCCCTCAAATTACTTTTTGCACCCTTATACAACGAGAAATGTAATCTATCGGTATACTCACAATTTTTTTAATATAATGTAAAGGAAAAGTGTAGAAAGAATAACATAATATTATAAACAATTTAGAATATAAAAAACGATTGTAATATAACTCGTGGAGGAATAATGAAACTAACAAACAGTTACTGAATAAGAAAGCTATATATTTGTGACTCTCACGCAGGGTGAAGGATAGAGATAACTATAAAACTAAGAGACTATAAAATAACTTAAAAATAACTATAAATTAAGTTAACTATAACATTCTTAGTGTCAAAATAATTTAAGATGGTGAAAGAATAAGAACAAAAAAAAATCGGGTAATCAGATTATCTAGAAATTAGAAACAATTATAAATACGAATATAAGATAATGAAAAAGTAACTAATGTAAACTGATATTAAGTAAGAAGCGATTATAAAACATCTAACACAAAAATAATCGAAAGAATCACTAAATGAGCTAGGACGAACGTCAAGATGCATTTGCACATTCTTCTTGAGGTGGGCTTGAAGGTCGCAAAATAAGAGGAATTAGGTAAACTGCCTCAAGGAAAGTAAATGGAAGATGAGTCCCAATGCTACTTCTAAAAAGCAATGTAGCGACAAAATATGCGAAAGTTGCAATCAAATTTATGGCGTAATATTTCGCTTCCGAAGCCGACAAGCACAGTTACTATTCTGGCGGTGCCCACCTGCCCTCTTGCAGGTTCATACTCATCTTGAAGGAGATTCGAGTGGCTAGCCTCACGGCGGTTGACGTGGTGAAGGATCGCGAGAGGGAGGGTAAACATAATTACTGTTACTTAGGGGATCGAGGTAAAATAATATTTATTCAAGCCGGCAGGACAGTCCTAAACATAAAATATTTGATTATTCAGAGCCTGCATTTATTACACAGTATTAAAAAATCTGCGCGTCGAGACTGCGTTTTAAAATAAAACAAATGTTTGTGCTGCGGTTCCGCTCGATTCTCTTGCTTTCGATGCGCCTTGCACATATTCGTGACTCGTCTTGCTTCGTGCATTTCTGCCGTCCAGAGAGAGCTTATGCCGATCACTGTGGGAATCGGCATTCATCTTTATCAATATAAATATCTCTAACTCCTGGACCATTAGCCAATGCAGCTTGACTCATGGCGATGGTTGAGTGCAGGCGACACTAAGTGGACGCAGGTAGCTTCAGCTACAGATACCCGCAGTGACTTCCCTTGTGGTCGCAGGTCTCCTAAGACGCAAAGCCACAACGTGTATTTGGTGCCTTGCACTTAACACTACTGCATGCTTCCTTCCCATCCACTCATTCGCCCTTTGTTAACATGCGGAGCCCGCTGGATGGACTCACGTTGACTTTGACGGCTTGCACTCGGCGCCCGTTATGATATATATCTAAATAAGTAAATACATTAATTGAGTTTAGTTAAATACATGTGCATGTCTCATTTCTGTCAGAAATTATATTTGTAGTCATATTAAATAAATTCGTTATCAATAGAATAGATTCTTATATTGCTTCTATGAAGTGGCTTTACATTTTTTTCTTGTAACACAGTTTAAAAACCTGTAATAAATAATGTATAATGAATAAAAACCTGAAACTTTTTTTGGTAAAATATATGTAAATTTGTAGTTAAATAATACGAACTATAAGTTTGTTACGCGATCAAAAATTAGAGCCTTGTGCACGGACAAGCAAGCTGCGCCGATCCAATCAGAGCCCGCGGCTCTCTCGCGCCACACCGGCACTCGGCCGCGCACCGCGACCCCCACCCCCACTCCCGCGCCGGTTCGGAGCAGCTGCCGCGGACGGAATGAAAGACGGCGCGCCCACCAGCGAAGGGACTGGCGCTCGGGCAGCCAACCCGAGCATACCTCCGCCATCCGACGCCTGCCTCGCCTCCGGAACCTGCCTTGCGCCTGCGAAGCAATAACTGCGAAAACATCAACTGGGCAACCTCGAGAGAAATCACAAAAGAATAAACGCCCAAAAGGGGCTTAACATCGAAAGGAATAGAGTGGCCTTGTTATTTAACGTACTCCTTCCTCCCCCTCCTCCCCATCGACTCAGCGGTAAGAAGAGACCGGGCGGACGGACGGTGCCTTCCCGAACGCCGGATTCCCTCCGGCTATTAGGGGCACTTTGACCTCCGTGCCGGTCATGAACAAAGGCAAGCTGAGACGGGGCTTGCGAAAATACATTACGAAGCTATTCGCAACCCTACCCACGGCGGGCCCCGCCGCACTAGGATTTGAGGTGCCTTCCAACACATCAACTCACGAGGCAGCCCCAGAGGGCTCCTGACCCCACGCGCTACGACGCCCCCCTCCGGACCAGCTCCCAGCTGACCTCGGGCTTCGGGAGAGCGAAGGCGCCGAATCATTACCCGAGTCCCGGCCCCTCAAGCCTCTGTGCCAAGGCAAGCCCCGTCCATCACTCGACGCTGCCGCGTCTAAGCCTGAGAGGGATTGGACCCTCCGGTTACCGTCTCGGCCAGCGAGGATTCCTTGCCCAGCACGGGCAGTACAGGCAGAAAGTCCGCCCGAACGACACCGAACAAACCCCGCTCCGATCACTCGGCTGCGTGACCCCCGCCTCCTCTTCCGGAGCAAGAGACGCCTGGCTTACGCACCTACCCAGTACCGGCGTGTCCCCCAGGGCGTGGAGCCGTTGGCACAACACCGCTCCCGCAGCATGAGCAGGAGGCGGGCATTACAAAGATTAAACCGCCGGCGACGTTAAACCTCCGCCTCTATATACATACCGGTACATACTCACACGCAACCGGCCCTTTTCAGGGCCACCATACCACATTGGAACGTCGGAATCGACTACTCCCGTATAACAAGTTTGTAAGTTAATTTAAGTTTAATATATAAACTGACTTAACTGAATATATTAAATTGTTAGCGTAATCGGGATGTAGTCTTGATTTAAATAAATTCAAGCTCTTTATATTTTTTATTTAATTTAAAATAAAAAAAATTACAATTTGTTGTCACTTTTATAATTGTTTTTTTATTAAACTAAATGTACGGTCGGGTCGCTTAACCACTGGTTAAACGCCCGTTATTAATTAGGAAGGGAAATGAGAGGGAGATAATAAAACAGACAATATTTGAGCCAATTACTAGAAATGTATTTGACTCTAAATGGGGGAGAAAAAACCGCCGAAGCGGTAAAAAACCTCCCCCGAAGAAAAAATGCAGATGAAAAGGAAAGGGTGCTACTGAGCGCGATAGGAATAAGTCGCCCGAAGCTTACTGCCGACGAGGAGTCGTAACCGTTGATTCCCGCACATCTGGTGTCGCAGTGCGAACAAGCGTGGCCCACACGAGGCCGCCGATGCCGATCGAGTCGCCTCTCGCGACGCGCCTGGTTACACACCCGACCATTTCAGTATGACCTAAAAATGCGGTATATTCTGAGGTTCTAGGAATGTAACATTTTTGCTGCGCAAACTGTATCGGCTCCACGTGAAGTCACCTGTTTATACTGCAGTTTGATGAACTGGGACATTTACACTGTTGCAATTTTTGTTTATCTGCAAGGTAAAAGAATAGTGAGGTTATTCTATATTTTCTTTCATATCATCTGCCACTTTGTGACCGACAAATGTCACATACGTCTCCCTTTGTTAATTTTAGTTCGAATTATGTTTTTATTGCATAATAGCTATATATAAAAAGATTCCTATGCTACTCATGTCAAAAGCTATGTTTAAGATTCAAAAGTGTGGAAAATGGGTGTCAGATGAATTAAATTAAAACTGAAAAATCACATGTGAAATTCTGCTTCAAAGACACGAAAGAAAATCAATTTTGTATCGAATTGTCAATAGCAATGAAAAATAGATCTTTTTCAAGAATCCTAAATGAAGAAAATCATGCCTTAATCCGAGGCGGTGATTTGTACTGACCCCTCACTTTTCGGCTCCAGCGCGGAGGGTGCGGGATGCATTTTCTCGTGCATAAGAGCACAGAGAAAGTGCATTTTGAGTACACATTTATGCAATCGTGTTTTGTGAGATAGTATGTGTCGCGGCGACTGTATCGATTTGCGCGCTTCATATAAATAATTAATAAATCTTAATTTTTTTCTTCATCTTATTTAATAATTAAGAATTTTATATTTATATGATATTTAATATTGATTATTGATTTTGTTTACTTGTTTATTATTGTGTTTGCAGTTTCTTATTTTAGGTGTGGAAAAGGTACTGAATTTTTATTTTTTTTTACTGTGTCTAGGTTTATTTTCTATTTACAGATATATGGCTGAGTGCACTGAGGAGTCATTCAGCACTTTGTAAATGGGGGAGGGATTTGCCGTAAAGGTGTCCTTTTATTTTTCTCTACGAAGTTCTGACACGACCAAACATTAAGTGTGGTTGGGCCGTAATGGAGGACCAACAGCAACGGTCCTCCATTAGCGGCATCGAGATGATGACTGTGGATTTAGTTAGTATGGATGAGGAGAAGGTGACAATAATGCAGCACGCTCGCAAGAGCGTTGCTGCCATTAATTGAGTTTTCGATCGTTATTGCGAGCGTGTCCGTGCCTTGCGAGAGGTTTCCACAAAGGTAAGGCAGTTTCAGAGGCATATCCGAGACACGGCGATGAAAAAGGTTGTGATGGAGTTGTACCGGAACGATCTTTGTTTCCAAGGCGAATATAATGAATTACAAGAACACTTATGGCGTTTCATGCTTATAGTTGCCAGGCCTAATCTGGATATCCCTTGGGTGAAGGAATACGATGATAACTTTGATGCTTATTCATTGACACCTCCTTTAGTGTTTTATGAGTTGTGGTTGATGTCTACTTCCTCTCGGGAGCCAGATGCTGTTCGAGGTGATAATTGACAGAACCATGACGTTGCGTCAGTTGCCACGAGCAGTTTGTAAGCTTGGAGGGATGGAGACTTGTCATTCCAGATTGTTAAGCGTATTGTTGAAAGGCTATGGGCAGTGGCGGCTGTAGACGTACTGAAGTTGCCTCATAGTAAGAGCCAGTACAAATACGTTTTATTATTTTAGGATCTTTTTACAAGTTGGATTGAATTAGAACCATTGCATGCGGCTAATGGGAAGACAATGGCGAAAGCTTTTGAATAGCTTGTGTTGTTTCGGTGGGAGACTCCTGAGTTTTTATTGACTGATAAAGGTAGTGAACTCGTTAATAAGTATTTCAGGAAGATCTTGGAAGATAACCGTGTAAAGCATATAACCACGCCATCCTACCACCCCCAAGCCATTAGTTGAGCGTACGAATAGGACGTTGAACACGATGATTGCAACATTCGTTGAGGCTAATCACCGTCAGTGGGACGAGCACTTGTTTCGACACGCCGTTAATACGGCAGTGCAAGCTAGCACAAAGGTCTCGCCAGCGTATACAGCGGAAGTATTGAGTGATACAGTCTTCCTTCTCGAAGATTCCGTCCGAAAGACTTCTAAGGTGCGTATACAGTACATAAAGCGTTTCATACCTCCGAGGTGAGTTAACGCGTCGACCGGCGAGGTGTGGGAAGCTAATATATGCTCGGTGTTGTATTTGAGTTCGAGAAAAGTCCAATAAATAGACGGATGTTAAGGCATTTATTTATTTTGCTCCGAAAAAGACGGAGGAGGCGTCCCCGTCGTGGAGATTGCAGCGGTTGAGCCAGCAAGTCCCCTCGTCGAGCCCATGGAGATGCAAATTCCTGCCGGGCGAAAAGAGGCCAGCCGCAACGGATTTCCGGCGGACCATTTGGAGGACCTGCGCCGAAAAGAGGAAAGGCCAACAGAGCTTGCAGGCAAAGCGTCGCCTGAAGTTGAATCCTCGGTATCAACTCCAGATGGATGACTACTTCTCGAATCAGACGTCAGAGGACGAACTTCAGGTGAGCCTCGCCACAGCGTTGGCGTTAATGTCGCTTCAAAGCATAGTGTCGCTTCCGACCCCAACCCCCAGCCTTAAGAAAAGGCGAAAATGGAAGGGAGATGGGATCGTGGTCGTGAGCACAAGCGTGAGAGAGCGCGAGGAGGTAGGAGGGGTGATTGTGGGTGACTTTGGGGGGCAATCGAACCCGAAGGGTCCGTTGGTCGAGAGCACTCCATATGTGGAGAGCGCTCCAACTTCGGGAAGGCAGGCGCAGGGGAGGATGGTTGAGTCCGGCACGAGAGTCGCGTATCAGGTGCAAAGTGCTGCAGCACCAAAAAGATCCTGTCAATCCTCCGCCGTGAAGAGAGATTCCGGTGAGCTACGATGCTGCTGCATTTTCCCCGGGAGATTTGACGCGCCTGTCGATCCCTCCGTGGATTCGCCCTGACCCTGAATAGTGGCTCACGTTGTGGTGAGAAACACGCTGCGTGGTTGGCGGGCATGGGCATGGGAAATTTTTGAAAGATTCTCGAGGTGTCAGATGATTTAAGCAACTGCTGGGTGAGTATACGTACAGCTGTTCAAATAAAATCACCAATTTAAATAAGCGTAACACAAACATTGTGCTGGAAATTCTAGCCGGACATTTCAACTTACGGTGCTATACATACTAAACAAAGGAAGACAATAATCTTTGTAGATGTTGTGATGAAGATAAAGAAGAAACTCCCAGTCATGTTAGGAAGGAGTTGGCTGGAAGCTGAAATTCTCAAACCAGAGGTGGACATGCATAATCTACTTATAAAGTTTCAGGGACTCTAGATGCCTCTGACGCCTAACCAAGGGATAGGGATACAAAGGTGATAATCAAGTGTCTCTGAGCTTGGCACTTGGACCAATCATAATAATAATAATAATCATCGCCTAATCATGCTTACGTATGATTACATACTTACATACTTAAGTATGATTACGTCTTGTTCGATCAAAAAATGTTTTTGGTTAAATGGACACATACAGACCATAGTGTGTATATTACAGAAGCTACTCTGCTCGTCTGTCAAATAAAAATTAGTGCAGGATTCTCGGAGATCGTTTGGAAAAGGTTATCTTGAGACAGTTGCAAAAAAGAGTCATTTTAGGTTTATCGATAACAAAGTTTTTAATGGGGATCAAATATATAAATCTTTTTATTTTCAAAATTATTCTGTAAATTTCTTATCGTTGTAAGTTTCTGGGTATAGAGGTAACCAAAAAATCTTTGCAGCCAACATTTGAAGGATCTTCACCTCAATCTATTCAGGCTTATGATGCGAGGACAGGTCAATAAGTCCTTAGAAAATCTAAGAGATGGCGTTCGTAGCATGGCAAATGGTCTGTTTCTAGTAAGCATCATTCCTCACTAGGTATCTAGCAAAGCTGCAGCCATATTGAACGAGTGGTTTCGTTTTTATCGTCAGTTGAAGTAAATAAGTTTTGTTTGCTTAAGAAAATGGAAAAAAGTGAATTTAGAGCTGTGATTAAGCATTTCTATTTAAAAGGCTTAACAGCTAAAGAAATAAAAGCTTAGTTAGATTCAGTTGATAGTACATCTGACTCTGTATTTGCAATAGTTTACAATTGGATAAATTAATTTAAACGTTGCCGTTCATTAATAGAAGATGTACATCATTCAGGAAGTTCCGTAGACGTAAGTACCCCGGAAAGGATCGATAAAATCTACGATATGGTGTTAAGTGACCGAAGAATAAACAGGAGTTTCAAAAGGTACCGTCGTTTCAATTTTGCATGATAAGTTAGCTATGAAAAAAATATCTACGAGATGGGTGCCGCGTTTGCTGTCAGCTGAGAACAAACGCAACCACGTAGTCTCTTCTAAGGTTCTTTTGAAGCGCATGCGTCGCAACCCAGATAAGTTTCTGCATAGATTAATCACTGTAAATGAAGCATAGATACAGCACTACACTCCCGAGATAAAAAAATAGTCTAAACAATTGCGCTAATTACCCGGCTGTTTGGCGCAAAGGATTAGCGCCAATCGCCGGGTGATTGACAGGTGATCGGGCAGTATGGTTTCCCCCCGCAGACCCGAGAGTTTTCGATCCGCCACGTAACCCGGAGCTATTGTTATCGAAGAGCTCTAAACTCTCCGTGCGCGGTAGTTCAGTGCACTGGGCTCCAGTAGAGCCCGTGATAAGGCCTGCCGGAGCTTTTCGCCGCTACCACCTTCGAACACCCGGGCCCGCACTCATACCACCAAGGGCAATCGGCCAGCGGCGTAGCCTCTCGGAGCGAGAGGGCAAGTCCCCAGCACCACCAGGGGACCGAGTCCAGGCGCCCCAGGCGCGCGGAACCGGCTGGGGCGGACCCCGATGACCCGCCCGGGTTGAGGCAAGGGCCCCGTGTGTGGCCCGGTACGTCCTCCCCGGGTGTCCTCCAAGACTTGTTGGCCTCGACGTTGAAGCACCACGTCACACAATAGATTATTAAAGGCGAACAGGCTCCAAAGAAGGCAAAGTCGATGAGATCGGCTGGAAAGATTATGGCTACTGTATTTTTGAATGCACGTGGCATTATTCTTATTGACTATTTGTAAAAGGGACAGACGATTACTGACAAGTATTGTGCGTCATTATTAAGTGAGCTAAGTGAAAAAATACAAGAAAATCGTCCTCATTTAATCAAAAAAAGTCCAAAATAATGCACGAATGCATACGTGCGTAGTTTCGATGGCTAAAATTCAGGAACTGAAGTTTGAATTGATAGACCATCCACCGTACTCACCGGATCTGGTCCCGAGTTACTTGTTATTTCCGAATTTAAAAAAATGGCTTAGCGAACAATGGTTTACGTTAGATGAGGCAATGAGGAAGCCATCACTCACACAAATGCTTATTTGTAGAAACTACCACGAACACACTTTTCTGAAGGCTTAAAAAAATTGGAGATACATCTGCCATAGTGTATTGAATAGTGTGTAGAAGAAGATTATGTTGAAAAATAAAATAACATTACCCCAAAAAAATTGTTTTTCTATCTTTTTCTAAAGACTTATTGACCTACCCTTATATCATTTTCTCAGGCATTGGCACATATTATATTTTAAAAATAGATTTTGCTTAATAGGTCATAATGGATTTTAACTCATAAAAGAAAATTCTAAGCTTCCCCCTTCATTTTTCGATAAGGTACACATGCATTGGTTTAAGAGTCGCGTTACCAGACCCTCTAGTATTATCGTAATCGCCATACTGTAAGTTTCGACTGCAGAGTTATAATAGATAAACTCGATTTCATCATTTATGTGCAGGCGTTTCACGGTGCAAAACACTTATATACAAAAAGAAATTGCAGTAGTAGGGTACATATAGAAACTAACTATATAGCACATTGGATTGTGAAATCGTCTTGCAATTCAACAGATTTTCCGAATGGATTATTGGTATCAAATTATTTTTTGACATGTTATTGTTGCGGCATCGAACGGTTTGATGTGGAAACAAATTTAGAAAAAGTTTGCTAGGCTTTACGTGAACTAGCGAGAAATGCTCTACGTATCTACGTTAGAGGTATCGCAAAACCAACATTTCTTGAAAAAGTCCTTTAGAGAGGAATTACGAGTCTTGAAGACTATGGGTGCCTTATGCACTGTCTATATTATGGATGCATGCAAAATTATCTAACGTGCATGTTAGGTTATGAATATAAGCTGCGATATTGATTAACGAAAACGTATATATGAACTCAAATTCTGTAATAAGTCTAACTATAAATCTTTAGCACAGCTTTCAGAATAAGAACCCTCCTTTACGAAGACACAAAGCTGAGGAGATGTTACACCGCGGGCTTAGAGGACCATATTTAGGTCACCGATCAATATAAGCTCCCTCCATATTGTCTACGCTCTGATGACTATTCATACACTGATGGTAGAGTCTGATCGGACCAGATCCTCCACGTACAGGAGAACCCGTGTGCGCTTGTCTCTAATGTTGTATTTTTGTATTTTAAGTCTCTTAGCAATCATATTTTTAAGTTTTCTTCATTATTTTCAAATACCAATACTCGTCTTAATGACTTAAGATGTCTTAGAATATATAAAATTTAATCAAAAATAAAAAAAAATGTGTATAAAAATAAGAAAAAAAGTCGTGTGGCCTCATTGTAATCAACCATACATTACTAAATTTAGGTAAATGTATGTTATATACCATGCTGTTTTATTAGTTTTAATATAATTATATAAAAATGTTTTTAATATGTGCAAATATAATAAATGTACAATAACAAAAAATAGTATGTAAAAACACATTTTCTTGTACTTATTGAAATATAACTAGTGTTGCTGAACATGGATTATACTTATTTTAAAAGTTATTTTCATTTCTTTATTGGTACTACTATTTGACTAAGCATTCGCCCGTCGAGCGACAGCAAAATCAATGCTCAAAATGGAACGAACATACTAAAGTATTCATCAAATATACAGACTCTTCTAGCACGAAATGAACACAAAAGATCATAATTTAATATAGAAAGGTGTCGTTAACGGGAGAAAAAGATTTTGCAATGTTCCTTACAGATGTAGAGCATAGGCAGAAGCTCTTAACTTCTTTCTATATTAAGTATATAATATTTTATTTAAAATTACATGGTAGCGTAGCAGAAAATACCGAAAAAAAGAAAGAAAAAAAAAGAAATAGAAAAAAATCATCGATTAATACAACGAGAGCTAATGCAATGTTAACGCGGTTGCCATCGCAATTTGGTTTGTCTCGGCCCGAGTGTAATTGTGTCCGGTCATAGTACTGTGGCAGGCGGAGGGATGCACAGTGGTTTCGTTTAGGAATAAAAGCGTCAAAAATACGCCTTCTCTCGTCCGATAGAGAATCCGATAAAGTTATCAGCACGGAGCCTACATTAATTCATATACGCATTACTGAGCTCTAACTTCTTCTCGGTGATATCATTCGAGGAGAGAGCTTTTCGCGCTAGCCATCACCTTATGGTCCAGAGTAGTATTAACTCTGAATTGCTCTTGCCAGTTTTGTACGATAAACACCACGGGGGAATCCCTAAGATGGTCCTGAATTGCTTCCTCTCACCGTCGCAAAACTCGACGAGATACAGGACCGAGGTGTCGGGTTTTAGCGAGCCTAATAACACAAACCTAGCCCCGGTTAACTTAAATGGGACGTCAACGGACACACGATCTATTGTGTGACGAGAGAGGTAGGAGAAATAAATGACTTTATACAATGACTTTATTTACAGTTTAATCGGTAGCTGCTTTAGCGACCTCATTGGCGACAACACCGCTACTAAAGCGCCTTAATTGCTTTCCAACTAAATTATTTGAATAAATCTATCTGATCTCGAATAAAAGTTACTGTTTATATTAAGATTACAATTTTGTTTAAGCAATTTAAAAACTGTATATTTCTTTTAAAGCTGTCCTCACATAATAATTCATGAACAACTGTCGGTTATTTTCGAAAAAACTATTTTCGAAAAAAATATTGTCAAATAAATAATAGTTAATTTAATAATGATATAAATGTCATACATCTTTTTAGAAATACTTCTTTTTACGTCAACTATAAAAGACTACAAGTTTAACGAAAAAATAAGAAACGAGTGTAGGCAAGTGTTTGCATTTTTAGATATATATACATCTATATGTATCTGATTGTTTTTACAATGACATTTTTTGTATGGTAGAGAAATATATGAATTAGGTTTTTTAGCAAACTTTGAATTTTTCATTTTGTACTTTTTATCTCTGTATATAAACATCGATATTATTCGCATGGAGTTTCGTCAGGATTTTTTTTATTTTTGTTTAATTTTGTTTATGAATTTTCTTATATTAGTTGCTTATTTTTTTTACCAGCCCTCATCTCTTATCTATACATATTTCTCTATTTAATATAACTTTTATATAAATTACATTTTAATTACTGTTATCTACATCATAGATTTTCAGATAATCTATTATTCTGAATTAATTCAATAGTATTTCAAAATTTTATAACTTTCGTTTACATTAATCATTATCTAAACTTGTTACTTTATCTTTATTTTTTTAGACTCTTCAATGCAAAAATTTGCTAATTATTACCAAAGTGTAACAAGTTGCTTCTTTCGAAATACATTGTATAAGAATCCATATTTTAATTAATTAATATTATATTTTGGAAATAGATATTTTGCTTCATGTATATTACTTTATAAGATAACTTGTATTGTTATTATTATTTACTTGTTTATTTATTTGTTAATGAGTTTAGATATAAAATTATTTTATAAAACAAGAAATTGATTCATAAATTCTTCTCTCAGTTATTGAAAGCTCGTAAGTTAACATTTTTGAGGAATAATTCGTTGTAATTATTTTTCTATCATTTACTTAGATGCGTCCCTCGAGTTAAGGACAATGCGACAACGCTCACAGAATTCCTGTGTTACGGACAAGATCGGTGAGTGTTTGTATGCGCGTGTGCATATGACTAAACAATCACATGGACACACATTTCGGAGCGAGCGGCGACGCTCGGAGCCGGAGCAAGCGACGAAAAATGTAAATAATGATGCGCGGCTCTCCAGGTCTTTTAAAGGCCCGCGAAAAATAATGTATATATATGTAGAATTTTAACCTCGTGCCTACAAAATAAACCGAATAAATTTTAACGAGACGGTTTCCGGCTCTGGCTAAGTGCGGAAGAGGAGCGGAGCGCGTCGCACAGTGGCTCGATTTAAAAAAAATGGTAACAATTATGGCTTCCTTAGAGTTTTTCATCGATTTTAATGATTCAAGATCGAGAATGTTCCTCTCGGACTAAGCTATATGGATCCGTTTCCCTCAGTACTCTATATATATACTATATATATAGTATATATGTATAAAGGCATGAAGTCTTATTGTTTTGGATAAAAGTCAGGTTGAAAATGCAGATAGCTCCAATAGCGAAGCAAGCGATGATATTGATTCTTTATCGTATATATAGACAATAAAAGGGTCTTTGTAAAACTTGCATAACTTGAGATTCATAGTAATAGCAGTTTCAAAATAATTCAAGCTAATAAAGGGAGTGTTAATGAATAATTTAAGCCCGATCCGGTTCAAATTACCTCAAAATTTGATACAGTAACTGAATGCTGAAAATGGCGAAAATAATGATTTTCGAAACTTCGACGATTTTTAACTTTAAACTGTTAATTTTTTATATAGATATATGATATTATGTTTTATTGAGAATTGTCCAAACAATATAAAATCAATTTTTTGAATAAAAACCAAAATTTTTTATTTTTGCTACAAAAAAAATTGTTTAACTATCTATATTCAACTTTTTTAAAAAAATACTAGTGATATTCAAATGCAGCAGGTCAAAATACATAAAAAAACATGTTCAAACTCCTTGACATAGTTCCCTCGTTAAAAAATGTAAGCCAAAATTGGTTTCATTTTCTCGAAATGGCCAATTTTGACGAATTTTATGGCCAAGTAAGATGTTAATTGTCATCGTGAGGGGAACGGAAGCCATAATTATTACCATTATTTTTTAAATGGAACCACTGTGCGTCGGCACGGCGAGCAGCTTGATTTTTTTTTTTTTTTTTTTTTTTTTTAATTTATTGGCTTTTAATTCTACATAGGAATTATATCGCCCTAAGCTTGATTTTAGACTTGGCTAGAGTCGGTAACATGAATCCACACAATATATATTAAAAGAGAAATTTTCCATTTTCGATTTATTACGCCTCTCTTTATATTCGTCCTCTTCCTGTATTTATCATCTACATCCTCTGTATGGTATGTGACGGGTGCTAAGTCTGATGATCATATCACCCCTTTCAGGATCCGATTCGGTTAGATAGTAGTAGACGGTTAGAGGAAATATTTTATATACCTGCAAATCTACAAGATGTTACAGCTGCGTAAGCCTTAGAAATAGGGTGGAAATTGGGCTGCGGGTGCATAATCCTCCCCCGAGGTGGACGACGCCGCCGATTGATTAATATAGGCAATTAATATAAAGAACTTCATTGTCTGAGCTGATAGGAAGTAAATATCTGTTATAAAAGTATAACCGTGGTCATTATTTCGCCACCTCAACGTTTCGCCTCTTTCTCCCTCTAATAAATCAACGGATGCTTGTGGTTGTACATAATCTTAAATGGATAATGTTTAAATACTACACAGAAGTGTATTAATACTGCTGTTTTAATTAGAATACATACCTGGCATACATTGACTTTTTCGGTGTAGTTGTAACAATACTTCTTACACTTAGGGATTTTCTTGATTCGATATTATTTTGATACTCAACTACATTTTCTAATTGATAATAGCTATTCACACTATGCTGAACAGTCAGTGTAATTGAAGTTCCAGCGCCCTATAGAATAAATAAATCTAATTTAGACATATTAATACTCTATTATTAACTTCAAAAGTGTTTTATGTTTTTTGAATAGCTCTTAAGAAGTATTTTTAAAGTTTATATATTAAATATAATTTGAATAGTAACTAATTTAGTATTTGATAACATTTTATAGAATGGTATAAAGCCTTTTACTAATTTTTAAAGAGAATATCCAGTAATATTCACGGTCTGTGCAGTTGTACACTTTGTGAATCCCTAAGTATTCCATCGAAATCAGTGTGTGCGCATCGTTTAAGGCTTAATTGGCAGTTCTCTTAAAGGGTCTTAACGTTTATGAAAGCCTCTTTACAAAATAAATCAATTGCAGGTAGGTAAGGTATTCTGAGGTGAGATAGAGCTCAATGAGGTATCAAACTACGCTACATTCATGGAAAGCACTACAGAAGGCTGCGTTCAGATTTTCAAGGGGAATGTACGATCGTTCTGAGCGGACTAACTTTATCCGGTCGGAATGTGCAATATTTATGGAACAAAGAAGAAATAAATGTGGAACAATAACAGAAAGCAAGCAATATTTTTTAATGTTTTGAGACAAAGAGAATCTAAATCAAGATCAAACATTTTTGGGAATTCTTGGCTTGCAGAACCGCGAAGGCTGTATGCCATCAAATAAGCCACCTCGTGTCGAAGAGCCAACTTCTCTTGCAGCCTCAGTGTGTCATGGAGGCTGCAACATTCCGCCTCGCGCTGCGTACGCGGCGTCACCGCTGGACGCGTAGCGCACGCGCTCTCCCTTTAATAAGTATAAGTATAATTTTGACTATTCAGAATCACCATTTCAGTAGAAGTATTCTTTGAAAGAGGCTTTAAAATATGCAGCTGGTTTGTATAGTTTGTAAAACTTTAAATCTCTTGAAAATAACATGTCGAATTTAAAAAAGTAATATTCTTAATTTGATGAAAATAGAGTCCGATAATTTTATTCTGATTCATTAACTTTTAGATAAATATACTAATATTTTAATAATAGTAGATAGTAAGTAAAGTAAACCTAAACGCTTTACTTTATTCAAACATTTAAAAAAATATGTTTGTCCAAAATTACCAAGAATTACCAAGAATATTTGAGCAATTTATGCAGCTTTGAAAACCTCCGACGTAACAAGGAGGATCGTGCCGATAGCCGCGAATCAAATACACAGAGACATGACGATAACCGGCGCGAAGTTCGAAATGAACGTGACTGTCGCGTTGGAAGTATTGAATAGCGAAAGTGGCAGGCAGAAAGACCTAACCATTGGAATGGTGTTACAGTAAGACAACCGACTCAGATGCGCGCCGCCAACTCTCGCACAATGACAGGACGGCGTTCGAGCTACAAAAATACCTGGGAATGCATAAAAATTCTCTGCAACTTCCTTCTGCAAAATTCCAAATATGACTTGAGGCGCGTGTAGTAATATACATAGATACGTTTAGACTAGATGAGACGGGTTGGAAGGGAATGGAAAAGAGACAGAAAAATAAATCAAAGAAAGTAGCTAAGCCGCGTGTGGAGAGAAGCAACAAACGTGGCTGGACCGCAGGCCAGAAGATACCCAAACCTATGCATCGACTATAAAAATATTGAATATATCCACTCTAGAATGTTAGTTTAGGTGATAAAATTCACTATGGAATACGAAAATATCTTTAATCGTTTTAATTTATAATTGCTGATATAATAGTCAGTTTGACAATATAATCGTCAGTTTTACTAACAGATCAAAACTGCATGAGTTTTTTTAATTGAACCATTTGTCGTGTCCAGCGACGAAATAATTATTTTATTCGGATACGAGTTCTACGCCCAAATTAAAGTTTTCCGTCGAGAATGCGACACTGCTGCTCACACTTCAGTAGAAGACTAAGCGCGGCTTTTGCCAATTTTTATGCCTAGGCTTGCGCCCAATAGCCTGGGGACAGGGCTGAAAGGGGGTAACCACTTTTTATGGCGTACCTTGCCGGGATGATTTCCATGATAGACGAGAGTCTATGGATTTTCCCAAGACATTACCCTCTCTTTATTTAACCGGAAAAGCCTTTTAGTTTATATAATACGAAGTTCTGAATGAAGAAAAAGTGGGATTAATCTGAAGATTAGTTTATTGAATTTTAATTATGTAGTTTACAAAATTTTAACAATGGTTTGCGGTCTTAATAAATTTCATACGGCGGTTGGCGCAACGCATTAGTTATATTATAGTTAGTTACACGTTCAATATAATTCATTAATTCGTAATTCGTTTTCAAAGATGAAAATAATAGAGTTGAAAGTGTTGAAATAATAGAATAGTTTAGCCCTTAATTTGGATTTTATCCATAAGATGGATGCACGAATTATGGCTTGTCTGTTGTTTGGAACTACTGAGACTAGGCTGTTATTCGGATAAACGGTTGATTTGATATAGTTTAAGACCAGAGGCCTACTGTCCCGTATCAAGTCAGCTGGTGTACGGTCAACTTTATATAGTAGGATATATAGTATAGGATAAACGGTTGATTTAATATGGTTTAAAGCCAGAGGTTTACTGTCCCTTATTCAGTCGACGAGGTGTACAACTAATTCAGTACAGTTTAAAGCCAGAGGCCTGTCTCGTAATAAGTCGGAGCCTTCTTTTTTTTCGTGGATTGTGCAATGGGTTTTATAGAGCTAGTTGCCGGTGGAAACTAGCAGCGCCGCAGGTTTCTCAGAAAAGTCGCGAGCGAGGTGAAGGGTAGCGAATCAGGACGTGAGTTTCACTCCGCTGGGTCCTAGTCGCCGATTTCCCGGCCCAGTGAAGGCTGCGCGAGACGCATTTTACATTTAAAACCGGTGGTAAGAGAGAGAGCATATGGGAAATAGGCGCCGGGCCCTTGAGGGTATTTTCTTAGGCGTGGGCGTGGCGGAGAGAAAAGAAGTCAGTGGTGAGGGAGGAGAGGCGGTGCGCGGCGCTGTATTTCCGACGGAGAGAGGGACGGGTTGGTGGTGAAGGCAGCGTGGGTGTCGTCTACTGCATGTGCAGGGCGGTCATTTTGAGGGAAATCTCCTTTAGGATCTTTTCTTTTACTGTTATAAATTATTATGATCGGAGGTACTAGTCGTTACATGATTTATGAGTAATCTCGTTTATGAATGGCGCAAAACGGACCATTATTAGAGCTTCTTTAATTATTACACTTGCTTTATATTACATTTTTCTACCGCGTGTGAGGTCTTTTCGGAAAGGGAAAATTGTTCTCTGTTAAACTGTATATATAGTTTTTATATAAAAGAACATCTATGACAAAGAGAATGGTTTTTAGAAATAATGTACTTATGAAAAGCTGTTATTTGGGCCTGCATCAGAGTGTGAAAAGAGGCTCGGTGGCGGTATCAGCTCGGTTCGTCTATGGGTTTCTCTTATAATATACATATTGTAACGGGGAGATCCGGGTAGAAAACTTTCAGACCCGGCCGTCTACAACATGAGCGACACAGACTGTGTCGCCCACTTTCACGTGCAATGGGGGAGTTCCTTATAAACTGGCCCCGCGGCCGCGCAATCAACGAAGCGCGACTGTTGGCTGGCCACTCATCTAATGAGATGCTATAGCAACTCCCGCGGAGGCGGCGTGGACCATTAAACCGCTTCGGTCACGAGGGGTTAAGGGCAGGGGGAAACAGGACGGTTCACCGGGCGCCGACGCGGGTAAATAAATAATTCAACTTAGTTTGGCGGAAGGTTCGAATTTTTATTCAATGCAAAACGTTAATTTTACAACACTGAAAATATATCCTCCGCTACGCGCGTCAATTATTCCGCTGAGTCACAAATATATCGATTCTGCGCTGAATTGATATTGCGCATGCGCGCGCGCCGAAATTCGAATCGCGCGCCGTCTTTAGCGCGCCCTCGGCCTTGCGGTCGATTCCCGAACCGCGCAACAGGGATCCTAATACGGCGGAAGGTCCGCGCTACACAGGTGCGCCCGCTCTTTTCTATTGTGAGAGAGAGGTTAAGTTTCTCTCTCTCTCACTCGCACGCGCAATGTCGCTGTTTACAATATGAATGAGAGAGAAGTAATTTCTTCCTCTCTCACTCGAAATGCACTGCTAAAAGTGCAACCAGCTTCGAAGCGACCGGCTACACGATTGCAGTTTTTTATTGTAAATAGTGACGTACCTGGATCCTTGAGTGTTAATGGAAAGGGCGAAGTACACTGCCACAGGACTGCTTATATCCTTGAAGGAATACACCCGGGAGCTGGTCCAGGTGGCCGCTGACCTCTCTATTTAACCTCGGGGTCGGCGCAGGCTCCTCGCTCTCTTTGTATCCTTCGGAAAAAGTGCGGCTTTCCGGGTGTATCTCAATGGATATTTTTCTCGCGACCTGCTCCGCTAAAGGCTCTCGGGAAACTCCCTTTCCCTGCCTTTCCCAGCCTAGTCTTCCTTTTTCATTTTCCTACCTAACCTCTTGCGCCCTTTCGGTTGACCTTGACGGGCCCAACCCTTGGCGCCCGTTATAATATATTGATTAAGAATAATGAAGCATTACGCAGGACGTAACACATTAATAGGAGTTCATTTATCGCTTTTTTGACTTCATTCAATTTGTTAAAGTTTTTATAAAGATGCGTACCTTTAATATCGATGCAGCTTCTTCATGTGTTATATTTAAAAAATCAATACCGTTTACAGAAGTTATTTTATCCCCTACATGCAAGCTACTATTCACGAAAGCAGGACCTCCTTCTAATATGTATGATACAAAAATTCCCTCTTTGCCTTCTCCACCAATAATATTAAATCCAAAGCCTTTTTGTCCTTTTTTTATCGTGACGGTATCTAGTTCTCTGAAATTAAATAAAACTACTGTTTAAATTTGCAATGAAAATTGATGAAGAGTAATTTTTTTTGATTTTCAATTAAATAATGCGAAAAATAATCTCTAGATGGTATCAAGAATATATTAACCATATATTTATCTTCCACGGGTCATTTATATCGTTAGAATATAAATCTATGGAATATCAAGATTATATATAAAATATTCCTTCCAGATCCTGTTAATATAGTATTAATTAAATACTCGGCTAGTTCGAGTGTTTCTTTTAATTATAGTGTGATTATATTTACAATATAGGATGTACATAAAAAACAGCATCTAGAGAATCACATCAATGTATGAACCTTATTTCATCTACGTGGAGCCTCTCATATCCGTATAATATGTATCTTTAGAAGTACGGGCAGTAGGAGAATCCCTAAAGCAAGGTTTTTCCTGGTTCCGGAGAAGGAGGCGAGGAAAGAATGAAGAACATGGAGTCGGAGAAATATCACTTTATTAACTGTACAAGGGCTCATACCAAAGCTGCGCGTACGTTGCGACTCGAGCGAGAGTCGGACCGGATCTGGCGTTCTCCGTGTGCGGCAGCAATGACTCTCTAACTCAAGATGTCACCTAGGTAGCGCAGGGGGCGTGAGCGCAGCGTCCGACTGTTCGTCATGGTTGGCTCGCGAGCACAGCTCTTGCTTGCGCCGATTTGAGCGGGTACCTCGCTGAGCCTCCACATATCTAACAAATTTGTACGGTTAAACGATAAAAATCACTTCCAGGGTGCTTTTAATTCAATATCAACCATATATTCACCTACTTCTATATTAGATAACATAAGAAAGTTAAATATGTCACACATTCGTGAAGAATATGCAAACTTCTGCTAGAAGGCCATCACTGAACATCATTCGCAGATTAAATTAACTCGAGTTTTTCATATCGAAAGAGTATAAATCTATCGAATATCAAGATTGTATATGAAATATTACCTTTAGAGCCTATTAACTAGATAATAATATCTATTAACATAGTTCCATGCATAGTGATAAGTGCATGCGCCTGTTAAGTTCTATGTTCTCAGCGCTCGCATTGGCACATCATCCTTATATCTTGGAATCTCAGACTTTGAGTAACAGAGACTTGAGTTCAAACGTATCATCAACGTATCATCTCCAGAACTGTATTTTTATTCTATTTCAAGAGTTTCGTGCACTAATGTTGTCAATATCATAGTATTGTTATTATTATGGAAATGTAGCAATGTAGACTGAGCAGTAAATAGATATGCGACTAAACTTGATTGATGAGGACAGAATTCCTACACGTCAGACCGTGGAGCCTTAATTTTGTCTATTGTTTATGGTCCGCATATTCGCAGGAGTGTTTCTGTCAATTGTCCACTGATTCATTTTAGAAACTTTTTGGATAAGCAACTGTAACCAGAATCGAGACTAATCTTTTAAGGCCTCAAATTCTAATACTACATTTTCTTGGATTTAAGATTATAAAAGTTATCATAATGATTATCGAATACCATATATATTATGGATTTACATATTATTATTGTTATTATATATATGGTCTTCACTTATAAACAAGAATTATAATTATTATAAACTAAAATAATTATTTTTAATTATTTAGTTTGTTTCGTCATTATCACATGTAAAATATAATTAACGAGATTAAAAATTATACTTTCTTAACACTTGCAGTGTCAGTAAAAATCAAAAACGTTAGAAAGCGTACTTCTGAAGGAGGGCTCGGGTCACCTGTAACACGGCGGCGTATTGATAAACAGGTGATCGAGAGTACACTATCCCCAGAGCAGACACCCCATATTTCCCGGGGTCAGCTGATAGAGGCGAGGCCGTCCGCAGCGTAAGGGCGACCCCAGCACCACCAGGGGACGGCATCAAGGCGTCCCCGTTACGGCGGTGTCCCCGGTCCGGACGGATCGGGCTTAGAGGAAAGGGCCAGCAAGCCTCATCGCCAGGTTGGACTGGGGCAAAGCGCACCAGAGAGAAAGAGAGAGAGAGAGAGAGAGAGAGAGAGAGCGCGTGCGACGCGGCGGATGCGGTGTGGCAGCCTCAACGCCGTCTTGGGACTGTGAGAGCGACGGTTCCCCCGCGCGAGGCCGACTAGTATGTGCCAGCTGGCGAACTCCTCTGACCCGCCCGGGTTGTCGCAAGGGCCCCTTGCGTGACCCGGTAAGACCTCCCCGGGTGCCGTCATCGTGCGAGTGGCGAGGTGGAGAGCCCCTAGTGCGGTCCGGTTACTCCTTGCAGGCGGTATCAACCGCCCGTTTGTAGAAGGCGCTGCGCGCTTGTCGGGAGTTAGCGTCCCGACGGAAATTGTTCGCCCGGGTGCGAATAAACAGTATTTTCCCCAAGAGCCCCAATTATTTTTATTTGTGTTCTCCCTCCCTTCGCGATCTCCACCGCGTCGACCGCCGCGAGGGTAGGCTAGAGGTCACTGTCCTCCCGGTTGCGGCCCGTAAAGGTGAAAGCTCGATCTACTGAGTAAATAAGTTCTCAAAAACCACTACGTAACAGTGTTAGTGTTTACTTTGGGGAAGCTCGATTAAGTCAGCCGCCACCACTAGTCACGGAATCTCCACCTCGCAGGCTCGCACAAAGTTCCTCACATCATGACCCTCACGCCGTGACCTGTACTCTCGAAACGATATCAGATCCAGAAGTTCATCGACTGAGTATAGCATACCGTCGTCAATCTTCCACTTGGGGAATTTCTTCGGGGTAATCTGGACATCTCTAAGCCGATTTAAATACCATTGGTCGTGAGCGTTCGACAGGCCGAATGGCAGTCGCACGAACTGCTACTGATCTGAGCCCTGCATCGCGAAGGCTGTGTACTAACGATTACATTCTGTAAGAACACCTTGAGATGTATTTAGCCCTCCGAAGCTTATCTAATATCGAATCCATATTCGGTAGAAGGTAATTATTCTTACGCGTCAATTTATTCACATCTCGAAAATCAATGCAGAAGCGGTAGCTCCCGTCCTCCTTGCGGATAATGACGGGAGCGTTACACCATTCACTGGTGCTTGGTTCTATTATGCCTTTCTCGAACACCTTTTGGACCTCCTTCTGAGCAAATTCCAAAATCTTTGGCAACATCAGCCGGGCCGCGTGCTTAACCGGGTTCGACTCTTGTACATCAATCTTATGTTCGATCAGGGTTGTATACTCATGCAATTTACCGGGCTCAGGGATAATTGACTCGACCAGAACCCTTATAACCAGAATCCTGGTAATACGGTTACTGGTTCACCGTAGGTGTATACAGGAGTATCTCCGGGTCCGCCCATGGGCCTCTTCGCTAGGCCTCCTTCCAGTATCTCGCCTTTCCTTCGAGCTCATCAAGCTCAATGATCGAGGACCGATCGAAACCAGGCTTTCCTCTGAGCCCTTGGCTCGAAGAGGCGGCCTTCTTTATCTTTGGCCCATCAACCTTCGCTCCCCTATTTAGCACGCAGGGAATAGGAATCGACTCTACCGCCCTGCGTTGGAGTTTTTTAGGTACTGCCTTGCATGTCTGCAATTGGGGCATGTTGTAAACATCACTTTGCGGGAACTGAGCAATGAGATGCTCCGGTCGACCGCACAGAAAGCATGCAGTCGATGAACACTGTCTCGCTCTGTGTCCAAATCCCTGGCACGTATAGCACTGGTCCTTGAGGGAATTCCCACTCCTGGGATCGCAACTACCCCCAGCGGAAGCGGACAGACCCTGGCGGCTTCCCTAAAACGGGTTAAGACCCCAGGATCGGACCCTCTCACCTGAGGCGAACGTCTCAATTGGGCCTCTCCATCCCCCGAGCGTCGCCGGAAGAAATACGGGCCCGGCCGGGTGTAATCCCCTGACCCTATGGCAACGCGGACTCTTCCCACTCGGGGTGTGGCCTGGCAGGAACGAGGGGAGTGCGGGCACTTCTGTGGGTGCCCCTGACTCTACCGAACCTCCGCCCTTAGACCTAGGAGCGTCTCCCTCTATTGAAGAGCTTTCCTCCAGGTTCTCCTCTTAACCAGGTGGGTTCCCTAAATGGGTCTTGCCTCAGCTCGAGTCCCTTGGACGATTCGGGGCGTTTACCCCACAGGTCATCGCAAACTAGCGGCACATTGTGGAGATCCATCCCGGGTTTGTCATCGTACCTGGGGTATTATAGGACGTTCAATTCCGGCCTAGCCGAGCGAAGCTACGACCACCACCAGAGTTCCCGTAGCTCCCCCTCGGGACCTTGGAAGCTGAATTTATTGGCTATCATGTAGGTGGCTAAATCTTCATGCGAGAAAGCTATTGCTTCTGGACGAAGCTTCCTGGCCGTCCTATTGTCCTGAAACGCCTTTACGCGGGATTGGTTCACCGCACGCGCATCTAGGCGCTCCTCGTAAATACCCTCTCCCATAATGGTGCGATCTGCACCCCTTCGTCGCTCCTCGCTCACTCACCTTGGGCCTCGCCCCTCGAGGTTCTTCGCCTTTGACTCGCTGGCCCTTGGACGGAACGTCCATTTTCCAAGCCGGCTTGTCAATGTCCAGCTTCCTCCTCAGAGACAGAGTCTGCTCTTTCTCCTCTAATAAAATCCCCTCCCCTAACACCGACGACGACAATCGACGCATGTATTGCAGACGGAGTGCTGACAGGAAAAGACCTTCCCTCAGGTTTTAATAAATTAACAGCTGGAAACATAAATATAAAACTTAAAACACATTTAGTTTCTAATGGAGATGCACAAGGAAATTAAATACGAGTATAATCCAATCATCTCAGCTCTGTTTCGAATCATCAATGGTTGGTACCATCACCTTGGGACCTATACATAACAAGATTTAGATGAATTGCGAGATCACATTATGTTCCCAGCAGAAAGCAGTAGCGTACTAAATATAACGACATCCAGTACCGTTATACATAGGCATAATAGCCAAACTATGGAACGAATGCACCTTTAAATATATTCTTTAAACACGTGAGAACGATTATGAAATAAATTTATCACTTTCGATATTTATTACACAACGTTTACAGGTGGACCATACACTTACTAGGAATAATATGATATTCACACGCTCACCTGCTCATCAGCATTGTGATACAAATGTCCGGAACAGACCAGGCTTTACACTAATGGGAGTAATACTAACTACAGATCTAAATACAGAAGACAGAAAGGGCAAAAAATAGAAAAGAAAACAACTAGCCCATCGGAGAGAACAAAATCGGTAACTTTTGCCATTAAGCCATAATAAAATTATGAATTAAATCGACCGAAATTTTCTGCCAAGATTAGAGATAAAATTAGTACACGACTGAAGTAGATGACCTCACGACAATCACCATTACTAACGCCAATCAACCATATCATTATTATATTATTTACTAGCCCTATGTTTTATATATTAAACAATAATTTTTACCTTTCAAACAATATCTCACATAGTTTAAAAAATAACCATAACTTATATTCTTTTAAATCAATTTATCAAAAAGAAATAGTTTCTAATTAAATACAAAAACACCTATTTTCTAGTCTGTGACGGGCGGATTTGCGCGCGCAAACAAGAAATCAGCTGGGCACCGCGGCCGCGGGGCGGGAAGGGCGCGCGTTAATTTGGAAAATGCGCGACCGCGCCGCGCCGTCGAGTTTCGCGCGAGGCGCCGAGCCATCGGCCCCGATCGCGAATCGAGAGAGGCCACGCGCGAGAAGAGATAAATAAAAGCGAAGGTGCGAGAGAGAGAACGAAAGGCGCCCAGCTGACTCGAAGCCCCGATACCACCTGGGGACGCGAGAGAGAGCGCGGCGACTTCCCGGCCGGATTGTGGCCGGGACTACTGACGTGGAGGCGACCGCCAGGTAGGGCCAAGAAGTATTTAGTGAGAGAGTGAGAGAGAGAGAGAGAGAGGCGCGGACACGGCCCCCCCAATAGCGCGATCCAGCGTGCGGCCCGGCGAGGGTTCGGCCGAGGCGAGGTGCCCTTATGGGCACCAATGCCTTCGGCCTGATACCCGGAGGTCCGGTGCCTGCACCGCCGCGAGCCCGTGGTGGCTCGCCGGCTGGGGCGAAAGGCAGGGCGCATGGTGCCCGGATGAGGCGCGCGGGGCGAACGGAAACATTGTAAGGGCGAATGCGGCGGGGCGGGCCTGTCCCCCCGTCGCCTATTTTATACTAATAAATATATTTTTAAAATAGATGCCCCCCCGTTTAGTTAATTTTCCGGACCCTCCCTCCCCCCCGACTTCACAACCGCCGCGACCGACGTAGGCCAACTGCCCGGGCTGGCCCGGCCGGGTCCCCTCCGGGGCGACCGCGAGGACCTGCATCAGGGCAGGAGGCGCGACCGGAGGACTACTGGCGTGGAGCTCCGGGCCCAAAAGCACCACGTCACAAGTCTAAATGATAATTATGCACTGATCTTCTCCGTTCAAAAACATAAAATCTAATTATTAATTACGCTTACCGAAATAATTTCTTTAAAAATACAGGACCGCCGAATTTTATTTCGGAAGAACTTCATAATTAGGAAGATTTTCAATACAGGGTAAGCTCAAATGAAGGAATTATAGACGAATATGAAAACGAAGATTTTGTTAATCAGACACTTTATTTTTAGAAAGGAACCTATTCTATAAACGGAACATAGTAAATCTAAATAATTTGAAACTTCTCCTTCATTGCCGCACCTCACAACTACTAATCCGGCTTTAAAGATACTTATTGATTCAGGAGTATCATCCTCTATTATCAATCCAGAAATAGTTTACAAATTATTTTCAAGATATATTTTTCCACACAAGTTCGATGTTATATCTATACGTAATATAAAAGAAGGTGCGCATGCTCTTACTTTTCCATTTTTTCGTGAATTTGGAGAAAATACAAAATACGCTAATTACATTTCTAATATTGTTCTGGTATTCAACGTATGATGTTTAATCGGAGATTAAGATTTACACAAGCTAGGAGCAAATATTAATTATCCTAATCGAATATTTAGTGCACCGAAACTTGAAATACATTATTTAAGAAATGTACCAGAAAAATTTACAACAACGAAGGTAAACTATTACGAAGGAATACAAGTAAAAATAAGAATAGATTATATGAACAAAGAAGAAAAAGGAAAAATCATACCGTTGTGTTATAAGTATAAAAATTGCTTTTATAATGAAGGAGAGAAATTATCAGCAGCCAATGGAGTTTCGCATAATATAAGAACAAAAGACGATCATCCTATTTATATCAAAAGCTACAGATATCCATATCATTTAAAGGAAATAATACAAGAGCAAGTGAGAAAATTATTAAACGATGATATAATTCGATCAAGTAATTCAGCCTATTCTTCACCTGCTTGGATCGTGCCAAAAAAGGAAGATACTAGTGGAAAGAAGAAGAGAAGGATGGTAATAGATTACAGACAACTTAACGATAGAACAATTGAAGATAAATATGCGTTACCAAGAATGGACGAAATTTTAGAAAATTTAGGCAAATGTACCTATTTTAGGACCTTGGACTTAGGACAGGGTTTTCACCAAATAGGATTAGACAAAGAATCTATAGAAAAAACAGCATTTATGGTCGAAAATGGACATTACAAATATGTTCGTATGCCGTTTGGTTTAAAATATGCTCCGGCTACATTTCAACGAATGATGGATAAAATTTTTTTTTTTTAATATCTGCATATGTTTTGGTTCGTTTATATGGACGATATTGTAATATTTTCAAAATCACTACAGAACTATTTACAACATTTAACACTTTTGTTCAATGAATTAAGGACTTACGATTTAACGGGTCACTCTCGGGTCACCACCGCCATTTGCCCGGAGGCTCGAACCACCGCGCAGTCCACAAATTCTTGCTCGCGAGCCCACCTGCAAAGGCATGTCTGAGATATGCCAATGCAAAAGGTAGTGGTAGAGTTGTGCCAGAGTAATCTTTGTTTTCAAGGCGACCGTAGTGAATTAGAAGAACGCTTATGGCGTTTCATGTTTATGGTCGCCCGGCCTAATCTTGATATCCCTTCGGTGAAGGGATACGACGACAACTTCTATGCTTAGCCATTGAGTCCTCCTTTAGTGTATTATGAGTTGTGGTTGGCGCCTAATTTCTCTCCGGAGCGAGATGCTATTCGAAATGATAACCGGTTGAACAATGACATTGAGCCAGTTGCCACGAGCAATACGACCGGAGAAGATAACAAAAGCTTTTCGGGAGTTCGCGTTCGCAAGCTTGGAGTTGATCCCAAAGAACATCCCTCGACTATTTATAAGCAAGGGATAAATGTCCAGGGAACCTCCAGGCCGAAATCATTTCATGAGTGACTAATTCTCTGCTTGCAGGAGCATGTCCGTAACCACGCAAGTGGTTTTTTTATCGTGTTAGCAAGAGCGCTGGCTCATCAGGGTGAGGATTCAAATTCGTCAACAAATCCTGCTGAGACAGGTAGACCTCCTGTAGCGGCTTCTATATCAAATAGAAGGAGAGTCTCCCGGAAAAGTTGAGAGGGGGCAATCGAGAGCTCAGATATAGATGACTCTTCACGAACTAGCTCAGAAGAAGAAGGGTCTGCGTCGATATCGGCGCTGAATTCGAGGAAGTCGTTGCTTCGTCGTGATAGACTGCGGATTGAAGAGACTGCAACGAGGCGACGCAATCTACAGTTTTAGTTTCGACGACTGAGTCACCACGTCTTCTTCAGTTGGTGCCAGCCAGAGCCCATAGTGATAAGAGCTCGAGAGAAAGAGATGTGTATTTACGCAACGTGTCTCAGTGTAGTTGTGGGTTGTAAGATGCAGGTTATTAATAAGGAGGACGCATTTGACTTCTTTGACAGTCTTGAAGCGTTTAAGGAGCAACATGTATTTTCGGATAGAGATTTAGTTGCGTTCATCAAGGACGTTCGGAAGTAGTATAATCGGGTATGTTTATGAATTGAGAGTCTTTTGTTCAAGCCTTCCGAAATAAATACTGCATCGGAGTTTGCGACAGAAAGAGGGTGAGTCGCTAGTGATGTTTGTAAATACGTTTCAGATACAAGCGATCTTTTACGTCAACCACAGTCGGAAAATCTTTAAAAAACAATAATCTTTTAACAGATCTTACCGACATACCAGCGATATCTTATGGATAAACGCGTGCCGAATGTTCAGAAGATGGTGCAGTTAAAAAGGCGTTTGAAAAAAGACGTCTAGCAAATTGATGAAGTATTCGAGTCTCCGATACTCGACCCATCGTCGAGTAAGAAGAGAGAAGAAAAGAAGATGTATGTTCGAGATAGTGCTGCATCTACGGGTCCTAGCTTGCACCCGCTTTGTTGGAGAAAAACAAAAAGAAGAAGAAGAAGAGTTCATCAATGAGCGATGGCGGAAGCAGTGTTGGTGGAGAAGTTGCTTTACTAGAAGGCGAAGCAACATAAGCAGCAGCAGAGTCAAGCTTCGGAGCAAGTGCAGCCAACACGCTCGAATCTGCCTTCTCAACAAGGAAGTATGAGACGAGAGCTTGGTAGTGGACCGCGTCGTCAAGGGCTGCCATCCAGTGCGTGACCCAGGTTGACGCGTATTTAATTGACTGCCCGCTCCCAATGCCGACACCAGTAGCCAATGCATCGTTCTACGGACAGAGCTGTGCGTGCAATGGCTTTGGGTATCGAGCCGCAATATATCCCAAGATAGTTTGCTATACGTGCAGACTTTCGGTACACAACCGGGTCATCTATCCGAACGCTGGTCAACAGCTGTCGTGTTACGTATATAACTCCCCTGAAGTAGTTTTCCGAACTTGCCGAATTATGTGAGTGTAAGGGAAAGTCTGGGAAACTCCAGGGCAGGGCAACAGACACGTCCCCTTGACCTTCTAGGGACACATTAGAGAGAGAGACAGAGAGGACTATCAAGATCGAGAGAGTGAAGAGAGTGAGTGTGAAAAAGATAGATAGATAGATAGAAGTTTATTTGTCAAATTTTTACAAAATTATTGCACAAATACCACTTAAAATCGCAATAATCTTAAGTCAACTTAAATATAAATTATATCATATATACGTCAATATCACAGATGTAGCGCAGTATATGGCAATAAATCAATGAATATATAATTGTTACATAAAATTCTACAGATATATCCCATTTCTCTCATAATTCATTATCTATCAGTCAGTACAAACTCGTATACTCTTACATACAATTAATGAGATGAATGTATATACAGTATAAAATGAAGGATAATACATATATACTCAAGTTACACACATATAACTAATTTAGGGCGAAAATCAAAACAAGATCAAGATTACGATTGACTCGAGGAATCTATAGTGATATACCGACCCCTCAAATGCTCCATCACTAGCCCCCTGAAGAGAGAAAGAGAGGGCGCATTTCTAATACAGGATGGCAGTCCGTTCCACAAATGAGCGCCTTGAACAGAAACAGATTTAATTCCCGTCTCGGTGCGCATCCGAGGAACTCCGTCTTACGCAGCCGTAAGATCTTGTAGATCTGTAAATACATAAAAAATTCCCTCCAACCGTCTACTCCCATCGAGCCTAATCGGATCCTGAACGGGATGATATGATCATCCCACCTAGCACCCATCACATACAGTGTGACTAGACCGTGCACCCAGATGGTGCATGACATGTAGCGCCTAGCGCTGATTGGCTGCCAAGCGCGCTTATAATTCAAAGCGCGCTAGAAGCAGATGGAGAATTAGTCAAGCCCGATGTTATGTTTATTTTTGTTTATGTTTATTTTTGTCAATCTCAGCAGAGTCTCAGTCGAACTGTGCCATCGATACCCAGTTTGGAGTGGATCGAGGATGTTGTGAGACCCCAAATACTCCATAAACTGATCGTAAACAATTCCCTCAAGCACTTTTGAAAGAAAGCAAAGTAGTGAAATAGGCCGAAAATCATCTGATCCAGAAGGTATTTTTCATTTGTTTATCATTGTATAGGCGCACTAAAAACGGATCTATAACCGGAAGAGCCTTAACAACTACACTATGCTGAATGTCATCCTCACCAATTGCCTGCGATGTGAACTTAGATATTGACAGTACAACATCATTAATATTTATATCTTTAAACCGAAAAATACCATCAGCAGCAGAGTTGAGCATGGCATGTATTGTAGCTGATTGTCATCGATGGTATTTGACACAAACACCCGTGTAAAGTGAGTGTTAAGTTCATCCGGCATGAGCCCATGCATAGACCTACTCGCTCGTGGTAGGAAACCTACGTTCCGTAACTCACGCCAGATTGTGCTGGAATTTTGATCTTCGAACAGGCGATTATGAATGTATTTAGTCCTCGCCTGATCAATTTTCTCCTGAACGTGTTTGCGGAGATCGAGGTAATTCTGAAAGAATTGCCTTAGTCCTGTTCATCTGTACCGTCTGTACAGTGTCCCACTCTTACGCTGCAGGTCACAAAGCTCAACCCCAATCCAAGGAAGGCGATTTTTATTTAGTTTCATAATTTTCACCGAGGTTAGTTCATCTATCGCTATCATTAAGTTGTAGTTGAGCCTCACGACTGCTGACTCAACGTCGAAATCCTACGCCAACAACGGCCCCCAATCATAGTCGGCCAACAACTGCACCAGCCCCTCGCCATCGATGCTCTTATAATCCCTATATTCAAAAAAGCAACAGATAGATTCGGGGTCAGGTACCTCTATTGTAACATTAATTATGTTGTGCTTACTATGAAAAGGAACAGGTATATTGGCGGCGGAAATGACCGTATCATTGTCCTACACAATAATGACGTCAATCTATGAGCGGAATGTGGCTTCAATATGCCTAGGACCAATTCTACGAAGAAAAACAGCATCATCGCTGACAGTGCAGAGATCAGCATTCAGATCACCGAGAATGATTTTATGACTGTAATCCGGCAATAATCGCCGGAATTCATCCAAAAATTTAGAATTCCTCATAAATGAAACGTGAGTGGGCCTATACACAACACAAATTAATGTAGGCTCAAAGGAACGGTACCGCTGGCCTTCCAGGCCCCTCAGTGTTTGAGGCAGAGAGCACATTTACACGGAATTGCTTGTCGATATAAAGCGCAACTCCCCAACCATTAATACTGCGATCTTGCCGAACCACAGAAAATCCATCAATCCCAATGATTTCATCCATGTTACTAGAATCCAACCAGGTTTCTGCTACACCGAACAGATGGTAGATAAGATGATCATATAGATGTTGATGGAGTCCCTCAATGTGAGCACCCTTAGTACCTCTAACAGAGTTCACATTCATGAAGCCCGCCCTTAGGAATCTGCCACCCCTACTAGAACCCACAGCCTTATCATTATTCTTGTTAATTCTATTGTTGTTATCGTTACCCTTCCAATTACCGAGGACCAGCAATGGAGCATTTGTCCGATCTAGTCAAATGTGATCGGCCATTTTCCCGCAATTTGATTGTCCGTTCTCGCAACCCTGAGTCAACTCCGACGTAGCAAGAGGACTGCGGCTTAGGAAGTCCTGGCCACGGAGCCACCATGAGAAGCTCCCGACGAGTACATGCTCATAAATAAATTTATAATCTCATTCTCAGAGGCAACAGCATGAACCCTACTGCCCTCTTTCAATCTAATAAAGAAATTACCGCATCGATGTAAAACGTACTTAAAGCCGAGATCGCGCGCAGTGTCTTTGCACTACCAGAATGCACCATATTGACCTTGACTTAACCACAAATTTATAAAAATAGTACGCTGTTTGACATCAGACACCGCCACATGTGAGCGAGAAAATATAATATCCTGAGTTGAGAAGGCAGTAAAAGACTGCTTCGCCTCCAAGACCAGATTAGCAGCTTCCATTGTCCTAAGGTGCACCCTAATTGATGGAATTGACGGTTGGAGTTTTTCACTAACCCCTCCATGTGAACACGCAGTTTGCGCCCAGAGCTGCACCGCGGGACCAGGTCATCAAGTACGAAGGAGGGGAGCACAGAAGTGATAATGTCGAGCGCGACATCAGAGGGCAAGATGGATCCTGTGGATCCTCCGCAGTAGGGAGAGATTCCGGTGAACTGAGTCGTTGCTGTATCTTACTCAGGAATGTAGACATGCCGGTAAATCCCTCCGTATTTCAGATGCAGCGCTCGGGCTATCGGTGTTGGCGGAAAGGGCACAATGGGGTGGATTATGCCCGACCCCTTCAATGGGTATTCTGCCATGTCTGTGGGGGCTTGGTTGAAAGTCTGAATAGTTGAACACGTTGTGGTGAGGAGGAGGCTGCATTGTTTGTGGATGTGGGTAATCGGTAATCCAAGACATCCGCCCTAAACCACATCCCTGTGCGGATACCGTAAGGAGTGCACCGAGGTTGGTTGTTGAAACGGAGGAGGGTTGGAAGATTTCAGGTGGTTGATAGGGCAGAAAGCGCCGGTGGCGATTCCATAATAAATCCATCGGAGCTGGTGAAGGCATCAGTACCTTCGGGAGCCCCGCGTGTGAAACCTCCGAGGCCGCAGCCTCCGCCTAGGAAGGCCTCGGTTCAAGAAGGTAGTATGCGTTGCCTTGGCAGCTTCCGGAGAAGGCGACGGAGGACCTCATCACCTCACATGGTTTGGCCACCCTCGTTCCGGTGGATAATCGAGTGCAAAAGCGGACCGAAATGCAGGATGGCTAAAGCGTCAGCATCATTTGAGAAAGATGTTAACATGTTTGTTGCAGGGGAAGCAGAGACCGAGAGATACGGTGTTAATTAGATTAATACTGTGCCACTCAAGGACTTAATATAAGCGAGGAGTTAATGTACGCATAAATAATAAGATTTGTTTAGTCAAATATTATTGTCACAAAATGTATATAAAATAATAATGGTTTAGTGCCCTATCAATAATATTAGTTCTATTCGATTTCTTCGATTGATTCCCGAGGCTGCACATGTACATATAGAATCCTGTGAATATAATGATTGTATCGGTGCCTCACGATTGGACGATTCCTGTACATTCGTGGGGTAATTCCAATTACGAGAGAAAGAGAGAGAGAGCGAGAGGCCAGTAGGCTTCATCGCCAGGTGGGTTGGAGAGCAACCAAACCGAACTGGTGGAGTGGGGAGCTGAGTGATGGCATTGTTCAGCTAGAGGCAAAGGAGTACATAATAGCGTGTCTTGGGGACTCCCGAGTCAAAGGGATAACCTAACAATTATTTATAATTTTATTATATGTGTTGAGGGAATGATCCCGAAGATAAAGTAGAATCCCCGTAGGAAGGGCTACGTGGTGTAAAGTTGTGTCGGCCGCCCCGGAATGCCAGTGATGGAGAAGAGGTCGAGCGACTGCGTGTGCTTCCCGTTAAATATTGTTAAGTCCGCGTATTGGTTAATGTCCCCAAATGGATATTTAGATCATATGGTTTATGTTTTGTTTTTTTTCTAATAAAAATTATTCGTATTAAAGCAGACTACCAGCTTTTCTTAGGACAAGGATCTTTCGAGAAAGAAAGGCTGGACCCATCTAGGGCACCTGCTCAGGAGGAGAGCCTGGTCGAAGGCTCTTCAACCACAGAGGGGGACGCTCCTAGGGCTAAGGGCTAAGGTTCGGTGGAGCCAATGGTAAGCACAGGAGTGTCCGCAATCCTCTCGTTCCTGCCAGATCAGGTATTGTCGTCGCAACAGATAGCGTGTCCAGGTTTCTGCTGCAATATGGCCCGGTCTAAACCTCCACGGACGGATCTTTCATCTCACCGGTGTAAAGGCTCAAGGGCCGGTGGTGGGGTCTCGGACACATCTATCTGGCATGCGTCATGCCCTGTCGGGATCGCAGCCTCAACTCGGAGCGCTAATAGCCAGTTGGTGGTCAGCGGCTCGCAGTCAAATACGGTGAGACCGTTGTTCGGCGAGAGGATAAAGAAAGTGCTTCTCACGAGCATCGTGCGGCCCCCTTGTGGCGACCTCCGGGTTCGCTGGGGGCCGCGGTTTCCACCCCCACCTCCGCACATTGAGAAGCAGAGAGCTCGCCATCGGAAGGCTCCCGGGAGGAAATCGAGCTGGATTCATCCTATTCGCTTCTCCCATTGAAGTCTGGATCCATGGTGAAGGCAGCAATCCCTCCGCAACCTATGCCTAGGTTTCGCAGGCGGCGGTCGCAGGATCAGAGTGAGGAAAGGAAACCGCACGTGGGTTTCGACCTACGAGGGACATCCCTCCACCTGGTCCACGCGACTACGGCCGCAGGTAGCGGTAGGCGGCAAGGGTCCGGTTCGTGGCAGGCGTCGCTAGATACCGCACACTGCGCGAGGGCTCTACTATGCGGAAGCTTTTCTTACAGGCCTTCACATCTTTCATGAAAGAGGCGATTACACCGAGCGGTGCCTACTTTCCGCCCAGTTCTCCGTCCTTCTTAAAGGAGCCCGCAAATGGTATGGGATCCTGCAGAAGAAGTTCGTTGACTGGGCGACGTTTGAGGCCGAGTTTAAAGACTGATACTGCCCGTTGTTCCTGCAGGGGAACCGGCGACGTGAACTGGAGGACATGCTGCAAGGAAAAACCGAAAGTTTGGGCCAGTTCATTAGCCGGTTCTGCTCCAAGCCTGTACTCTGGAGCCGCCCGTACCCGAACAGCAGCTAATTGAGATGTTGCCGGAGCACGTCAGGTCCCATTAGCGGATTGGTCTAGTTCACCAAAAGATCCGAAGCATAAAGACCTGTTGGGCTGGAGAAAGATCCATGAGAGAGCTCTAATGATGATTGATGGCTATGAAGTTAAGTGCGGCTGTCAAGGGTCTAGAGCGGACAAACCCGGAACGAAGAAGTATGTGGAGGCAGTGGGAAGGGTAGGTTCACGATTGCCGACGCCGAGAACCTCCGGTACAGCCGCTAACAGTAACTTTATCCGGCCGAAAGGAATTACACCACTACGGAGAGTGAGTGCCTGACCCTATTGTGGGCCATAAAGAAACTGCGGCCCTACTTAGAGGCCTATGAATTCGTGGCAAGGACCGATCATAGTGCCCTAAAGTGGCTCAAAAACCTAAAAGATTCCACAGGGCGTCATGCGAAATTCGCCCTAGAGCTGCAACAATGGGACTTTCAAATAGAATACAACAAACTTCACGTCAGCCTAGGAGTGGAATTACTATGTCACGCCTTAATGAAAGAGTAACTATTTTAAATCCTACAAATACAAGAACTAGAACAAGCTGAATGCTTGCTTGAACTTATGTACACTCCCTATGTACTCCGACAAGGAGTCTAACGACAAGTGCAGAAGTTACTACACCAAGCCATATTGGTAGGCGGCCCGGCGGTTCGGTCTTCAGCGAAGTGGCCGGCTCTTTGAGCACTTGCCATATTTCGGCCCGTTGCCTTCGGGTCCGGTGCCCCTATCGCGCTTCGCGTAAGTGCTTGGAGGTAGGTCGGCGCTTACACGTTCCCTCTCCCGTCTCTCGGACTCACGCTTAGGACCGAAAATTTTTCAAATTGTAAAGTAATAGGTAGTCGCTGGGTATATAATGTAAAAAAGGATGATAAAAATAATATAAAGAAATTTAAAGCACGATTAGTTGCTCAAGGTTATAATCAAAGATATGGTATTGATTATTGTGATGTATTTTCACCCGTAATAAATTTTTCATTAATCAGATTCTTCTTTATATTATTTGTATCAGTATTATCGTGGAAACATAGACAATTAGATGTAAAAGCAGCGTATTTATATGGAAAGTTAAAAGAAAGAAACTATATGAAACAACCTAGAGGCTTTGAGATTCCTGGTAAGGAGAATAAAGTCTGTTTGTTATTGAAAGCAATTTATAGTTTGCACCAGAGTGGTAGAGAGTGGTATGATGAGATTCAGAGTATTTTGGAATCATTGAATTTTGTTAAATTGGAGTGGTATAATTGCGTTTATACTTTAGAGAATAACGTATTTTTATTACTATATGTCGACGATATTATTATATTTGCGAGAAATGACGAATTAATTTGTAATGTAATCTTAAAATTAAAGGCGAAAATTGATATTGAAGATTTGGGAAAAGTCAAATATATATTGGGTGTAAATTTTGATGAGATAGAAAACAAGTATTATTTACATCAAAGGACCTATATAGATAAATTAATGAACAAATTTAAAGATTTACCATGAAGTTATGTTAACTTACCATTGAAAATAGGTATGATACCTCCGAGAGAAGAAAATGAGATTATCGAAAATGAGATAATGAAAAAGTTCCCATATAGAACATTGATTGGTTGTTTATCTTTTTTGTCAGATAGAAGTAGACCCGATATTTCTTTTGCTGTTAATTTGATGTCTTAATTGTGTAACGCGTATAATTACGATCATTGGAAAATCGTAGTTGATATAATGAACTATGTTTTTAACACAAAAGATTATAAGATAAATCTATCAAATGTCAAAAGTTCAGGTCTAGTTTCATATTCGGATGCGAATTGGGGAAGTAGTCTAATGCAAAGATACTCAACTAGTGGATATATTTTATTGTACAACGATGTACCCTTCCTGTGGAAATCGATAAAACAAAAGTGTATAGCTTTAAGTTTCATGGAATCAGAATTCATTGCTTTAGTTGAGAGTGTGAAAGACTTAGTATGGTTTTCAAATGTATTGAATAGTTCAAATATATTAGAAAATATGATAGAAAAGCCTATACAATTTTGTGACAATCAATCAGCAATTCATTTTAGTAAAAACAGTATTGAGAACGCTAAAACTAGACATATTGATATAAAGCTACTATTTATTAGAGATTGGTTTAAGAAAGAAAAGTTTGAGTTAAAGTATGTTAGGAGCAAAGATAATATAGCAGACTTTTTAACTAAGCCAATGTCAAAGATTGATATAAAGAGAATATTGAGTGAATATATTTTTTTTGCCATTAAACAAGTCACCGTCTGATTGTGGGGGCGTATATTGAATATTGCTAGGCATTTATATGCACTCAGCCGCTTAGCGTGAATTAGGGAATTTAAACTTCGCGGTTATAATTTACGTAAACGCGAGAAGGCAGTGCTGTAGCTGGCCTTTTTTTGTTTATGTATATTTTTTTGTTTAAAAAAATGAGCGACGCTTTTGTGAGCACTTTTTCAACATGTGCATAACGCTCGTTGATTCATATGCAAAGACATCTGTATAGTGAGACGGGCTATCTGATTATTTAAAATAATAAATAATAATTATCATTAGTCACAAAGATTGGTGTACGGTTCTTTTTCAACCTTTTCACGACAATCTATTTCCAACAGGGTTGGGCCCTCTGGTCTTCCAGCAGAGGTTTGGACTACGACGGGTTTGAGTTGGCTGCCGTGTGACTTCATCGGAGTTCCCCGTCGATTGACCTAGTAGATCTCCCCGTGGATCTGTTGGATTACCTGTAGTGGCCCTTCCCACTTGTGTGGGAACCCTGCGTGGAATCTTTCCGCGGCATTCGGAAAGCTGGTGAGTCTTGAAGTTGAACAGGTCACATGGTTGATATCGAGAAGTACTAGTGTCCTCTGGGCTGGTTTATTTCCTTTGATATTTCCGTTGATGTTCCGGCAAGGCGGCAGAGGTTCGGGAAGCTCCAGCTTCCAATCCCCTGGTCGACGGAGAGTTTTTCCGAGGAGGAGTTCGTTTGGTGTCCTCCCTATGCTTCCCTATTTATTTCTTGGTTTCGATGTTTTTATGAGTTGACTCGTGCGTGGTAGGTGGCTGTAGTTCACGGGATGGCCTGCCATTTGGCGCACGCCTCTTCCCACTTCTTACTTACGAATTGGAGTTCGTTGTCGGATAGGATTGCTCGTGGATATCTCCATCGTTGGGGTCATAGGGTAGGGCTCCACGAGATCAACGGCCACTGTGTCCCAGGGTTGAGTAGGTTGATGGGGCCGGAGCGGCGGCTGCGCCGCTGCCGTAGCCTTGGTAGAGGCTCAGATTTGGCATTGCTGCATGTACTCTTGAATGTTCCGCTGCATGCGTAGCCAACGGAACTTTTCTTGTGTTGAAGGTGTGATCTCCTCGATGCCGGGATGACCGACGTTTCGGAGTCGTGGAATTCGTATAATATCCGGGGCCAGATGCTCTCAGGCACGTGGCTTTTCCAATCGTCGCTCTCGTTACTCTGCTTCCAGAAAACGCTGTTAATTATTGTACTCAAGCAGCCAGTTGCAGGTGGAGGACTGCAACAGGCGTTTCGAGGTGGGGGGTTTCTTCTCCGTGATCGCTCGGACGTACTCAGGTCTTAATTCGTTCCCATTTATTGAGACGTTGAACCCAAGGTACGTCAACCAGTGGGTGTGGAGTCTCTCTAGCACGAGCCTCCTCGGTTTGGGAATAAATAATAATGTCATCCGGGTAGCAGAGATAAATCTTATTCAGATATACCACTAATACCTCCTGGGACACGAGGGGCTGAAACGTTTTGGGCGCTCTTTTCAACTCTAATGGCTTGACGTTAAGTTGTACGTTCTTCCCGATGGGGTGGCGAAGGCGGTATATGCTTTGACAATGAGGTCCAGAGAGATCTGCCAATACCCACTTTTTAAGTCGAGCATTATGAAAAGTTTTGCATCGCCTAGATGCCTTAAGGCGTCTCAGATGCGGGGTATCAGTTGCGCGGAATCTTCAGTGACTGCGTTCAACCTCTGGCAGTCGATGCAGAATCGGTAACCGCCATCCTTCTTCTTGGCCATGTGGATTGACAAGCTGTACGGCAAGTTACATGGCTCGATTAGGCCGACCGCCAGCATCTTTTGGGTTTGCTCCTGTATTTCTCCGCGTTTCTCTTCCGAGTAACGACGCATTGGTAGGCGGAAAGATTGTGGCCACGACAGAATAATCTTGTGGCAGACCATCTTAGTTTTCGGGAGTTTCCCTCCAATGGACGCCACCGAAAACTGCCCCCTGATTTCGTAGCACTTGGTACAGCTTGGGGAGACAAATAAGCCCAAATCTACATCAGCACTCCCCTCGAGGAGCCCATTCCCTTCATACATTCTAATAGTCGAGTAGGTCAAATACTGTAGAACACTTTGCTAAAGTTAAAAAGTAACAGTGACGTCACCTGTTTTCTATCAATTGCTGTTCATACATCTTCAGTTAGTTGTAGCAAAACGGTCTCCGTAAAACTGTAACGTCTGTATTCAGTTCGGAGTCGGTCAAGGATATTGTGCGACACCAAATGCTCCAGAAGATGGTCATATACAATTCTTTCAAGAACTTTTAAAAGAAAGCAAAGCAGTGAAATTGTCCGAAAATCATTTCGTCCAGAAGGTGTTCTAGAATTGGGCAATGGCACTACATGAGCCCTCTTCCAAACCTCAAGGAAGCTGCAGCTATCAAGCAGGTGATTGTATAAACGCACTCAAAAAGGACCGAGAATCGGAAGAGCCTTAACAACTACACTATGCGCGATGCCATCCTCACCAACTGCCTCAGATGAAAACTTAGACATTGATAAAATAATATCATTAATACTTATACTTTTGAGACAGAACCCATCATCTGCAGCAGAGGCAAGCACAGCATCTATCTGTCTGTGATCGATAGCGTTAGACACGGAAACTTTTACAAAGTGAACCCTAAATTTCGCAACTCTCGCCAGATTGAACTGGAACTTTGAGAGTCGAACAGGCGATTATGATCGTGTTCAGTCCTCGCTTAATCAATTTTCTCCTGAACGTGTTTGTGGAGATCGAGGTAGTTCTCAAAGAATTGCCTTAGTCCTGTTCATCTGTACCGTCTGTACAGTGCCTCACTCTTGCGCTGCAGGTCACAAAGCTCAACCCCAATCCAAGGCTGGCGCTTCTTCATTAGGTTCATTACCTTCACCGGTGTTAGTTCATCAATAGAGAAAGGGAAATTATATTAACATTACATATTCAATCAACACAGGGGAAGACACGTTCTATATGGCGTATATTCGCACGAGGTGTTCTCGTTTTCCTCACTACTAGAATTCACATGCGGTTTGTGCATCGGCCAAGGGTCTCTAGGCTTCTTTCTTGTTCTATATATATAGGGTCGTTGTCTACCTGTTTGCATCTTGAGATCACATAGTCTTATGATTTTCTGCAGGGTACTGGATGGTCTAATAATTAATTGTCTTCATTTAGTTGATATTATAGTGTTTCGTTTCCTTTTATTATTTGTTTTGTAATCTTTCTACATTTGAGCTTTTAATTTTGGGATTATTGGTCGGTGACTCGGTTGTCCCTTTATAGTCAGTATGGGCTTTCGTGACTTTTATGGGTATCAGTTGTCCACGAAAGGTGTTATTTAACCGTTATGGATCCTTTAGTCCTCATATTTTACTTCGAGTATTTGGTGATCTTCTGTCTTACGGAGGCTCCAAATTTTGTTTTCCCATGTTATTGACTGTATATGTCGAATTTGGATCCTCAAATGTCCGTCTTGTGAATGTCCAATCAGCGTTGGTTGCGTCATGTCTATTTCCTGTATTAATCATTTATCCTGTACAATATCTTCTTTTCTTTTCTTTGGACCTCTGTAACTATAATGCATTCAATTAGTCTAATTCCGCTTTTTGTATCGTTTTGGATGAACTTTCTTTCCCGGGGGTAATCGGTTCATAGTTTTTGGCTGAGGTTAATGCTGATTCTAGATCAATGTTAGTATAGTGACAGGCAGCACATGACGTCACATTTATAGGAGGTTCGGGACAAAATTTATGTATCGAGAAAATCCATCCGACCAACGTTTGCGCGCGACTCCACTGTTCTTCTGGTTTATTAGCATAAATAATATTATATGTTTGCAAGTTTGTGTGATTGGGTCTTAAGAGGAGATTAATATCACGATGATCGGCAATGCTTACATTCTGTATTGGTGTGTTTAGTTGATACAGGAAGATTTCCCGTATGTTCTTGCATCTTTCTGTCATTGACTGCTTTAGTTCAAAGAAATGTTGTTGATCTATATTCAAGCCTACGATTTAAAATCTCGGTAAAATAGATGCTATACTCTTAATTCCATTCAGGTCTGTTTGAGGTACGTTAATTTAACGCAGTTTATATAACTTATTGGCTTCCCCTGTGTTGATGGAATATGTAATGTTAATATAATTGCCCCATCATGGCTAAATATGTCGCTATAGGATATTTGCAAGATGTCGTCTTTGTTAAATTTTTGTTAACAAATGCTACGCGCAATGCTGAAACGGTGTGTATGTCATTTATTACATGTTTTAGTATTTCTTGGTCTAGTAAATTGGGATGAATCTTTTGTATCATTACTTCTCGAGCAATTGCTATTATTTCTGCAACATCTGTATTCATTTAGTCGAATGCAACATTCAGTCTGTGTGTATAGCTTAAAATTTGCAATGTAGAGATAATTTGGACTCTTCTAGGATTACTTTGTTATAATTATCGTTCATATATAATTTTAAGTCCCCCGATATTTGTCTATGAACTTTGGTCAAACTATCCATTTCCTCTAAGGAATTCGTCAAGAAATGAGTACTCTGAGTTAATAATTTCAAAGTCCAATGGTCTTGATTTTTCAATTGGTCAAGATGAAATTATACTATTTTTATATCCTCTTCCGTTACCAATCTGAAAAGGCTTTTGCTCAAACTTCCCATGAAGCCCAGAGGTGCAAAGTACTTAGTTCTTATGCTTGAAGGTAAATACACTTCTTCTTTTGTTGTCTGGCTTAAATGGTACAATATTTCCTCTAATGTTTACCATTTCTTGCGTAGAGCTGATATTTTCAAATCTAACAGTTCTTGATTATAAGTGTCTTGACAATTTTCTGGCTAATTTATTCAGTTGCATAATCTGTTAGCCAATGTGTCTGACGATGAACATTGCTCCTTTAAGATTGTGAATGTACAGTTATGCGAGCCTTCCGGTATTACCTGAGACTGTGTTTTTCGCAGTTTTTCCAAGTTTAGATGTATAACAAGCTTCCACTCTGCTTCTGTTATATATACAGGTCCTAGATATTCATAATATAGCCCAGGATTGGATCGTTAAGGTAAAATTTCATGTGGTCGTGGCGTGCCATAGGTGTAAACTTACTAGGGTCAACTTTAATATTTGTCCATACATCTTGTAGAGTTATTCTGTAATTTTCGAAGAATAGAAAGGTTTAGCATGTAGGTACTGGTTTTACCTTATCTATATATTTTTTTATGTTCTTTCCGTTGGGTAGTTCAAAAATTAGATTCTTTCTCCCTAAGATTTCTAATACCTTTAAGGGTTGTATGTAATATTGTTCAAATTTTAGTGTACGGGGCTCATTAATTATATATACATAGTCTCCTTTCTTTATCTTTGTGACCTTGGCGCCTTTGTCATAATCTTCTTTAGATTTTACCTTCTTGTCGATCTGATTAAGTCCGGCCTGTATTTTCATTTCGGTCAATCGTGCTATTAAGTCCCTTAGATATAAGTCATATGTTCGAATTTTGTCCTCATGGAGTATTATAAATAAGAATCTGGCTAATCTACCAAAGACTAACTTATATGGTGTATATGTTGTGGCTGAAAATACACTTGTATTATAGGTGAATACAGAGCAAAAGGTATTAATCTTTCCTAGTCGTCATAACTTTCTGCATATATCCTTATGAAATCTACCAAAGGCGCATGACTTCTTTCTAGAGATCCATTCGTTTCAGGTCGATACCCAGATGTGGTCAATCGGTTGATTTTAAACAGTACCAGCATATGGTCAAAAATCTCAGAAAGAAAACTCGTCCCTCTGTCCGATAAAATAACTCGCGAAGCTCCATATACGAGCATATAAGATGTCTTACTAAGGCGTCTGCTAAGGTCAATGCTCTAACGTCTTTTACTGGCATAGCTAAAATATACTTTGTTAGATTACACTGTATGGTTAAAATATGTTTGTTTCCCTTTAGCGTGGTGCGCAACTTTCCAACTGTGTCAATCGAGACTTTGTCAAATACTTCAATTGGGGTGTCTGTTATAATCATGGATTCCTTTGTTTTGGCTATGTCTATTTTATGCTCTTGGCAATCGGCACAAGTTCGTACAAAATTCATGATATTGTTTCGCATTCCTGGCCAGTAATATCTTTCCCGAATTTTGAAGTAGGTCTGGTTTATTCCTTTATGCCCTCCTATGAGGGTATCATTCATGCTTGTGATGATTTCCGGTCGATCTATGGCGTCGGGTAACTCGACTTTACCATAACAAAGGATAACTTTGATATTCGTATTTTTAAATATGTTCGATAAAGGTTCACTAAGCCATCCTGGTTCTAAATTCTCCGTGAGATTTCCTTTTCGAGAGATTCGGAAGCTTTCTAATTTTTTTCTCACTAATAAAGTCTTAAGATTTCTCAAGGTGATATTAATGGTATTCGTATTGGTGGAGTCATAGTGTTTTTCTTTGATGATTACCAAAAAGACATTATGGGACTTAAAAGGAGTTACTAGGATTTGTCCCACTTGTGGTCGTTTATACCTTAGGTTTTATCCGGTAGTTATCTACTTAACCTGATCTAGTATCCGTGGAATAGGACGTGGTTTCCAGTCTCCCGTGCAACCATGGTCGTACTGATTTTGTTCTGGGTTTTCCTTGAGTTGGATCCTTTCTTCCCAGCATTAATACTCTCAGAGAGGGCAATGCCTTATTTACTGATGCTTCTGCATTACTATTGAGTCGTCTGGGTTTGTATTTGAAGATATATTGATAACCGGTAAACTTGAACATCCAGCTCATCAATCTTCGTCCTGGATCTATTCTGGAATGCATCCAGTTCAAAGGTTCGTGATCTGCTACAAGGGTGAACTTCCTTCCTAGCAGATGAGGTCTTAAATTATGCATAGCATACAATGCAGCTAAACATTCTTTTTCTGTCGTACTATAATTCGTCTCGGCGCCTTTTAATACTCGAGACAGGTAAGCGACGGGATGGTCAAATCCATCTTTCTTTTGGCTTAAGACGGCTCCAATGGCATAATTTGATGCGTCAGTGATGAGCGTGAAAGGCTTTTCGAAATCGGGAAAAAGCAAGATGGGGTCAGTTACACGAATGTTCTTTTAAGGTCCGAAAGCTTTCTTCATGCTCATATGTCCATACAAAAGGTTGGTCTTTTTGTAATAAATTGCTTAATGGTTTAGTCACCTTTGAAAAATCCTTGATGAATCGTCTATAATATCCGGTAAGGTCTAAAAATTGTCGGACATTTTTCTGTGTTATTGGTCTAGGGAAATTCCTTACCGCTGATATCTTTTCTGGATTAGGTTCAACGCCTCGGTCACTTATTACATATCTAAGAAAGGCAACTTCTTTGCAGAGAAAGTTGACCTTATCCTGTCTGTAATACTAGCTTTGCATCCTTGAGTCCGTCAAAGAGATTACGGACTCAGCTTCTACGAACACGAAAAAAGAGTCCGTATAATGTCGTCTAAATAAACGAGCAATTCGGTATTCTGCAAACCTTATAATACCAGATTCATTAATCTGGAAAAGGCTGAAGGTGCATTACACAATCTTTCTGGCATGCGTTTATATTGATAATGTACATGCGGTGTGGTAAACGCTGTTTTCCATTTATCCTCGTCATTCATGAGGTTTTGTTGAAAGCCACTTACGAAGTCAAATGCGGAAAAATAGATTGCTCCTCCCAATTGATCTAGTATGTCAGCTGTATTTGAGAGCGGATAAGCATCTTCTATGGTTTTTTTTATTCAGTTTCCGGAAGTCGATAAGCATTCTCCACCTTGGATTTCCTTCTGAGTCTGCTTTTTTCGCAAGAATCCATGTGGGTGAATTGGAAGGGCTGCAGGATGGTTCTATTATATCGTGGTCCTGTTTCTTTTAGATTTCTCTGTGAATTACATCCCGATGTGTAGCTGGATGTCTATGCTCTATTGGATAGTATTCATATGCATCTCCCATATGCGTTGCCGATCGGTATCTAGGCGGTATTGATCAGTAATTATTTAATGCGGGTCGGGTATGCATGTCATAATTCCATACTGATTTCTTCTGGTTTTCAGGATAATTTGAGCGTCCTTATTCGTTCCAAGGATATAGTGCATATTCGGCCATTATTGACTCCTGATATCTGTAGGGATTTCATCTAGGCTCTGGGAAATATCCGGCAATTGGTCTTAGTTGGGACGGATGTCTGGGAGGCGCATAATTATAAGGGTTCTGACTCGATAAAAATACCCGTTTTCTCCCTCTTCATGATAGGGATTTCGGTGTTATGTTCTTTGAGTCTGTCTATATCGAGAATCTGGTAAAATCTTTGCTTCGATACTAGCTTCGATTTCTATGGCCTCTTCTTATGCTGCGTCTAAATTGCGAGGCTTGCGTGAATATACTAGTCTGGCCATGTCTCTGGGCTAACCTTTCATAAAAACGTCCAGAGCCGTGAGTTTAATTGGTCTCTAAGTGCATTTTCTGCTCCATTCATTAGAATATTCAATTCGTCGCAAAAGTCGCTGTGTCTCCTTGTTTCATCCGGAGCTCTGTGATCCTGGATGTGTAATATGAATAATTGCGGCCTGGGACAAACCGCGTTTTTAAGTGTTTTGCTAACTCTATGGTTTGGAATGTTTTTTCATACGTGCAATTTCGTGCATTACCTGTTAATCTGGTCAAGACTGCGCGCACGTAGGTTGCTTCATTCCCTGCTATAAAAGTTAACCCACTTCTGAGGTCCTGAATAAAATCCTTGAGAGGCATATTCCTGCCATCAAAGGGTCTTACACCCATTAAAGCATTTGACAACTGCATGCTATTGGCGATGGCCACCGATACAGTGTCGTTTATGTCTAGTTGTGGACTATCATTCGTCGCCATTTTTCCTTTTTTGTATATATTATTTACTTTTTTTTTTCGTTTAGCAGTCTCCAGATATATCCTCAACTGTTGATCAAATCTTGGGGTGTAGTCAAAAATCTATAAACAGTATCTGCCTGTTCTATTGTCACAAGTTCGCAATGGGTCTGTTAGATTGCTTATACGGGTAAAGCAATAATTTAAGCAGTAATTTCACTTCTCTGATTTATATTCACTAGTATTGCATATTTCACTTTATTATCTAATTCTTTATTACACTTTTAATTTATATTTCAAGTTTATAATCTGTTTTTATGTTATTATATATTTCAATATTTCAACTTAGTAATGCCTATTTGATTTAATTTCGTTTTAATTTATGATTTGCAATCTACTATTATATTTACTTATCAACGAGATTGCAGAAATTATTATTTTTGTAATGTAATTCTTTCATAAGTTTATGCCTTTTATGAATGTTAATAATCTTATTATAATATTCATATATTTATATCACACACATCATACTGCATTAAGTATCGTTATCGTTAATTCCGTTCATTTTATAGTTTATTTCTTCTTTATAATCCTATTTATTATTTTTATTCAATTTAGAGTTGACTTTTTACTATATTTCACATTTAATTCATAGTTCGCATATATTGTGTTCATCGTATATTGTATGTGTAATGGATAAGGACAAGGAAAGGATATATGTATATGACAATAACCGTAAAAAACAAAGGTTTAATTATAACAAAAAATATTGAATTTATTTGCGACAATGGGATTAGGTTGTAAAACACCCGATGACTCCCCGATGAGGAAGTGATTTGGTGTGAGGGCCTCATCATCTCACGGATCGACGGAGACGTTGGTGAGCGGCCGCGAGTTGACGAGGTGCTCTATCTCCACAAGTAATGTCCGCAACATTTCCTCATTCGGGGCCTGTTCCTTCAACACATAGTTGAGCGCAGTTTTAACGGACCTTATCAACCTCTCCCACGCGCCGCCCATGTGTGACGCATCGGGAGGGTTAAAAACCTAATTTATGCCTTTCGACGAGGCGTGATTTTCCAAGATCTCTTGATCCAGGCGCGCGAATTCTTGTGCGAGTTCCTTGCTCGCTCGGGTGAAATTTGTGCCGTTGTCGCTGTAGAGCGTCGCCAGGCACCCTCGCCGCGCGGCGAAGCGCTGAAGAGCCATTATGGCCGAGCTTGATGTTAGGCTGTGGGCTACTTCGAGGTGGATCGCTCGGGTGGTGAGGTAAACAGCACTCCCCACCATTTTTCCCTGCGTCTGCCGATTTTCACCATCATCGGGTCGAAGTAGTCCACGCCGCAATGAGAGAACGGCCTTTGCCGGTAGGCCACTCGCCCGCGCGGCAATACTGCCATTGGCGGATTTTGCGGCTTCCCTCTCAGCAGTCTGCATTCGACACAGCGGCTAATAATCGACCGCAAGGTCGTTCGCAAACCAACGATGAAATATTTTTGCCGTAGCTCATTAACGACGGTCTCTTTACTTGCATGTAGAAAACGCTGGTGGTAATGTCGAATCAGCTTTTTTGTTGCGTAATGCCGCGCCTCCAGAATTATCGGGCAATTCTCGAATTCCTCGTGTAGTAAGCGCGTCACGCGGCCCTTCGCGCGCAAAATCCCGCGCTCATCGATAAAGGGGCAGAGCGTTTTAAGTTTACTTCCCCAGTGAACTTCTTTGCACGCTGCTATCCTCGCGAGCTCTTCGCCGAAACAAACGGTTTGTATTTCTCGGATCCAAAATTCTTCCGCCGTTACCTGGTTCTTAACACTAACGAGTAGACGTGGCCTCTTGCGCCATTTATTTATTACATTTCGGATCAGAATTCCGGTCGCAAGCATACTCTCCCAGCTGTGCCGTTTGTCCGCGAGAGGAATGTAAGGGTCTTTTGCGACGGTTGCGCACGCGAAAGCTCGTCTGATTTCGGCACTATCAATCTCGGCGCGCTCGCTATCGGTTAAACGCCTCTCCGCCGGCCACTGTGGTTCTTGGTCATATAATATTGAGGGCCCGTAAATCAACGATCTTTCGAATTCGAGAGTGCGCGCGCGGACCACCGCGTCGCCTCGTCCGCCACGTTCATGCTCGTCGGAACCCATTTCCATTCCGTCGCATTCGTTAGCTCGTTTATTTCGCCCAATCTGTTGGCGACAAATACTTGGCGAGTGCGGGGTTCCGAGCGAATCGACTGTATGACTGTAGACAAGTCAGACCAAAGGCAGCGCCGCTCCACGCGTAACTCGATCTCTTCCCCGATCAGCTTTGCTAGGCGGGCGCCCAATAGCGCCGCCTGCTGCTCCAGACGCGGCACAGTTTGGAGTTTCACGGGCGCTACGCGCGCCTTCGCGACTAAGAAGGCTACGTGTACTCCGCCGGCGGAGAGTTTAAACCTCAGGTATGCGACGGCCGCATATGCCTTCACGCTCGCATCGCCGAATATGTGTAACTGCGCGTTTTTACAACAGTTCGCGATCGGCGTATAGGTGCGGGGTATCGACAAACCGCGGACTCCTCGGAGGACCTGCAGCTAACTTAGCCATTTCTTGTGCAAATTTTCGGTCAATTTCGCATCCCAAGAAATTCCTTCTAACCAAATCTCCTGCATTAGGATTTTTGGTTTTAACATAATGGTCCTTAGAAACTCACGTTTAGTGGGTACTACCGCGCCGCTCATTATTTCGTCCGGTATTTTGTGAAAACCCACGTCGAACCCCAAGCAGTCAGTCGCTTGATTCCACACCAAGCCTAAAGTCCTATATTCCCTCCCCTCGCGTACAACGGAATCGTCTGACGGTCGCGCCCTGTCCTCCGCGGGAACCTCGTCGACCACGCCCGAATCGTTTGAGCCCCAGTCGTGCATTGTAAAATAGCTGCGGCATTGATATGAATCATGTCTCTTATCAAGCGGCGGGCCTCCTCAACAGTAGGACGACTAGACAAGAAATCCTCCATGTAGCAGTCACGAACTATTGATTTAGCCGCTGACGGGTGGCTTTCGGCGAATTCTGCGGCGTTACGATTCTTAACATACAGCGCCGCGCACGGCGATGACTTCGCGCCAAATGTCAGTGAGGTCATTTCGTAGACCTGCGGCTCTATATCCCGGTTCGCGCCGCGCCAAAGAAACCGTTGAGCACCACGGTCAGCTTCGACGACTTTTACTCGCAGGAACATGTCCCGGATATCTCCCTTGACGGCGTAAGCATGTTGTTGAAAACGTAATAAAACACCGACGAGAGGTTGTGAAAGATCCGGCCCCGTCACCAGCTGATCATTTAAACTTACGCCGTCGGTCCGCGCGGCGGCGTCAAAGACTAGCCGGAGTTTGCGCGGGGAGGTTCAACTTCGGGAGAGTTATTACGTGTTCGATGACGTATTCGCCGAATGCGCATTGTACCGTCAGTTCGATCTTTTCACAAGTCGAATAGATCACGCCCCTCGATATTACTCCGCTAATCGATACTTTTGATCGCGGGCCTCGCGTACCTATTTCGATTGCGAGTCGCTTATCTAGTAGCGTAATCGTTGACCCTTCGTCTAGGAGGGCATAGGTGGCGACTGACTGCTTGGGACCGAGCAGGCGCAAAGGAACTATTTTTAACAATCCCCCTGACTACAATAGTCATTGGGGTTGAGAGGCAGACTCAATCGCGCGCGTGTCATCTCGGCGCGACGATTCACCGCGTGAGTTGGTTGCAGATTTACTTCGTGTAGACTCGCGTGGTCTATGCAATAATACATGGTGAGCCCTACTACATCTCTCACAGCTTCGGCTATCGCATTGCGGCGAAATATGTTTGTCGCTTAGGCATTTAAAACATAAGCGTAGACGCTTTGTTATTATCCATCGACGCTCTGTCGGCTCATTCAAAAATTTCCTACAATTCGTCAATGTGTGATTATCGAGGCGGCAGAACGGGCATTTAAATGTGCGACCTTGACTCGGCGCTCCGGAGTCGTCGCTCGCAGTGTTTACGGTCGTGAACACCGTCGACGTGTTTACATTTTTCGGTCTGCGACGATCGACGCGGGCGCTCGCGACAGGTGCCGGATCGAGGTTAATGCCCCCGGCTTTCAAAACAAAGTTCGCCTCTTCATATATGAAACGGGAGAATTTCCCCAAATCAGTGTCGTCGGTTTCATCCTTCGCCACGAAACGGTAATACGTGTATTTGAGCCCGCTAGGTAGTTAATTTACCACGCCTTTTAACAATTCCGGATTGTACAGGTGACCGGTTAGCTTGAGCGATTTGACTGCGTTTTTAACTTTCGCGGCGAACAAAGCAATATCTCCCGTAGAAGACTCCAAATCCGGTAAACTCGTCAACTCGTTTATTATTTTTCTCACGATCACGCTTTTATTTCCGAAACGTAATTCCAAAGATTCTATTACCGCTTCTGCGTCGGAGGACGTCGCGTTTTGATGGACTCGCGAGCTTCGCCTTTTAACGCGTGAAAAAGGCGCGCGATGTTCTCTCACTCGTTAAATCCGTCTAGGCGTGTCGATCCGCTATATATCTCTTTGAAATTGATTCATTCGAGCATGTCGCCTGAAAATTCGGGGAGTTTACCGACGGCTTTTAACCTGCTGCTTAGACGCGAGTCATCGTCCGACCTTGTCTCTCGCGCGGCGAGCAATGCCTCGAACGTTTCGGCCAAGCGCGTCAACGCGTTATTTCTCGAGGTTGTCGGAGCTTGCGAATCTACAGTCGCTCTGGAACTCATCGGTCGCGTTATACTCTCCGGTACCTCGTGAATCGAAGCCGTAGTCCTGATGTCGGCCCTTGGAGGCGGCGTCAACTCCGTAGACTCGTCGATCGGCTCGCTCCGCGCTGAAGACAAAGACCCGCGCGACGTTGTTGGTATTGCGGGCTGCAGCGACATCGTCGCGTCGTCGTCGTCGATCCTGTTCGCCCTGGAGCGGGCGGTAGCTGACCTTGACGCTCTGACAGATTCACTTCTAGTAGGTGGCGGCTGTACCCTGGCCCTGTTGGCTGCAGAGAGTCCGTTTCCTAGAGACGCTTGAAGTTGGGCGGTTGTTTTTCTCGTTTTTGGAATGATTCCGATGCAGTAGAAATTAAATTCTATTAATAAATAATCAAAGCACAACAACATTTAACCCAAACCTTGCCCCTTTAACAGTTCAAATTCCTCACTCGGAGCACCAAATTGTAATGGACAAGGATAAGGAAAGGATATATGTATATGACAATAACCGTAAAAAACAAAGGTTTAATTATAACAAAAAATATTGAATTTATTTGCGACAATGGGGTTAGGTTGTAAAACATACAAATGAAAAATACAGGTGTGCCGCAGCGCTTACCTATTCGGCTCGATGAACAAAACAAAAGTGGCGGGCCCTTGGCCCGCGGCGAGTTCGATCGCCGCTGATCGCTACCCCTACTCCTCCGAGTTTCCATGGCCGTGTGAGTCGTAGCGCCGGACAAAGGCCCGGCGCTCCAGAGTTTTCCGACGCTTCCCGAAAAGGCCGCGAGTGTCGCGGGATTGCTGAGTGCCTGACGGCCACGGGAAGCATACTCCCCGTGCACGCTGGTGGCCTTCATCAACAAGGAGCTGAGCTCCGCGAGACCTGTGACGCCTCAGGCAGGCCCATGTGCCTACCTGAGCGGATGGCTGACGCCACGAATCCCCTGCGGATTCGCGCGCGGGCAATCACCGCTCCAAAACGCGCAACGCCTTCTTCTTTACTCAAGCTACTCCGGCTTCCCTTGCCCCTCGAGGATCGCGGGTAGTGATCAGCGCCTTACATACGCATTAAATAATAATTTCTCATAATAAAATACATAACTTTGATATCGCAAAATAACGCAAATAAAAATAGTCTTATCATCGCTATATAATAAACTGTACAATATTTTATAAATATATAAATAAATAATTCATACAACCATTACAGTATGCATATATTTTATTTATATTATATCATACTATTTATATGAAAATCATCTGTATATTATATTTTTTTTCACTTTTCACAATTTCACTATGTTTTATCTCCGTACCATAAACACTGCACTCGCGATTAATAATTTATAGTTCATGTTACTTTGTTGTTCATATAGTGTTAATCTTTTTATTAGTTTAAAGTTGTCACTCGCGAAAATCCCGTGCTCGAGTCTCTGTTCGGACGCCAATTTTTGTTAAACGCCCGGCGACCTTAAGACTTTATTTTTGAAATAAAAAGAAAAGGAACTCGAGCTGCCTCCCGTACGGGCCAGTCTTCCTTTTAGTAGGAAGATTAGGATAATTCGCGTTTATAAAGTGAAAATTTATTATTCCGCTTACTCTTTATCGATCGTGTATTGACTGAGGAATCTTAAATTGTTTAAATAAAGGCGTAATTAGTATTTTTAATTCGTTGATAACCGAGCGCATTTCGGACTGTACGGTTAGGCCTCTGCGTCGCAGTGAAGCAGTAACGGGCAGGTCGCGGCTGAAGCCTACGAAAGGTCGCAGAGAGTCGCAAATCCGCATGTCGGCAGTCCGCTACACCGAACAGATTATAAGTAGGATGATCATGTAAATGAAAACGAAGCCCTTCAATGTGACCTCCTTTAGTACTTCTAAGAGAGTTCACGTTCATGCAGCCCGCCTTTAGGAATCCGCCACCTCTACTGCATCCCGCAACCTTATCCTTATTATTATTATTCCCCCTCTCGCTCTCGGCAACCAGCGGTGAAATATTCGTTCGATCCAGTCAAACATGATTGGCACTTAACCTACAACTAGACCGTCCATCCTCACAACCTTGAGTCAATACAGCTGATAACTCAGACGAAACGAGAGGGCTACGGCTTAAAGAAACACTGGCCACGAAACCGACACGTGAAGCTCCCGATGAGTACTCGCTCATGAATAAATTAATAATCTCTCAAAGGCTACAGCATGAGCCCCAGTAACTTCTCTCCATCTAATAAAGAATTTACCGTGTCGAGGCCAAACGTACTTAAAGCCGAGATCGCACGCAGTATTAAGCATAACCACATATTTCTAAAAATAGTGCATTGTCTGGCATCAGACGTCACTGCATGTGAGCGGAAAAACAAAACATCTTGAATTATGTGACGTGGTGCTTCCACCTCGAGGACGACGAGCCTCAGAGGGGCGTGGAGCACCAGCCACTTTCCGGTCGCGCCCGCCTCCCTGTCGCGCAGGTTCGTGGTCGCCGGGAGGGGACCCGGCCGAGCTGGCCCCGGATGGCTAGCCTCGCGGCGATCGACGCGTGGAGATCATGGAGGGAGGGAGAATACAAACAATACGATTACTCGGGGCTCAGAGCAAAATACTGTTTATTCGCGCCCGGGCGGATAACCCCCGCTAAGTGTGGGGGCTAGCCCTGGATTTAATGTATGCTGGCCATGGGCGCATTCACAAGGGCAGCTTTGTGCAACCCTCAGTCCTCACACGCCCGGAGGGTCGGGGGCTCTCGGCAGATCGCGGCTCTGGGAGAACGGCGGATCGAGAGCACTCGGGTCCGTGCGGGAAACCGAACTAACGGTCGATCACCCGGTGATCGGCGCTAACCATTCGCGCCAAAACCGCCGGGTGATTAGCGCGCGCGCGCCGCGCTGAGGGAGCCTTGAGCACCTGTTTATCAACACGCCGCCGTGTTACAGGTGACCCGAGGCCTCCGTCACAGTTGAGAAGGCAGTAAAGGACTGGCTTGCCACTAAGACTAGATTAGCAGCTTCAATTGTTCTAAGCTGCACCCTAATTGATGGGATTGACGGTTAGAGTTTTTCATAAACCCCTCCATGTGAACTCGCCGTTTGCATCCCGAGCTGCATGGCGAAGGCGAGGTCGTCAGGTACGAAGGAGGGGAACACAGAAGTGATGACGTCAAGCGCAACATCCGAGGATGAGACTGCCATGCTAGCACAGTCGACCACCCCTGTGATGACGAATTAAACCCCATTATCCATTGCCGAGACCTTCTTCACATCATCCTGATAATTGCTCGACATATGTCCGGTAACCTCGAGAGCCGATTCATTAAAATGAAAATTACTGTTTCTATTGTTGTTTCTATAGTTATTGTTATGTTTTCAATTGTATTTATTATTATTGTTGTTCTGTTTAGAATTGCTTGTTACAATGTTTTTAAGGTAATTACTATTATTTTTTTGTACCGGTATTGGTTTTGGTATTACAATTTTGAATTAAACTAATATTAATGTCATCAGCTCCCGCGCTCCCGGTGGTAGTTCACAGCTCCGAATACAGCTCACAATATGTCCTTCTCTAAAATTAACGCCCGCGTTAACTTATCTTTATCTATTCTGATAAAGTCTAAACTATTTGTATTTACACTATTATTATTTAGTTGCGCACTTAATTTTAATAAATCGTCGGACAACTCTCTTTAATTATTCCTCTATTTTTTAATTCTTTGATCTCATTGATGAGCAGTGAGACACAGCCACCATCATCTCTTCCGCTGCTTGTGCGGATCAATTCAAATCAGGGTGGCCTGAGCCGATACTCCTCGCAATGTATTGAGATCGGCCATCGCTCAATCAATGAGATCAAACGTGTTACAGAATGGGTCCATTGTGAATACCGAGAAGTCCGATCTCACCTTTAAAGCTTCGGATATGACCTGTAATGATGAGTCGAGTGCTGGTCGCTCTCCCTCTCTTTCTCGTCTCGGGCCTCGTCTGCCTCCTTGAAGCTCAATGTTGGAAAGACGTCTGCGATTCTTTTTATAATTCGCTGGTTCCCTTCTGACATTGAATCGGCCGGGTTCAACTCTATTGAACTCGAAAAGGGGGTGGTTGTGCCTTTGTCTGGAACGATAATGAGTCTTGGTGTTGTACTAGACGCGGGTCTTACCTGCCGTATATCGAGTTACTTAGTAAAAGAATCAACCAGGTGTTATATAGCTTACGCTTTTTCCGTCAGTACACCACGGAGGCTCTTCGTGTCAAGCTGGTGCGTTCTTTGGTCTTTCCACATTTCAACTATTGTTCGACTGTTTATTTAAATGCGTCCCTTGAGTTAAGAACCAGGCTACAACGCTCACAGAATTCCTGTGCGCGCTATGTGACAGGTGTTAGGTAGGATGACCATATCACCCCCTTCAGGATCCGATTAGGCTGGATGGGAGTAGACGGTTGAAGGGAATTTTTTAAGTATTTCTAGATCTACAAGATCTTACAGCTGTGTAAGCCAGAGTATCTCGCTGATCTGTTCTCTCCTGATACATCTGATCGGCCGGTTAGGGGTGAACCTAAAGAGATTTCCGTTCCTCGGATGCGCACCGAGCCGGGAATTAGATTTTTTTCTGTTCAAGGCGCTCATCAGTGGAACGGCCAGCCATCCTGTATTAGAAATGCAACCTCTTTTTCTCGCTTGAGGGGGCTAGTGATGGAGCATTTGAGGGGTAGAAATATCACTATGGATTCCTCGAGTCAGTAGTCATCTTGACCTTGTTTTGATTTTCGCCCTAAAGTAGTTATATGTGTGCATCTTCGGTATGTATGTATTATCCTTCATTTTATACTGTATATACATTCATCCCATTCATTGCATGTAAGAGTGTATGGGTGTGTACTGACTGATAGATAATGAATTATGAGAGGAATGTGACTTATTTGTAGAATTTTGTGTAAAAATTATATATTTATTTATTGCAATATGCTGCGCTACATCTGTAATAATGTAATAATTTATATTTATGCTGACTTAAGATGATTGCGTTTTCAAGTGTTATTAGTGCAAGAATTTTGTAAAAATTTTACAAATAATCTTCTATCTATCTATCTCTCTTTCAGATAAGAAGGGGACACTTGGCGATGCGCATATTGGCGGCACACTGGCGTGACATGTGTATACATGTGCCACGCGCGACGCTGCGTGGAACATGCTGTATAACAATACGGCCTACACTTGCTGCATTTCACCAGCGCACTGACACTTCTCCTCGCCTGCGCACAGACACAGCAGCTCCCATCTTCCATAAATGCGGATGGTGCTGCAGATGTAGGTGAATAGATTGCGGGCGGATACCGATGTATAGTGGTGTGTGTCCGGGTTTATAATAGGCCAGAGATTTTTCATAATAGGCCAATAACTCGCTCGCTCGCTGTAGCAACCCTAAGTTCCGCAACTCACGGCAGATTGAGCTGGAGTTTTCAGAGTCCAACAGACGATTATAAACGTATTCAGTTCTCGCCTGATCCACCCTCTCCTGAACGCATTTGCGAAGATCGAGGAATTTCTTAAGGAATTGTTGCTGTCCCGTTCTTCTATACCGTCTGTAAAGTGCCCTACTTTTGCACTGTAGGTCACGAAGCTCAAGCCCAATCCAAGGTAGACGTTCTGCATTCAGGTTAATTACCTTTATCGGCACAAGTTCGTTGATAACCAACATTAGATTGAAATTAAGCCTCGCGACTGCAGTCTCCACGTCAAGTTCAACCGCCATCAACGGTCCCCAGTCACAACCCGACAACACTTGTACCAGTCCATTACTATCAATGCTCTTATAGTTTCTGTATTCAAAGGAGCAACACATAGGCTCAGGGACAGGTATTTGCACTATTGCTTGAATAATGTTGTACTTGCTGTGGAAAGGAGCGGGCTCATTGGCGGACGAAATTTCCCTATCATTGTCTTCAACTAGTATAACGTCTATCTAAGTACGGAATGTGGGTGCAATATGCGTAGGACCATGCTGGACGATCTGCAAAGACAGCTCCGCTGTAAGTCTATGAACAAACACAGCATTATCATAGTCAGTGCAACGATCGGCGTTCAGATCACCAAGAATGATTTTGTGACTGTAGTCCGGAGATAATCGTCGCAATTCATCCAAAAATTTTGAATCCCTCGTAAAAGATACATGAGGAAGCCTATACACGACGCAAACTAATGCAAGCTCCGAGGTACGATACTGCACTGAGCAGATCAAGTATTCCAGTACCCCAGGACATCCGACCCCGTCCGTGTCCGAGGATGAGAGTACACTCACTTTGAATTGCTTGTTTACATAAAGCGCAACTCCCCCACCATTAATGTTACGATCCTGCCGTACTACAGAAAATCCACCAATCCCTATGACTGAATCCGCGATGTTAGAGTCCAGCCAGGTTTCCGCTATAGCAAACAGATGGTAAGTGGGACCATCATGCAAATAAACGCGAAGTCCCTCAATATGAGTACCCTTAGCACCTCTCAGAGAATTCACATTCATGAACCCTACCCTCAAAAATTTGCTGTTTTTTTTACAACCGCCCACTCCCAGAGACTGGCAATGAAGCATCTACCTAACTTAGTCAAATCTGATCGGCCCTTTTCCCACTTCTAGTTCGATCATCCTCGATATAATGGTCATACGGTGACGAAACGACAGGGCCACGGGTTAAAACACTCCTGTCCGCAGGCCCCCCCGCAGAACTCCCGACGAGTACATGCTCATATATATTTATAATCTCAGTCTTAGAGGCTACAGCATGAGCCCTACTGCCCTCTTTCCATCTAATAAAAAATCTAATAAAAAATTTACCGCGCCGATGCCAGACGTACTTAAAGCCAAGGTGACATACAGTGTTCTTGCACTGCATGAATACACTACACTGATTCCGACTTAACTACAAATTGATAAATATAGTACCTTGCCTGGCATCGGACGTCACCGTTCCGGCACGGACGAAAGCAACATTTTGTGTAGAGAACGCAGTCAAAGCCTGCCTTGCCTCCAAGATGAGATTAGCAGCTTTGATTGTACGAAGCTGCACCCTAATTGATGGTATTGACGGGCGGAGTTTTTCACCAACCCCCCCATGACACCTCGTCGATCGCTCCCCGAGTTGCGCCGCTGAAACCAGGTCTTCAGGTACGAAGAAGAGTAGATGATGTCGAGCGCAACGTCAGAAGGCTGGACTCCTGTACCTGCACAGTCGATTACCCCTGTAATAACGAGATCGACACCACCATCTCCCGCCGAGACCACCCTCCCAACGTCCTGAATATCACCATAAGAATTTTCGGGAGCATCGCGCCTTGAATCACTGACGTTATCTGATTTGCTATTTATGTTATTGTGATTATATATTGTGATTATATATTTATGTTATTGTGATATATATATATTAAAATGAATCTTTATTATAACCTAATATTAATCCTTATTATAACATTTTATTGACACTAAAATTTAATTTTATTAATTTTTAGAAAACGAAACTTTCAAAAAATATCAGCTTTTATTTATAAATAGAACCTAGCATTCTCAGAAAGTAAGTTAGTTTAAAAATTCCTTAAAAAAACATGTTCATAAATATTTGATTAGTTATTAGTTTTAAAAGATTTACTTTTAAATACATACCGCATCAAAACCTTAAATACACAAAACGTAGTGATATCTCGATAAATAGACTCAAATTTTTTTTCATTCGTATTTATGCATACGTACATATGAAATTTAACAGTAATTAAATTTCACAATTTGACTTAGTCTTATATAATCTAGCAATTTGATGTAAAATTTTATTTATATACTTTTACTAAATACTTGTACAGTATGAATGTAAATGCGAGAAAATAGTAATATCGATAAATACATGTCGAGTACTCTCGTTTATTAATATCAAAGCTTAGCAGTTATATAAATGTAACTATATGTACCATTTTCAGTATTGCTATTATAACGTATCGCTTCTCCAGTATGTGGGGATGAGAGGCCTTACCTCTTGCATCAGATTTGCTTGCGGGTCCACCGAGTTTTTATTAATGCGGGCGCCAGATGGATCCAACCCGGCTAGCTCTGAGGGTGCACAAGCTCCACCCGAGGACAGGTCCCGCGGGCCGCCGTGGCAGGTTCGGCCCGATCGCAAGCTATACAGCCCGCTGGCCGGCCCTACTTTACTAATGTGCGACATCGGCGCGCTGCGACGCAACGTCTCGGATAACAAGAAATTCGTGTTTCCCCTTACTCGTGTTCGACCTGCCGTCTCGTCGATACCCGTTTGTATCTACGTCCGACCACTTCCTCGGCTACGTAGCCGTTCTCGCAGGCAGTACCGGCCACCCTGTTCGCGGGAGCACTCTCGCACGCGAGGAGGCTTCACCGACTCTTGGGGACTTGAGGACCCACCTAAGAGTCATTATAACGCTGGCATATGTTACAGCTAGCCTTCCTGTATGGTCTTTCACATTCTTAAGCCATGTTACTGCACTAGGGCCCTTTTTTGCAATGAACTCATATTCTTCCAAGTATGGACTCAGTTTCATGACCGCCCAAGGTAAACCAAGGTACTACTTGTTCGACGTATTATAATTTCTTCTGCAGGATTAAGAACACGACTGATATACACGATCGGATGCTCAAACCCATCATCATCCTTGTGAGTCAAAACAGCTCCAACAGCGTAATGAGTAGCTTCGCTTTTGGACAGTAAGTGACATAGAAAAATTCGGTCGGGAAAGCACAGAGGCCTTTACAAACGCCTCCTTCAAAGCACTAAATAAAACTAAACACTCTCTCAATAAAACATGCCTACCAGCCTACCATACACAAAAACTCTTTTGCGTTCTTGGGGGCCGGATAATTCACAACTGGCTCAACCCTTTCAAGGTCAGGAATTGACCCATCAGCATGCAGCCGGTAACCTAAAAAAAGCGTACTCGAACAACAAAACTCACACTTCTCACGATTCACTTCAAGTCCGGCTTCCACTATGGTATGCAATACAAACTCCAACCATCTCAGGTACTCTTCGAGTATTTGCATAACCATTATTAGATCATTCAAATATGCAAAAACGTAATGTTCTACTTCGGGTCCAAACAAGGTCCCAATTAACCTACAAAACGTCATTGGCGCATTTTTCAATCCAAAGGGTAAACGAACGTATTACCATTGACCGTATACTGCCGGCTGACTTCTCTCAAGAATACTTTAAGTTGACTTTAGCGATATATCTAGCTTCACCTAATTTATCCAAAATTGAATCGACATTCCGTGAAGGATAATCATCGCTTTTAGTTGTCTTGTTAATATCTTTAAAGTCTATACAGAATCGATAGTTTCTTCCTCGTTTCACAATAACGGGGTAACTACACAATTCACTAGCGCTATGCCCAATAATCTGTATCTCGAAAATCTCCTACACTTTTTTTTGAGCAAACTTGAGAATCTTGTGAAACATACGCCGATATGCGTGTCACACCAGCGGAGCACCCTTAACATCGACATGATGTTCAATGAGAGTCATAAACCCGTAAGGGTCTTCGGATTCTGGAAGTATCCTTTCCACCAAAGTCTTCACTTGTTTCCACTCCCTATCTCGTATCTCAACGGTACCACAGCACTCTGCAAAAATTCTTAGGTTTGTACTCAATTCACCCATCTTCGAGAATGGACACCATCTCCCACCAGAAATTCTCCAGAAACATTCCTGCAGCGATAACTCAAAACCATACTTGAGACTAAAATCTACTCCTAGAATAATAGGGTGACTTATATCTGGTACAATTCTGAAATCGACTGTTTACTTGATATTTGCCACATCGAATTGAACTTCAAGCACTCCGAGAATGTTCTGAATTCATCATGTCACTCCACGAATGGCTAACTGAGCTGGTTTTCATTTATTCTTAAATGCAGCTGCTTCTTCAAGGTCAATCAAGGAAATCATGGAACCCGGATCAAACGATGCACAAACATCTTTTCCATTCAATCGGACTGTCAGGTACATTCGGTTGTCGGTTATGACTCCGGCCAAAGTCTGCCTCTTACTGGTCGACTGTTTCGGCACCGTACCCTTAATACGCCTATAGCCAGATGGGACAGCGGACTCCCCGATGAATCCGCGAATCCTTTCCGCGCAACACTCGTTGGAGCATCCCCTCCCCTTAATAGCGGCGAAAGCGATCTCTGTGCAGGCGTGTGCTTAGGCCCCTCAAATTCAAGTTAATTCGAAGGTTTGTCTTGAAAGGTATCGACCTGTTTACACGCTGTGGATAGACTCTGCAGCACCTCCGTCAAATACTGCGAAGCTTGAAGCGTCTTCTCGAGATGCTTTGTCTCTTTCTCACACTGAATCTCTAGACTCTTTCGATTTTGGTGCTCTTGACTCGATACTCCTTTCTCTACTTCCTTCTCTCGATTCTCGACAACATACGAACCTTCACTCGTCCTCTCTCTCTCTCTCTCTAACGTGTCCTTGCAGGGACCAGAGGACGTGTCTGTTTCCCTGCCCTGGGGTTTCCCAGACTTTCCCTTACGCTCACACAATTGGGGCAGGTCCAGAAAACTACTCCAGGATAGTTAAACACTTGACATGAAACCTGTGGGTCTTCGTTTTGACAGGGGACTGTGTTGTATCCCGGAAGTTTATACCTATAGTAAACTCTCTTCGGGCACATCGCGTGACGATTCCCAATGCCATTGCTTGTGTAGCACTGCCCGTAGAATGGTGCATTGGCTACCGGTGTCGGCATTGGGAGCGCGGTAGACAATTGGGCACGTGTCGTCCTGGGCCACGCAGTGGCTGGCTGCCCTTGGCTGCGTTGTCCACTGCCAAGCTTTTGTGTCATACCCTCTTGTTGAGGAGGAAGATTCGAGCACGTTGGCAGCATCTGCCTCGAAGCTCGAGTCTGCTGCGGCTGCTGTTGTTGCCTCGCTACGCCTTTTAACAAAACAACTTCAATAACATCACTGCTCCCGCTATCGCTCGTTGATGTGCTCTTTTTCATCTTCTTTTTTTCTTCTTCTCCAACGAAGTGGGCTGCAAGCTAGGAGCCATGGATGCAGCACTCACGTCAACTCGAACGACCAACTTCTTTTCTCCCACCCTCCCCCTACCCGGCTGTGGGTCAAGGCTTCACCGAGTACAACAGCGACATGCATTGTAATCTGCAGTACATATACTATTCGCTTTAACCATCGTCCGCTCCCATCCACCCTCACTACTTTGATGTGACTGTGCTTAATAAATTAATAATCTCTATCTCAGCAGACATTCCCGAGCAGCCTGCTGCCGCCGCTCGAACCTGGTACAGCTTTCGGCCACCGCTTGTTCAAAACGCGAATTGACCCTGTGCACCTATTCAAGGTGGCATTAGGTGGGGCTCTGCGCTCTTGCACGAGCCGCCGCTCGTCTCGAAACCAGTGCTCGCAAATGATATCGACAGGACTGCGCTTCCGAGACGGAGGCTGTTGACTCGCGGCGGTCAAACCCGATTCACTCCCGAAGCTACTTGTCTGACTGGTAGGTCTGACTGATAGCGAACCTACCCTGGCAGGCAAAGGCAGGTTATTGTGCCTTCTCATCTTGCAGGGGCCCAGGTGAAGGAAGCTCATCGATGAGGTTGGGTGAAAGTTCTTGTCGGCGCAGGCGACTTTGAACTTACAGGTCCGCCGCTTCCATTCGGCAGGGCGCAGCAGTACAATTCGCTGAAGCGGGAGCAGCACCCGATGACCACCACGGTGCGGCCACAATTGCGAGAGTAGCACCGGATCCGCGGATTGAGACATTGCTCCTTGAGGTGCTCCATCTCGCAGTACCAGAAATAGCTTACTAAGGGCGGGTACACCTACGAGTCCCTCACATCCTTGAAAATGCGCCGTAAGAATCTCTGGCACTGAGATTTTACCCCCCGGGTATCCGCCCGCGTGTGTCGAAGTCCATCCTCTTTGCTCCCTTCGAAGGCGCGAGGATGCTCCCAAGCCGGGTCGTTTTGGACTTCGGTGTCCCCAACGCTTCGGGGGGAGTGGGAAGTGCCAGTCTGGACGCCCTGCTGTCTCTGCCTTTGGGAATTTTCAGCCTCGCAACCACAAGACTGGAGATAGTCGTGCTTTCGCGGTGCACGGCTCAGGACAGTGGCAATTCGTGCGGTTGCCATTCGGCCTATCCAACGCCCCTGTTATATTCTACCGATTGATCGAGCCCTCTTCAAATCCAAGGTCGAGCCACACGTTTTAGAATACTTAGACGATCTATTTGTTGTGACCATATTTTTTGAGGAGCACGTGAAGTGCGTAGAGTATGGACAAATGCGAGTTCTATTGCTCAAGTGTTGTCTTTGTCGGTTTTTGAATGTCAAGGAGCTTAAAACCTTCCTGAGGGTGGTGGGATGGTATTCCCGTTTTATTCCCATGGAACTGGAACTTAACTTTCTATTGGTGAAGCTCCTAAGGAAAGAGCGAACCTAGAGTTGAGGAGAGGATCAATCGAGAGCCGTCGAAACACAGAAGGCAGCGTTGGCAGAGGTACCTCTGCTGGCACGTCCCGATTTTTCGAAACCCTTGGCGGTCCAAAGCGACGCTAGCAATCTTGGCATGGTGTTGACCTAGGAAGAAGAGAACGGGAATGAGTACCTTGTAGTGTATGTGAGTCGTGTTCTTAACTCAGCAGAGAAGAACTACACCACAACGAAGAAGAAGTGCCTGGCCCTTCTGTGGGCCACAAATTAGGTGCTGTCGTACTTAGAAGCTTAGGAATTTGTCGCACGAAAGGATCGTAGTGCCCTAATATAGCTTTAAAATCTCGAAGACCGCATTGGGCGTCTCGCGAAATAGGCCCTAGAAATGCAGCAATGGGACTTTGAAATAAAGTACACCAAAGGTTCCCTAAACAAGGTTCCAGGCGCGCTTTCGAGGAGGTACATTACAGATGAACCTAAAATCGCCGCCTTCGATACGATATCGGATCTCTGTTATTCAGATCGGCTGAGAGATGTCCAGCAAACCCCGAATAAATTTCCCTAGTGGAAGATCAACTATGGTATGCTGTACACATGCTCAGTCGATAAACTCTTAGATTCGATATTTTTTCGAAAGAAGGGTGAAGGCTCGTCGTGCTCGAGAAACACAGAATCAGGGTCATGGTACATGTACACAAGCATCCGTGGTCCGGTTACCTAGGAATATAGAAGATGTTAACGTTGATCGAATAGCGCGCAAGTCCTATTGGCCTGGGTTAGGTAGGCCTTATGGGCCAGAGGATCGTGGAGAGTTCCTGGCTAGTGGTGGCGGCCGATTTGATCGAGTTCCTCCGAATTAAACACCAACACCATTACATTGTGATTTTTGAAGATTTGTTTACTCGGTCAGTTGAACTCTAACCTTTCTCTCTGTTTGCAGGAACTGGCGAACGGCGAAAGATACCAGGACGAGCCGCCCCGGACAACATGTCCCGGACCCCGCAGTAGTTGACCGCAGCGGAAGAGGGAGAGCTACTGAGGGAAGAGGATCTGATGGACCTCTGCAGCGAAGTCATCTCAACGCTGTAGGTACCCTGCCTGCAACCAACTGGCTTCGTTGAGGCAAGCGCGGTGGAGGGACTTATCCCCGGTCCTAAGCTCCACAGTCGATGAAAATCGGCGACCGCCCCCTTCCAAGTGGGCCCCCAACTCTACACTATCTCGAAGCCCTGAAGCAGGAGCGGCAGTAGCCGCGCGAGACATCAGCGCCGCAGCTGCAGCCTTCACCGTTACGACAGCGGCCCCAATTCTGGCTCTCCACCTATAGTCGCGTGATTGCGAAATTTTTCCCTCGGGAAGGCGCGGCCGGAAAACCCCCGGAGCAGCGGGACAACGGGGCCGTCCCCAACGACACCGACTCCCCCGGGAGGAATAGGGGCACCGAATGCCCAGGACATCCGGTCTCGGAGCGCCTGCGCGCCTTCGACGTTCATAGCATCGATCGCTGGCATCGAACTATTACAGCTAAGCCTTTCCCGCGCGATTTCGACGAAAAACTGAGCCGTCGCGTGCGCCCGTGTTCTTTGGAAGCGCGAGATGATTCCGCGGCGCGATCCCCTCTCCCGCTCTCGAAGAATCCCAGGATGTAAGCCGCCCTTCACGGACCATCAGCAGTGCCTACCGAGATCAGGACCTGCAGCCGCAAGCGCTTCTACAGATTACCGCCGGAGGCGACCCAAATCGAAGCCCGTATACCATACCGGGTCTGGCGGCGAGCGACCCAGGAAACCTGTGGACCCGGCTGGGTCGATAAAAGGGCCAGCAGGCCACACCCTCAGGTGCGTGGTACACCCTAGGGCGAACGGTGAAAGAGAACGCGATACACGGACCGTCAACATTCCGAGGCCGTAGAACAGCGGCTTTTCCTAATTGCAGTCCTAATTGCACTAACCGACTGCCTCTTTGGCGACAAAGGGTCCTCACGGCCCTACTAATCCCAGCTGACGGAAAACGGGCGGAGCGTCCAGCTCGAGGCAAGAGCCCTCGCGGCCCTGCCTAAGCCTCCCCGAGCGATTCCTCCACACCGTATAGATGGGGCGCTACGCGACCGACGGGAGTATGCGTAAGAGCGGGGTTTGTCCGCCCGGATACGAATAAATATGATATAGCCCCAGAACCCTAAGTGTAATCATTGTGTCTCTCCATCCCACCGCGATCCCAACCGGCGTCGACTGCGGCGAGGCTAGCCGCCTGGGGTAAGCCCGACCGGATCCTCTCCGGGAAGACCACGAACCTGCGCGACGGGCAGGCGGGTGCTCCGAGCCCTTCCGAAGCACGTTGGCCTCCGAGCAGAAGCACACACCACGTCACAAATCCGTCTATCGCAAGATAGTTATAATTGTTTTCTGTCAAACTTTGAAAAGTATTTTCATCTATAATGTATTAATTACAGTAAATGTTAACAATGTAATTTACAACAATTTTCATCAATTTTATGAATGACATACTTATGCTATAAGTTAATGTTGATTTATTTGTAAGAGTAGTTTATTATCAATAGAGTTTCTATACTGTAAAAGATATGAACTTACTTGTTTAAATTATCTATATCCATTTGAGTTCTTATGTTTTTCTTCGATCTTATAATTGAGGTGCAATCCATGTAAGTTGGAGGCACACTCGAAATCTTTCTATAGTTATCTAAAAAAATTATATTCAAAGATTGCATTCTTTGTTGTTTTATGCATGTACGATATACATTTTATTAAATTTGGATATTTTTTACAGCGTAATCTTAACATATTTGGAAATTACATAAAAATTTCAATCTATCTTGTCAGCCAATCCTCTATTATAATGCACCGTGATTAACGAATAAATAATAAAAATTAAGTAAATTATATCCCCTATCTACAAAGCTTACTTAATCAATAATTCAAAATATTAAAAATTTACAACTAACGAAAACTGTTTTCAATTCTCTATTATAATATACTGTGATTACCGAATAAAAACAAGTTGCAACTTATTAATACCTTTTTAATCCTCTACCATCATTTTTCGCGATTACCGAATAAATGATAAAAATTGAATACATTATATCCACTATCTATAAAACTGTTTTTCATGTACCGTGATTACCGAATAAATGATAAAAATTAAATAAATTATATCCCCTATCTATAAAACTGTATTTAAACAATAATTCAAAACATTAAACATTTACAACTAACAAAAACCGTTTTCAATTCTCTATTATGTTATACCATGATTACCGAATAATTGATAAAAATTAAATAAATTATATTCCGTATCTATAAAATCTTATTTAATCAATGATTCAAAATATTATGAATTATAATGTTAAATAATATTTCTTCCAATCTTCTATTATAGTGCACTATGATTAACGAATATATAATAAAATTAAATGAATTATATCCCCGATCTATAAGATTTTATCTATTGTAACGGGAAGATCCGGGTAGAAAACTCTTCGACCCGGCCGTATACAATATGAGCAACACAGATTGTGTCGCTTACTTTTTCGTGCAATGGCGGAGTTCCTTATGAACTCGCCCCACGGCCGGGCAACCAACGAAGCGCGACTGTTGGCTGGCCACTCAGCTAATGAGCTGCTATAGCAACTCCGCGGAGGCGGCGTGGGCCTTTAAACCGCTTTGGTCACGAGGGATTAATGGCAGGGGGAAAACAGGACGGTTCGCCGGGCACCGACGCGGGTAAATAAATAATTCAATATAATGTTGCGGAGGGTTTGAATTTTTATTTAATGCAGAACTTTAATTTTACAAAAAAAGAAAAAGATCGAAATATATTCTCCACTGCGCGCGTTAATTATTCCGCCGAGTTACAAATATTTCGCGCGCTTGACCGCGATTCGATATTGTGCATGCGCACGCCGTCCTAGCGCGACACTTCTGCTCACACTTCAGTGGAAGACTGAGTGCTGCTTTTGTCGATTTTTGGGAACAGGGCCGAAAGGGGGTAACCACTTTTTGTGGTGTACCTTGCCGAGATTATCTCCAAGGCGAGGACCTATGGATTTCCCCGAGACATTACCCTCTCTTTATTTAACCGGAAAAGCTTTACAAATTGTATAAGAGGAAGCTTTCTGAATGAAGAAGAAAGAATAATTTGAATTTGTGATTTCTTGAATTTTAATAATGCGGTTTTACAAAGGTTTTAACAATGGTTTACAATTTTAACAAATTTCGCATGGTGGTTTGCGTTGAGCTTTAGGTACATAATGGTTCGTTACAATTTCAATATGATTCGTTAACTCGCAACTTCATATTCAAAAATGAATAAATAGATATCGAATAAAAATTAGCCTAGCCATTACTTTGATTCCTTATCCGTATGGCAGGTACACGAATAACGGTTTCTCAGTCTAGGAATGCTGAGATCAAACCATTATTCGGGTGTATAGCTAATTTAATAAGGTTTAGAGCCAGAGGACTACTGTCCCTTATTAAATCAAGCTACTGGTAGGAATCTCCTGAATGAACTCTGACCCCAGAATTACTTACAATCCGGGGATCGTAGTCCTCATTTGGTATAGGGGACAGTCAGTTGCCTTTTATACACACGAGCCTAGGTGGATTCGGCCTAACCGAGTCAGCAATAGGAACAGTACAGGCAAGAGAAAGGGAAGGAATTAGTTACTTCTTGTCGCAGAAGTACTTACAACCAAAGATCGTAGTCCTTATTTGGTAGGAGTTAACCGACTTACTCAATATAATACTTTATAAGGCACCAATATAGAATTGGGTCAGTCCTAAAGTATTATAGCAGAAAAAAGGTAAGGAGTAAGCGAGAATATTCCTTTCTTCGACTAGTGAGTTTCGGGTTAGGAATCTTCCTATAAGATATATATATATATATTAGTCAAGAGAAGGGAGCATTCTGATTTTTCGTGGGTTACGCAATGGGTTTTATAGGGCCAACCGCCGCTGGAAACTAGCAGCGCCGCAGGTTTCTCGGAAAAGTCGCGAGCGAGGGCGAAGGGTAGCGAATCAGGGCGTGTGTTTCACTCCGCTGGGTCCTAGCCGCCACTTTCCCGGTGCAGCCGAGGCTGCGCAAGATGCGTTTTACATTTGGAGTCGGTAGTAAGAGACAAAGCTTATGGGAAATAAACGCCAGGTCCTTGAGGGTATTGTCTTAAGCGTGGGTATGAGAGAGAGAAAAGAGAGGTGGTGGTGAGGAAAGCATAGGTGCCGTCTACTGTACATGCGGGGCGGCTGTTTTGGGGGAAATCTCTTTTGAGCTCTTTTCTCTTATTGTTACAAATTAGTCGTTACATAATTTTTTTTTTGTTTACATAATTTTTACATTTATTTGTATCATATCTTTCTATTGCGTGTGAGGTCTTTTCGGAAAGGGAAAATTATTCTCTATTAAACTGTATATATGGTTTGTATATAATGGAATATCTATGACAAAGAATAAATTTTTAGCAATAATGTATTGATGAAAGAAAATTAATATATATATATATATATATATTAATTAGAAATAGTGAAGCGTTACGCAGGACGTAACACTGTATTTAAACAATAATTCAAAAAATTAAAAAATTATAATCTTAATTTATATTCCTTCCAATCGTCTATTCTGTTATACCATCATTAAGGAATAAATTATAAAAATCAAATAAATTATATCCTGGGTAAATTATTACATAGGATTACGATACTATTTCAAAGCCTTTTTACAATTAACTAATTATAAACTAATGTAATAGTAGCAGTTGAGTTATAATCACTTGTAATGAACCGATTTTCTCGATTCAAAATTCTTATTAAATAATTTCTTAAGCCCTACAAGGATTTATAACTCAACGGTGGCTATTCCCGCGTTAACATTTAAATTTAATTAATTTAGAGAAAAGCGAGAATTTTTGGAGGACTGGAGAGAAAGGTTCGATTTCTCTGTCCTTATCAATTCTCGCTTCTCTCTCAGTCTTAGAGCGCCTTATGGAGGGCTACTCTCTTCCGTGGCACTCGAAACTTCCCGCTAGAGAAGGTGAAGAAAGCGTCTCCGCTTCCCTCGATTTTCATTTGTCTTACCTGCCCTCTCTACCGATTTTCTGCGGTTCCAAAAATTGCCGCGAAAAGAAGTTTCGAGGGTCACTTTGACTCCGTCGCTCGACCACTGGACCAGTTTGGAAGTCAAGTATTCTTTCTGTTTTATTTTTTTTATATATATATAATTTCACTTATAAGGCTTTGCGCGCAAGCTAAGTCTCGTTCGTTTTATAAAGTCAATTTCGAAGGTTGAAGATTCCTTCTATTCTTTTTCTGTAATTTGATCTGTAAGGCCTTGTGCACAAGCAAGGTTCGATCTTTTGAGGAAGTAAAATTATTAAATAAAGTTGCTGATACACCGCTACTTCACCTTACAATACTTACCAGTAAGTGTTACTATTTACCCCATATAAAAATTTTTTTTTACAATAAAAAAACCGAGCGAGTTCTTATTTGACCAATTTTTTTTATTATTTTTGTTTTATTCCTCAACTCTCCTTTTTTCCTTTTACTTGCTACTCATACCTTTTTTTTATCATATTTTTATTTTTGTTATTCCATTACCAATTTCTCGCCCATTTATCACCCTACTCCTGAAAGGAAAAATAAACCTTTATTTTTCGGGGCATTAATAGCTTCGGCTATCCTCCTTATTTTTTTTTCCATATGCATAAAATTTTTATTTTTTATTTATTATTTCTTTTTTTGGTTCCCGAATATTTATTTTTGGGCTCAACAGCTCTGGCTCCGCTTCAAACCTTACACCAACTCGAAGGAATAAGTTATTCTTTCGTTCGTCGTCATAGTAAGATCCTGTTGACCCCTGACCTGTCGTTATAGGTCGAGCCCTTAAATAACCCCAGTTTTTTCATAGCTCATCCCGAGCTATTCTCTCCGAGAGAGAGAGAGAGAGAGAGAGGCTCAAAAAGAACACCACATTGCTGCAGTCAGTGTCAAGCCCCACTTCACGCAGTCTCATTATTATTGACTTATTCCTTTGGGAATCTCACCCAACGATTACAATCACACAATCACTATAACAATAATATACCGTGATTACCGAATAAATGATAAAAATCAAATAAATTATATCCCCTAACTATAAGATTTTATTTAATCAATAATTCAAAATATTATCAATTATAATCTTACATAATATTCCTTCCAATCTTCTATTATAATACACTAAGATTAACGAATAAATGATAAAAATTAAATAAATTATATCCCCTATCTATAAAACTGTATTTAATCAATAATTCAAAATATTATCAATTATAATCTTAATTTATATTCCTTCCAATCTTCTATTACATTATATCAGGGTTAAGGAATAAATAATAAAATTAAACAAATTTTATCCACTATCTATAAATCTGTATTTAATCAATTACCTAAAATGTTATCAATTATAATCTTAAATAATGTTCCTTCCAATCTTGTATTATAATACTCCATGATTTTAATAAGTTTTAAATTCTTAATATTTTGAATTATTGATTAAATAAAATCTTATAGATAGGGGATATAATTTGTTTAATTTTCATTATTTATTCGTTAATTATTGTGTATTATTATAGAGGATGAAATAGGTATTAATAAGTTTTAAATTGTTAATATTTGGAATTATTGATTAAATACAGTTTTATAGATAGGGGATACCGAATAATTATTTTACCGCTCCGGTCGTAGTCAGCAGCGGAGGTTGGACCATGGCTGCGCAAGTGGTGATCGAGCGCGATGACCACCGACAGATCCCCACGCATCTCTACAACGAGGTCGGGACGCCACTTGCCGCCCAGAGCGGATTAACTCAGGGAAATTTGTATAGAGTTTAGGCAATAAAGGATCATAATTTAAAAACACCTAGTGAGCCCTTGGTTTGTCGCTTGGCGCCCAATATTGTTTACAAATTTTAGCGAACATGCCGTTGAACCGTCGTGAGGCAGAAGGGCCTCTCCTGCATGGTGCAGGAAAGCGACTCGTTACAATATATAATATATTTTTTGTCAATGACAACAAATAGTTCTTTTTATTTTTTGGTTTATTTGAAGTAAAAAATAGTATCGTATGTATATAACAAAAATTAATGATTTATGAGTTTAAAAGGGCCAAAGTTTAAAAAATCACGATTTTCGCTATTTATAACAGAAAGTGACTATATGAAATTTTACAATAATTCAAACTGAATGGAACTGAAATTATTTTTTGAGTCTATGATTTATTTTAGAACTAGTATTGTTAATAGTTTAAAGCTATGGAAGTTCTGCGTAGAGCCTTTTCGCGCATAGTCATAAAAAGGACTTCTCAATCTACATCTCATCCCTACAACGCATGTCATACTCTTGCGCGATGAGTATCTATAAATTATTGAATCTTTATTTGTATGAAAATGGTAAAAACGATAAAAAACAATATTGTAACCGACAAAAGGAGATCCAAAAGGTTCTATACAAAAAGGTTGGATTACTTGTCGCTGTACCTGCATAAAACAACAGAAATTTAAATGATCACAACGCAGCATCTTATAAATATTTAAATAATTGCCACTGTTACAGGTAATAAAATAATTAATTCATTTATAAGATTCTTTATCAAAAGTAGGCCAATAGAAAATCATAAATAAATTATCATTATTTTTATTATATACTTCATTACGGTTTTATATTTCATTGTAATTTATTACAAACAATTTTAATTATTTTTTAGAATGGAAACGTATGCAGACATAATTCATCGATTATTATTATATCTTGATCCATTAGTAACATTACTGAGTCGGCCAACAAAAACAATTGCAGGCTTGTACAGTAATAATATGAAAATCTTTTAATTACGGCGAATACGCCGAGGCCCACCAGCCACTTATCCAAAATATCGCCTGTTCCGACAGATCTTGCAATCGTCCTAGAGGAGATCCGGCCAAGCCGGCAGTTGGCTGACGAAGATTTACCGGAACTAAAGAGGTGTAGAGGAGAGAAACGGGAAAGGGGGGAAGGTAAAAAATAAGTAACACTCGACCGGAGGATATATATTTTCATACATATTCTTTATTCGTGCCCGGACGGACAGCACCCGTCTCGTCGCAACTCCACAACTTTGGGTAATCAACGGTCTATTAAGAATAGGAGCTCCTGTCAAAGTCTCCCGCCTCACCTTGGTAGAACTCTAATAGTCTTCGAAGGATCTCTATGAACTCCACTCAAGTGTGAATTGGTTAGAAGTGAAGGGTACAACAGAAGGATGCAACAGAAGGGGGTAGGGGCTCTGACGTTTACGTACCACTTCCGGCCCTTCTTTCTGCGTGTGGTAACGAAAGTTCCCTACTTCAGCACCCGTGCCGCATTCGTCTACAGCACTGCTAATGAGGAAAGTCGGTCAAACCTGCACTAACGACGTCAGACTCAAGTTTGAACTGTAAACCATAATAAAATCGATTACTCCAACCATTATTTGTTGTATTCGGAATTTTCTCCTTTTCGCGGAACGGCGCAACGGGAGCGCAACTGTACGCACGGAATCTGCGACTACCGTGATCGTGAACTATTTTCTAGTACATTATAATTGACGCCCGACTACAGGCACGAATACACATTTCTAAATTCATACGCGTAAAAACAAAAGCAAAGCGATTATTTTATTACTTAATGACATCGTTTTAAGAAAAGTTATTAACAAGAAACTAACAATTGAGACATATACATATAATAATTCAGCATATGTTGTTAAGCATATTAAAAAAAACATTAATTTAGAGATTAATTAACCATACTTTCAATAAACGAAAAAAACAGACTATTTTATTATTTAGTTATTAGTTTTAAGAAGTAATACTTACAAAACTAACAATTGCGGAATTAGATTGTATGTAAATTTTAATGCATACGTAACGATTCAACGATTTATTAACTAATAATTTATTGTTTAATTTTAAGAAAAATAATTTATTAAATATAAACAAATAGATAATTGATGTAGAGCATTCTTGCCTGGCTTAGGGTGGGTACCTCCAGAGTATGGTATAGATTTGATTTAAATCGTGTAAATTTAAAAATCGAAGGACTTCAAATTCATTTAAGAGATGTAAATCGTAAATTAATTGAATTTCAAAGTAACAATGATCTAGTGAGATAAAATGACTGGTCGCGACATACGCCTGCTGAGATTAACTTACCAATATTTTCGGGTCATCTGTCCGAAGATGCCAGATAATAAAACGCGTTCCAGAAATCTTTGAGCTTAAAGTTATTTTGAATTCACTAAGAGATCGTGCATGGGTATGGTTCAACGCGTGCAAATTTAAAAGATTTTGGCGAGTTTATGGACCGATTTTGACAAGAATTCATGCTAGACGAGTTGCAAAAGGGTGCGAAGGATATTTGGCGCATGCGAAGTTATACTACCGGCAGCTTCGTAGAAAATTTCTATTTACGCGTTGGTGAAGCTGATCGTATTTTTTTACTAAGATACGAGAAGCAAGGCTTACTTAAAAACTTGAGAAAACGCGATTTTGTTGTTAAAAAACCGCGTTTCTAGGCTTTGTACTAAGCGCCAAAGGTGTGAGCTCGGACCCCGATCGTGTGAAGGTTAAATGTCCGAACCTAATATTCGTAAAGAATTACAGTACTGCATCGATATGTGTAGTTATTACCGCATTTTTTCGATGAAGTACGCGACTTTCATCGATCCCTTTCGAGAAGGGACCCCGTCCGGGCCGGGTCCGGCCACGGTATGCGTGGCGTCACGTGAAGAACTCGCTCTGATAGTATTGGTGACTGTTCGCTCAGACTTCTCCTTAATCGTGGGTGGATGAGCTAGCCCGGGTACACGGGTCGCCTATCACTCGTTCAAGGCTCACAAAACTGCCGAGCTAGTGTCTAACCGGCGATCATCAAGCGATCGGCGCCTTATTGCGGCGCTGACCGCCCGCGGACCGCCGCCCCGTGCTGCTACGGAGCCTCGAGCCTTTGTTTACATACGCAACCGGGCCGCATGCAAAGTAGCTCGTAGGCTGCGTCACAATTCTCAAATAGATTTTTATACATTTTAAAGGTAAACAACATCAAAACTGGTACATGATCATCAAAAACAAAAACAGTTTAGATTTACCGTTTAAACTTATTGTATTATTTATCCATTAAAGAATTTGATAACTTAATTGTAAAATTCTGGGAAATACTTTGTCTTAATGCGATCCGTTCGGGGATTCTGACTCGAAAATAAATAACAAATAAATAAGACCGCGAGTTACAGTATCAGTGATAATTTTTTCGCAAACATCTTTCTCTTTTTTACTTTAAGTCCGAACACATTTGCGCCAGTTCGTGTATATAGCAATTTTCATCGACTTCCTTTGCTCAAAATAAGCAATAAAAGGACCATGAGAAAACGAAACAATAGTAAGAGTATCGGGCGGGATTGTTCCTCGAGCGCTATTCAGCTTAAATCCACCGGTTCGGTGTTGGTTGCTCTCGTACAGCGTACAACCGGCGATATTACAGCAGTTGCCCTTCGATGACATTTTACATGGCACATTAAAAATACAGATTTAGCCAATAAATTGGCTACTGGCCGACTACATATTTTCTGAAAGTAAGCTGGTAATCGTAAACAGATGCGAAAGCACTTGTCAGGAGGTATAGTTTCTAAGGAAATAATGAAGTTTTTCTGGAGTCAGAGATTCTAATATTTTCCACACAGGCTGCAGGCTTGTTTAGGAAAACAGTAGAGAGTCAGAGAATACAGTGGATTCAGAGGATACAGGGATATTGAAAATGCATGGGCCCGCATTTTCCTTTTATTGGGTTAGCCCTCCATAAGGGTAATGCGAGGGAGCAAGATTGTCTCTTTGACCTCTCTCTCTCTCTCTCTCTCTCTCTCTCTCTCTCTCTCTTTTGCCCTTATGCATTTTCCACTTTCTCCTGACATTTTTAAAGTAAATAGAATAATTTCATAACATAGAGTTTGCTTAGAAATTTTAAATCTATGGTTTGTGGAAAGGAAATTATTCTTCTGTTCGGTATGGGTTTCTCTCCGCTTTAATTTATTAGAAATAGTTTTTAACCTTTTTTTTCATAAATTATGTTTTTCTAAATATTGCGATTCTGTTTATTCGTTTTTTTATGTTTATTGATAATTTTTCTGAGTTTTTTATGCAACGATTTGTTTAGGTTTAGAGGGAATATAATTATATTTTTGTCTGTTTTATTTAATAATGCACGTCGAAAATGATTTTACTTTTGAAGTTGATTTTATATCTCAATGGGGTCTTTCCTTCTAAGTTTTGGAAAGTTTTGCCAGATGTATGCTTATGTAAAAAAATCATCTAGTCGGTACTTTTACGAGTTTGCCGCGAACGAACATGATTGCAGCGCACAAGTTTATGACTGGTTGCAGGTTGCGTGGGAGCGTTTTCTCCAGATTTCTTTTTACTTCAGTAGTCCTCGCATCATTGCTTTGCGGGTATTTTGCTGGAGCGATCAAAGGATGTAGGTAACAGGGTTTTTGGGCCCGATTGCCTTCTTTATCGACAGTTGGATGTCTGGTTCTGCATGTCATATTAGTGATATTTATTTATATTATAAGAGAATAATGTGGGCAAGAATCAAAGTGTTCAAAGCGAAAAATTATTGAGGTTAGGTGCTAATATCGTAGGTCTGAAGAAATTACAAGAGAAGTGGGGATGCAGATCACCATCACCTTTAGGATATCATGCGTAAAACTGAGATTAGACCCAAAGAGAAAACTCAGGCGAGCAAACTTTCCAGAATTTATAAGAAAAGACAGCGATATATTTGCACAAAAGCGAGTACAACCTCGAAGAATTGTAGATTGGAAAACGGCAGCACAAGTGAAAATAATACTAGAGAAAATGAAACCAGCAACTGAATGCCTTGAGCCGTATAAAACACTAGGCCCGGGTGGCATCTTTTCTAAGATGCTACAAGAGGAGTGAGGGAGCATACCTACACTAAATATGGGTATATATAAAGGTTGATTGGCTATTAGATATGTACCAGGGGTTTAAAATAAAACAGGAGTCTCATTCATTCCGAAAGCTGGAAGAAAGAGCTACTCTTCGGTGAAGAACTTCAAACCAATCAACCTGACTGCCTTCTTATTGAAGACGATGGAAATACTGGTGGACTGCCACATCAGACAAATCCCTATGAGAACTGATTCATTTCACCGAAGATAGCATGTGTACATTGTGGGAAATCCACAGAAACTGCGCTACACTCAGTGGTCAATAACATTGAGGAAGCGATGGATAATTTATCTTCAAAGATGCTCTATAATATTTAATATAGACGGTGTTTTCCTTGTTAAGGTATTCCCTGAATATAATAGCCCGAGCTTACCATAATATCAATAGCCTTTTCAGTTAATTATTCTGCTTTGGAGCGCTTTGAACGAGGTTCATCAATTGCTGTTTTATCGATTCCAGAATGAAGCGATGGTTCCATCTTCATCCATTGTCGTATATCCATACATAATGTTCCAACATGGCCAAATACTGCTCAAAATCATTAAAACGTTATTGTTTTTCGTCAACAGTAAGCAAATGCGGCATCCACTTCGAACAGAGTTTTCTTATAAATAAACGCTCGTGTAATTTTTGTAAATTTTTTCGATTTTGTTTATATTTTCTAAGGCTTTACCACTTTATTTAGATGTCTGCTACGTTCTGCATTATTGGTGTGTCTATTACTATTTTTTAAGTTAGCAACCCAATATTTTATGGTTGTTTTTGATGGATCAAAGTCTCCGTAACATTTTTAAAGCCATTGCTTCGCTTGAGCAGTATTTTTTTCCATCAAGAGTTAGTGTAAAATCAAAAGACAAAATTGTTTTGAAAATAACAAAAGTAATGTTAATCTTAGGGCAACATCTCATCAACTAATGAATACAATATCATAAACTTTTAGTATCTATCTTTTTAAAGTTTAGTATTAACAAAAAATGAGGTGAATGAAATAAAACTTGCGCCATCTATGTATGAGGTCTGAGAATTTTCAGTACATGCGTTGTACATAGAAAAATACCTTATAAATTACCTTTTAATGTAGAGAGACGATTTATCGGAAAATCGTAAACGAATTCATGATCTTCTGATTTTTCTGTGAAAAGAACTATTTTATCAGTTGTATTTTTAAGGGCCTCGACTGCTTCCTCGTGAGTAACATTTTCCAAATCTCGATAACCCTAATCAAATTAATAAAAATATTAATACAACATCAATTTGAATTATATTACTAATATAAAGTAGGTTTTTAGTTAATACAATTAAATGTAGTATCTTTAATAATCTTTCACTTTTAATCCGTATTTTTTTATCTGCAACATGTTATAGAAATCACTGCATTCATTTTGTAGAATGTTATGAACTGATATTCCGAGTAAATTGTATTGAGTATACCATACATATTCTAAAGAAATGTACTGTACACTGACACACGTCCCGGGGGGAGGCAGGTATCGGTGATAGCGACCTCTGGCCGGAGGTGGTAGTCGTAGCTCCCAGGGAGGGGAAAGCCTCCAGGCTCTAGGGGGACAGGAGGTGGTGCTCAGCTAGGACGCTACCGCGAGGACCCTCTTTGTCAAAGTAGCCTGCCCGGTGTGGGCGGCGGCAGCACAGGGGAGAGCTCGATCCGCTCTAGAGACTCGGGCCTGTCACCTGAATCCTGAATCTCTTCGGTTAAGCCGGCAACTCCCGCTCGGGACCGATATTCGTCGAGGCAGGACGGACCGCAGAGATGGGCTGCACAACGCGGCCACTTCTCTCTTCTCCCTCCTATCTAACATACGGTTGCCGCTGGAGAAGGCTTCGGAGTTCCCCGGGGTCGATATTGGGGACTCGGACTACCCACTGCCTCCACATACTTCTCCTTTCGATCGGGCTTGTTAGCCCTAGACCCTTTACTGCCGCACAGGGCTTCATAACGCTCATTCATTGCTAGAACCTTCTCGTAAGCCTTCCCCCAGCGCAACAAATCCTGTACACTTCGGATCTCTTGGTCCCCCTTGGATCCCCTTAAATAGGGCTCTTCTGCTGAATGAATGTGTGTATGTAGGGTAAAGGAGCCTCTAAACAGGTACTGCTAGATTTCCGGTGCGGAGAATCACTCCCGTGTAAAGGCGCTCCTGGACAATAGGACGGCCAGGAAACTTCGCCGAGAAGTAATAGCTTTCTTGCATGCAGATTTGGCCACCTATATGATAGCCAACAAATTCAGCTTCCCAGATCCTGAGAGGATGCTCCTGGCGGGCGGAGCTTCGATCGGCTAGGCCAAAATTGAACGTCCCGTGGTACCCCAGGTACAATGACGAACCGGGGGCGAATCCCCACCATGTGCCGCCAGTTTCCGATGACCTGTGGGGTAAACGCCCCGAATCGTCAAAGGGACTCGAGCTGAAAGAGGACCCATCTAGGGGACCTGCTCAAGAGGAGAGCCTGAGGGAAGGCTCTTCAACAGAGGAGGTCGCTCCTAGGCCTAAGGGCGGAGGTTCGGTTGAGTCAGCGGCACCCACAGGAGTGCCCGCTCTCCCCCCGTTCCTGTGAGACCAGGTACTATCCCCGCAATAGAGAGGTAAGGTACACATGGTACCTGGCGAGGGAGGAGGAACGACCTCGGTTCCAAGCACTAGCCGTGGTTCGCGTGGAAACCAAGCTACGCCACACCCCGAGTAGGAAAAGCCTGCGTTGCCACACGGTCGGGGAGTCAAACCCGGCCGGGCCCGTGTTTCTTCCGGAGACGCTCCGAGGGGGGGGGGGGGGGGGTGGTGGAGGGACCCAATTGTCATGTTCGCCCCGGTTGGGAGGGACCGTTTCTGAGGCAGGCTCAGGACCCGTTATAGGGAGGCCGTCAGGGTCTGTTTGCTTCCGCTGGGGGTAGTCGTCATCCCAGGGGTGGGAATTCCCTTAAGCACCAGTGCTACACGTGTTAGGGATTTGGACACAGAGCGAGACATTGTCCATAGACTGCATGCTTTCTATGCGGCCAAGCCGGGAATTTCGCAGCTCAGTACCCGCAGAGGGATTTCGTCGAGACAGTGATCCTCCTGGAGAACTTATGATTAATAAGGTGCACGTACGGTATCTCAAGATTGGGCCTAGGGGATTAAAAGAGGGAGGAGTACATGAAAGAGGTTCCGTCGGAGGCGATTCCACGTTCCCGGGCCGACCGCGGCCTCTGATCTCAGAGGAAGAGGTTCGGCTACTGAGGGAGGTGGATGACCTCATGGACCTCAATAGCACGGTACCACCAATGGAGCAGAGGGTCTGCCTGCAGCCCACCGTCGGTCGAAGGATCTAATCTCCCGTCCCCGTCTCTGGAGCCAATGGAGGTAGATACGTTTTGGGCCACCCCGTCCACTTTGCGCCCTCTGCCTTCACACTACGTTGAGAAGTTGAAGAGGGAGCCGCAGTTTGGGGACGAACAACGGCGGAAGCACTACTGACCCTGGACGACTACGAGTCGTCCGTGAGTCCGGTCAGCTCGGAGCCGGCTAGCGGTGGTATCTCTTCTAGGGGGACTCCAGTCGCCGGTCCACTAATTACTAGCGCAGCCATCATCTGCCCACTGATACCCGCCCCTCGTAAGCGTCGCGCCTCGTTTAACGAGGTCGTCGCGCGACCCAAAGTTCCTCCCGGAATGGTGTAGCGGAAAGAATGGGATTAGCTCCACCGGGCGGTACCGTGGGCGGGCAGTGTAGGGGTGAAAGAAAAAATTGCCCCTATCCCGGAGGCGTTGCGGGCGGTAAAGGCCAGGGAAACCCGGCCTGGTAGCGCCCGCGAGTCAGGTAGGGACCGAGGTCCGTGCCGGGATCGCGCGAAAGCGTCCTCAACGGAGAGCCAGTACCGGAGGTTTCTTCAACGCCTTCCAGGGGACGTGAGGGATTCCCAGGTAGACCCACCCTTGGGGGCGTGCTTCTGGTGCTGGAGGGTGCTACTGCGTTGCTACTGCCGCAATTGTGGCCGCACCGGGTTGGTAATTGGAACGTGTCCCTGCTGCAGCAATTTATATCGTTCCATGCAGCGGGAGTTCCGTAGCCGAAAAATTGTCCACGCCGGCCATAAGGACACCGCGATACCATTGGCAACGGAGGTGCCCTCTAACGGGCCCAGGAAAGTTGAGGAGAGTCGACAGCGTGGCGTGTTGAGAAGAAGGGCAGACACATCAGCCTGCCCACGCCTCCGAGGGTTGAGGCACTGTCGACCGGACCCACCGGTTGGGAGGGTGGCTCCTGAAAGTCCCTCGGGATTGGTCGCCGTTAGCCAGAGACCGGTTGCTTGGAAGCGCAAGCGAAATAATCCGCGATGGTTGTCTTCGTTACGATCAGCGACTCGCAGACGAGCGTGTGGGCCCACCCGATACCACCTTGGATGAAGTGCGCAAGGTCAATGCGGTTTTGGCGCGAAGAAAAAGCGCCGATCGCCGGGTGATCGACCGGGCGGTTTCAGTTTCCGTGCGGATCCGAGTGCTCTCGGGCCGTTTCTATCCCGGAGCCCGCGATCCGTCGTAAGTCCCAGGCCCTCCGTGCGCAGAATATTGAAAGGCGGAACGCCACTGCCTTAAGTGCGCTAGCCACCACCAACATCAGGTGAACACCAGGGTCAGTACCCCATACCACCAGGGGGCCGGCTGCCAGAGGCGAGAGTGCAAGAAGCGTCCAGCGACGGCAGCCGTAGACCGGTTCACCATCACCACCAGGGGCCGGCTGCCAGGCAACAGGGCGAATGCAGCAGAAGACCGATTTTCCCAGGATAACCATGGGCCGATAACAAGGCGTCCAAGTTATGGCGCATCACCGGTCCGGACTTAGAAGAAAAGGCCATCAGGCCTCATCGCCAGGTAGGTTTTGAGGCAATTCGCGCGCAGCGAGAGAGAAAACGCGCGCGACGCAGAGGAAGTGGTGCGGGGGCCCCAACGTCATCTCGGGGCCGCAAGAGCGGCGGTTTTGCCGCACGAAGCCGACTGGCGCGGAGCCATGCTAGCTGGTGAGTTCCTGTGACTCGCCCGGGTCGAGGCAAGGGCCCCTAGTGTGGCTCGGTACCGACCTCCCCGCGGCGCCTTCGTCGGCCTCGGAGTGGAAGTACGACGTCACAATCTATCTATAATTCTTTTGAACATAGGCATTATAAGAGTATCGATGGCAATGGACTGGTACAGATGTTGTCTGGCTGTGATTGGGGGCCTTTTTGAGCGGATAATTTTAAAGTGGGAGGTGGCGAGGCTTAACTCCAATCTAATGGAGGCAATTGATGAACTCTTACCGGTATAGGTAATACACCTACATAAGCAAGAGCGTCGGATTTGAGTCGAGCTTCGCGACTTACAGATCAAGAGTAGAGGACTGTATAAACGCCATAGAAGGACTGAACAGCGACAATTCTTTGAGGAATTTTTTGATCATTGCAAATGCGTTCAGAAAAAGGTGCATCGGTTGAGGACTGAATTCATAATTTACAATCTGGCGCGAATTGCAGAATTTAGGGCTACTATCGCGAGCGTGCGAGTCGTTGTATGGGCTTATATCGGATGAGCTTAACACTGACTTTCCGTGTATTTCCGTGTCTAAAGCCATCGATGATAGACCAATAGATGCTGTGCTCAACTCTGCTGTAGATGATTGGTATTGGTATTAGCGGCATTATTTTATCTATTTTATCAAAGTTTTCATCTGAGGCAGTTAGTGAGGATGACATTCCACATAGTCTAGTTGTAAAGGCTGTGACAGAGTTCTCGAGCAGCCTTCCACAGGGCCTGCCGTATGGGTAAATAAAGACCTGAGGCTCCGTCGGAGCGGCGGACGGAAGTCAGCAGGATGATCGCCGACCGCAAATTAATAATGGAGATCAGTTCCCACGTGGCCCCGAACGCTTGTAGCCAAGTACGGTGGGTTCTTCGGGCTCCTCCGAGGCAAGTCGGCCTTGGAGAGGAAGCACTACGTCCTAAGGTCCTTTCGGTTATAGGTCTTTCTTTCGTATCATTTATACATAAATGATATAAAAAAAATTTTGAGCGGTAAGGTTGTTTCATTAATTTCACGAAATTCGCGTGTAATCAAATGCTATTTTCGACTTATGGAGAGTACGGGACGCGCGACCTGTATAAGATATTTACTTCTTTTATACTTACAGTATAGGGTGTAAGACAGTACAATACACCCTGGACAGCTGCACAGCAGGAGGTGAAACAGCTCTAGTAGTCCCAGCAAGATTGACCTGTAAAAAGGGGAATAATGAGGCTGACGTCAAAGAAGGTAGTAAGGGGGGACGGGACGAGAGATCAAGAGAATAAGGGAGGAGTTAGAGCCGGACTGAAGCGATATATACTAAGGCGGTATAACCGCAACCGGGTAACCTCCTGGATCGCACTTCGGGAGACCGTAATACTATATAAATACTAACCGTAATTCCGTCTGTGTTACTTGAGGGGCGGCCGAGTCGACCGAAACTGACAACCACGAGCAGACAGTTGCGGGACGGCACCAGTATTATCGGGACAGCAAGGTCCAATTCCCTCTGGAGACGAGAGGAAGAGGCCCAACCGCTGCAGCAGGAGCAGCGCTCCGCTGCTGTCACTGCCGCCGGCCGCACTCGGACATGAGTGCTAGTGAGAGGGGATATGCCGCTGCAGCCGTTGAAGGGGCGAGGCACCGCTTCCATCACAAGACGTCGACCCCGAGGACTACCAGGGCTGGAAAAACTATCACGGGACAGTCGCGGCGCCGAAGATTGTTGCTACAGCATACACCACCGGTGCCGAGATCACCACATGCCGAGTGCATCCGAGAGCGACCATCTTGAGACCGGAGTCACGCGGCGCCAACTGCTGCGCCAATAGAGCGAGGCGGCACAAACGGTCGGCCGGCCGTACGGACTGCAGCCAACGCCAGCGACCAGCAGGCTTTCTCCCCATGGACGTCGAAGCACGCCGTCGCCGCTAACCACCAGACGACACCACAGAACGGGACAGCAATCAAGAGGGAAGGCGGGGTACGCGAGCGCAAATCGGAGGACTTCACAATGTACTGCGGTGTACGGACTCCGGCCGTGGGGACAGGGTGGCGTCGACGCGTTTTTGATGTTCCGCGGACAACAAGCGAGCACTCCCGCGGTCGCGGGAGGAACTAATGGGAAGGTGATCCACAAGCGCAGCGGCGCACTCGATCTTCTGCGCCGGACGCTCGACTGAGCAGCTTCAGCAACTCCCGTTATCGAGGCCTTGGGCAAGAGAAAAAAGACGAGAAAGAGGAAGGGAGCCCGTGAGCTTGTAACTTCATAATACCCTCCTCGTAGAAACCCCCCTCCTTATTTGCGAAGAACTCGGACAACCACTTTTCACAAGCCTTTTTTGAGTTCAACTTTACACGACCAAGACGGTTTGCCATGGACAGGAACAGGTAGTAATTACTTGGCTCTATTTTCAGGCTATATAGAGGATGCGATAAAACCTCCCATCCGAGCTCCCAGTTGCTTCTGACGAGTCATCGACGAAGTGTGTGGTCTAGCATTATCCTGGTGGAACACTACATCCTTCCTGTTGGCCAATTCTGGACGTTTCTGGTCGATCACCTACTTCAAGCGGTCCAGTTGTTCGCAGTAGATAGTAGAATTAAGCGTCTGGCCATATGGAAGCAGCTCATAGTGGATGATTCCCTTTCAATCCGACCAAACAGATAGCAAAATATTCCTAGCCGTCAATCCCGGTTTGGCCACTGTTTGGGACGATTCACCGGCCTTCGACCACGACCGTTTTCACTTGATATTGTCGTATGTGATCCATTTTTCGTTGCTAGTCACCATCCGCTTCAACAATTGGTCGAGTTCGTTCCGTTTCAGCAGCATATCATAGACGTTGATTCAGTCCAGAAGGTTTTTTTGCGTCAAATCATGCGGTACCTAAACATCAAGCTTTTTTTTATATCCAACGTTTTTCTCGTGGTTTAAAATGGTTTGGTGACTAACTTCCATATCCTGGGCGATGTCACGAGATGACTGATGCCGGTCTAACACGATTTTTTCCATGATTTGATCAATGTTCATCGTTACAGGTCTTTCGCCGGCTGGTTTATCCATGCAGGTGTCGTTTTCACCGGCTCTGAATCGTTGAAACCATTCCTTCATGGTTCGAAGTGATAGAGTACCAGCCCCCAAAATACCATAAACCTCACGGGACGTTTCTCTAGCGGATGTGCCTTTAATGAAAACTTTAAAATAGCGCTAATTTCGGCGTTAGTGAACTCCATCTTTACACGTCTATAACTGTTGAATGTAATATCCAACCTAATCATGCATCGCGTCATTTTGTAAATTATGCCAAGGCCTTTCAAATGATGTATAGTATTGCGAGATACGAGCTCTGTAGCCCTTTGTACATAGCTGCGAAGTACAAAAGACAAAAAGGCGGAAGGGAGATATTTGCCAACCTAATATGATTATAAAATTATTTGATTGCAAAATCAAATTATATATATATATATATATATATATATTACAATTAATTATTTTTTGAATTATTGATTAAATACAATTTTATAGATAGCGGATACAATTTATTTAATTTTTATTATTTATTTGTAAATCATTTGTAAAACTATCGTTTTCCGCGCACCACCTGTAAAACATTATAAACGCTTGCCCTAGCTGGGTTCGCTGTCAGACGCTGCGGCAACAGGCTAAATCTTCCCATGGGGGTACCACTCTAGGTCACTCTCCGAGGGGTCAGCTGTTGCTCTAGTAGGTAGAGCATAATTCTTGTGCAGTCTGCTCCCTCAGAAATGGACTGCATGGCTCCAAACTCCTGATGCCGTCACCACGTTCCACTTATGAACTCCGTGACCGGCACTGCAATGTCCGCGTATCCTTGCACTGATACGCGGGAGATTTTTGGGAAAAACGTCACGCGTGCGTCGGCTTCGCAGCGTTCTCTTTTCACGGGCACGGAAAAGACACTAAACTTTGATTGATTCGCGCCCGAAAGATTCGCGGACTCCCCGCCTATCTTTGTTTACCTTTACAGGTAAACTTAGTTCGGCCCGCGTTGCCCTTGACGGGCCCAGCGCCTGGAGCCCGTTATAATATAATAATATTGAGAATATTAGCAAAATTAGACCGTACATCTTTTGATTTATCTGAAGGAGAATCTGAATTAGTTTCTAGTTTTAATACAGAATATACAATTATTTTTGTTTCAGACTATGGAACAATTATATTTATAATATTTTTATTTTCTACATTTTATTTTGGAGGTAATATTTCTTCTGTAATATTTTACTTCACATACACACACACACACATATTTTTATGTATACATATAAATACTAAATTGATTTTGAAAATCAACGTTATATAAATAATTTTAAATTTATATAATTAAATTATTAGAATCTTGTTTTGTTCTATATTATGTTTTCAAAACATATGCTTAAACTTAAGAATTAATATAATTTTTTATGTCAATAATTTACAATGATAGCTGATATAAAAAATATAAAAAATATGAAATATCATTCCGGTTGAATATGAGATGCTGTAATTATAGTATTTGCTATTATAAAATTATCGGGGTGAAATAATAAACATTTTAATTGTAATATTAACACTAAAGAAAATAATCTTATAATAATAATAAAAATTAAGTCTTTTATAATAAAATGTTGATTAAAAGAAATGTTAAAATAATTACTATTTAATCCTAATGGGTTAGTTAAACGGGAGGGTGGGAATATGACGAACACGAAAAAGTACAGAATATGCAAAAGTACCGAATACGCAGAAGCGTTGACAGCCGAATACGGCCGAGCGCGCCCGAGTTTAAAAGAACCACATTGACGTTGTGAACAACCCGTATACGTGAAATAGAGCAGGAATCACATGGAGCGTTACCGCAGGAGCGTTAGCATAATTATTTGTTGTTTAGTCGGTAAGTAAAAATGTAGCATGTGCGTTACACAGGTGGCGCGTCCCGTGCTCTGCAGAAATCCAAAATAGTATTCGGCTTATACAATTACACGCGAACTTCATGAAATTAATAAAACCATCTTCTCCGTTCATATAAGACTAAAAAATTTAATGAAATATACATAAGTTAAATTTTTGCAAGATTTACAAAAAATCATTACATACTCTGCTCGATTTTTTTGATATTTATATATCAAAGTTGTTGAATAAAATGCATCCGATGAAAAGTAAAAATGTGGTACAATAATGTTAAATTGAAAACAAATTGTTTGTTTAAATTAATTATTTTAATTTATTATTTATTTCTTTTTTTGTTTATTTTAATTTATTGTTCTACAGAGTCTACTGATAGATCGCATAACCAATACATTCATTATTATTAAAAGATTGATGATAATTAAAGTGTATATAAAAATTTTTTTGAAAATATAATTTAAAATTTTCGAGTCTATAATTAATTTATGATTAAAATTAAATTAATGGGATTGTAGGATTAATTATATAAACAATTATTTTAAAAAATTATCAAAATTTTAATTATAATTTAACAGCAACTAAAATTTATAAATAATTTAAGATTTATATGTTATCGGCGACATTTTTAGAATCACTATGATCATAATCAGTATTTTCTGTATTTTCAACATCGTCTCCCTCTTTAATGAAACAATTTGCCATTCTTGTTAACAATTGTGGCGCCCTAATAAGTTGTTCGTGCAACAATTCCCATTGTTTGTTTAAAAACTTTTTTTTTTCATAATTTTTGATTTTTTCGTCAGAAAACTGCCATTTTCTAATTGCATGAATTGCGTGCGAGCCTTCATTTGTTGTTTTAAAATTTCTTCTGTAAACGAAAATTAAATGTTATAATAGAATAATAATAGTAATGAATATATACAAATATTTTTTACCATAAAAGTTGTTGATCATAGGAGTTTTCCGCAAGTACATATGTAATTATAATAATTTTGGAATATAATATTTATGTATCAAAATTGTAAATTATGTAATGTAATATAAACAAGATTATTTTTCACTTTAAGTAACTTTCAGTTTTTTTTTGATTATGAGGAGGCATCCATCTCCTTCTTTGACGGTCTAATAATGACTGCCAGACCTTCCATAATTCTAAAAAAACAAATTACTATTACATTTTTTTTTAAACAATCTAATTAAGAGTACTCCTAACACAATTTAATCAATCTTTCATCACGAACGACAAATCATAAAACATCCTCATCTTCGTTATCATAATGAGACCTTGGGTTATATATTTTTTTTGCTTCGTCTACCCCACCTGTTACTAGATAATTATTTACTGCGACGAGTATCTTGTCGTGGTCGCCGCTGTACTAAACGTGTACTCGGAACCCCGACCCCGAGTCGGGTGGGGAGCAACAAGAAGCGCGAGTTTTGGCGCGGCGCGGCAATTAGCGTGCGCGGCCGCTGCGTCTTATCAAGGAGAGAGAGAGAGAGAGAGAGAGAGAGCAATTATTTGCTTATATATCGCACAAAACATCAGTGTGTGCCTTGGGACGCGGAAGGGCCCGAGACTTAGAGATAGCGATAGCGCGTCGTACATTATTAAAGTTCTTAGATAATTAAAGCGAAAGAGAAAGAGATCCAGATATAGTTGGTTGGCGTATTGTTCATTGCACGACAGTGCAGTAGAGTTTGCGTTGGTTGATGGCGGGGACTAACTTCTCCCGTTTTCGGTCGAGATCATAACCCGCTTGAGGTATCAGCTGAGAGGTCGAGATTTCGCTGCTGCTACAGCAAGTAGCACTTTACTACCATTTTAATTGTAGCGCGCGAATAGCCCGCGTCACGAGTGTGAGTGAAAGAGAGAGAGTGTGTGTTAGGTTGTGCGCGTTATACATATTGTCGAGAAAATTGTTATTTTGAGTTATAATAAATATTAATTAAATCTTTAAATATTCATGCATATATTATTTTGCCGCCATTTTCCCTTTTTTACGTGTTCTAATAGCAGTCATCGCCCAGGCTTGCTCCGCCGTGTTCACGGATTTTCCGTGTGACTATTCGCGAGCAAATAAAGATGGAAGGTTTGAAGTCGCGTGGTGGTTGGGACCTGGGGCAGGATTAGCTATCCGGTAACTGCCACGTGCTAGTACATAATGCACGATTTATTCAAGAAACTAATTATTTAAGTTTTGGTAAGAAAATCGAAAATGCTGAAACTTACATGCTAGATTAGTTACACGAACATCAAAATCTTTTGATTCACCATTCTGATTACGCAAAGTAGCCATATATCTTGATATTTACTAAAACATTCTCTGTTAGATGGTAAAAATTTACTAAACTCGATAATGTAGCGAATTTCTGTTACTGTCGCTCGTTTAAAATCATCAGAAATTATGCTGGCGTGTGTTATTTTGTTCATTTTATTCATCATTTAAAAGAGAAAAAATAAAAACACGAACTGTAATACAAGAAGGTTTTGACTAAATAAGACATTGCAGAAATACTGGCAACCAATACACCTTTCTTTTAGCATCCGCTTTTTTTGTGACGTGGTACTTCCACTCCGAGGCCGACGTACCTCGAAGGGTCCCGGAGTACCCGCCATTCTCCTGTCGCGCCCGCCTGCCCATAGCGAGGTTCATCGTCGCCCTGGAGGGGACCCGGCCAGGCTAGCCCCGCGCGACTAGCCTCACGGCGATCGACGAGGTTGAGATCGTGGAGGGAGCAAGAATACTAAAGAATACTGAGGACTGGGGAAAATTTTATTTATTCAAGACCGGGCGGACAATCCCCGCTCGGACACTTTCTCCTGTCAGACGCACAGCGCCCACTACAAACCGGCGAAAGATCCGCCCGCCAGGTGTACATCTGGACGTCACCCGGGGAGGCATGTCCCGGGCCGCAATGAGGCCCTCGCCTCGTCCCGGATGGGTTACCGGAGTTCGCCAGTTGGCACTGCTAGTACTGTGAGGGCCCTGGGTTGCCAGCCAGCTCCGCGCGGGAAACCGTCGCTCTCGTGGTCCCAAGATGACGTTAGGGCCACCGCACGGCATCCTCCGCGTCGCGCGCGTTTTCTCTCTCGTTGCGCGCGAATTACCTCAGAATCTATCTGGCGATGAAGCCTGCTGGTTCTTGCTTAAAGTGCCGACCCGCCCTGGCCGGGGACTCCGCAGTAGCCTTGGCGCCTCGCTGCCGGCCCGTGGTGGTATTGAAAGCCGGCCTTGGAGGTCGCTCACGGTGCCTCCCTCGGGGCATTCGGACACCGATTCGGGCTCCTTGCACCCCCTGGGGTTTGGAAGTCCTTTCGAGGACGACGCCGCTGGTCGCCTTAATATCGAGGCCTCAACTACCGTCGCAAGCGCCCTCTCCCCACAAGGACCCTCTCCAGGCCTCATCTCAGGTTGGGCTGTACCTACCGAGCGGCCTTTTCCGTCTGCTGCTGTCGCTCGTACCTGGCCCGGGTCAGGGCCATTGCGCGTTCCGCGAACTGCGCATTGAATCTGCGCCCGCGAGCCGCCGCTCGTCTCGAAGACAACGCTCGTGGATTATCTCGCTAGCGCTGCACTTCCGAGCGTCAGTCTCTGGCTCGCAGTAGCCAATCCCAAGGGGCTTCCGGAGCCACCCTCCCATGCGGTGGATCCGGTCGACAGCGCCTCAACCCTCGCAGGCGTGGGCAGGCTGATGCGTCTGTCCTTCTTCGCGACATGCTACGCGGCCGACTCCTCCTCACCTTTCCTCCGTCCGAGAGTCCATCAGAGGGCACCTCCTTCGCCGAAGAGGTGCAGGCAGGCAGGTGGACTGCGGTATGTAACGCGTGTCTTAACTCCGCCAAGTGCTCATTCCAGCTACGATAATCCGCGCTAGAATATCGCGTAATCATCGTTTTAAGCGTCATATTAACCCGTTCGAGCGGGTTCCCTTGGGGGCTGTAGGGAGGGGTCATAACATGCTTTATTTCCTATTACTCCAGCACGTTTTTCAGGTGCCGGTTGACAAAATGGGTGGCATTATCCGTCAATAGGAAACGTGGGGTTTCCCAACAGAGTAGGACCAAGTCCTGCAGAGCACTTGATACTGCCCTCCCGGTTGTGGCCCGTAAAGGTCAGAGCTCGTTCCACCGAGTAAACAAGTTCTCAAAAATGACTACGTAACGGTGTTGGTGTTTCGTCAATCATCGTCAATTTTCCACTTGCAGAATTTCTTCGGAGTAAGCTGGATGTCTCTCAGCCGATTTAAATACCAGGAGTCCGATGTCGTATCAAATGCTGTGACCTCGGGCTTGGCAGTAATATACCCCCTCGAGAGTGCATCTGGGAATTCGTTCAAGGAGCTTTTGGTGTATTTGTGCCACTTTAGAGCACTATGATCAGTTCTTGTCACGAATTCAGAGTCCTCTAAGTAGGGCCGCATCTTCTTTATGGTCCACAATAGGGCCATGCACTCTTTCTATGTAGTGGTATAATTCATTTCTACCAAATTAAGGACTCGACTTATATACAATACGGGATGCTCGTGACCGTCCTCATCTTCCTAGGTTAAAACGGCGCCAATGACAAAATTGCTGGCGTCGCTTTGCACCGTGTAGGATTTCGAGAAACCGGGCCGCACCAACACGGGTGCCTCTCCTTTAGCGGCTTTAAGCCTCTCAAAGGCTCTGAATTGGTCCTCTCCCGAACTCCAGGCCTGTTCTTTCCTCAGGAACTTAACCAACGGAACCTTTACTTCCGCTTCCAGGGGAATGAATCGGCAATACCATCCGACCATTCTCAAAAACGTCCCCAGCTCCTTAATATTGCGGGGGGCAGGGTATTGCAGAACGGGGACGATCCTCTCGGGGTTTGCCCGTAATCCTTAGGCATCCAGGCTAAATCCCAGAAAAACAACGCTCGGGCAACAAAACTCGTATGTGTCTTTATTGACTCCAGCCCTGCACCAACTATCGTTCGGAATACATACTCTAACCACCTGAGATACTCCTCAAAATTTTCGGTTAGGATGATTAGATCGTCTAAATAACCGAATACGGGAGTGTTCGTTAGGCCGAATGGCAATTGCACGAATTGCCACTGTCCTGTTCCCTGTAACACCTCGAAATAAGCCTTTCTCAGATCGACCTTCGAGATGTATTTGGCCCACCTAAGCTTATCTTATCCAATCGCTCGCTGAATCGCAGTTGGTAGGGAAAGAAAAAGGTTTTTCGGGCGCAAACCTACACAATACAAGAGGCCAAATCCCAGGTAAACATGGACTCACCGTGGCCTATCCCCTCGCCCTACACTCCGCCCTCCATCTAGGGCGTTATGTGACTGTAGGTGGATTCCCTTATATCTACTCTACTATCCTCTTTTCCCTATTACTCCTCAGCTTTTCTTCCTCGTAAGATCCTTCTCTTAAGAAAGGCTGGTAGTCTGCTCTAAGACGAACAATTTTTATTAATAAGATAAAACACTGACCAAATGGTCTAAATATAATGGTCTAAATACCCATTTTGCGACATTAACCAATACGCGGACCTAACAAATTTTAACGAGAAACACACGCAGTCGCTCGACATATCCCTTCCTACGGGGATTCTATTCTAACTTCGGGCCCATACCCTCAACATACATAAAAAAAAATTAACAAATAACAAATATTACAAGATTAGCCCTTGCGTGTCCCCAAGACACGCTATTAGGCACTCCCTTGCTTTAGCCTAACTATGCCATCCTCAGCTCCCCACTCCACCAGTCGGGTTTGGTTGCACTCCAACTGAGAGCACGTACGTGCCTTCATACGCTCCGAAAGGACGCATAAACCAGGTGCATAAACGACCTGGAATTGAACTTGGACGTGCCTCTCAACGTAGTCAAAAGATCGCGGGCCAGGTACGTCAGCTTTCCCCCTACTGTTGTGCAAAACAGTAGGCCTGGAAAAGCAAGGAGAACGAAAAGAATCCTTCATGCTTACCGGACCACACAAGAATCTAGAAGCCTCTGCAAAAAGAGAAAAAAAACGCGCTGATACGTGCTGACACGTACGCAATGGTACACAAGGGCGGAGGCGTTCCGCCTCCGATGGCATACTCGCGGAAGGCCTGGGTCTATGTGGTGGTATATATATATATATGTGAGGGTGTGTGTGTGTGTCTATGTATATATAAAACAGGAAGAATACTCGACTTCCTAACTGGTCCAGTAGACGAGCGACGGAGTCGAAGTGACCCTCGAAATGAATTGGAGTTAATTCGCATAGGAAAATCCGCGCATTTATAGAAAATACATCGTTTCCAGTTCCCATGTTAAAATTTTAGGTGGCTCGAAACGAGCACCTTTTTGCCTGCTGACGCTAGATCAAACAGAGGGGTCGTGCATTCCTCGATTTATGACTTCCCGCCTCGCTCGCCTTGCGCTACGGAAGATAGTGGCCGCGTCTTCTCGAGATAGAGTTGCTCTAGTTCCTTCGGCACGTTTTATCTTGCGCCGAAATTTTCCGTGGCCGGCTTACGAGACGAGTCGGCTTGGAATTTCGGTGCCTCTCCATGTATCGGGCGAGTTGTCGACTTAATATTTTTATGTCAGTTGGCTTTTATTTTGGTATTAATTCTCACGTTTATAAGAAGGTTACGCAGAACGTAAGACTACATTCTTACTTACCGACTAAACAACAAATAATTATGCTAACGCTCCTGCGGTAACGCTCCATGTGATTCCTGCTCTATTTCTCCTATACGGGTTGTTCACAACGTCAATGTGGTTCTTTTAAACTCGGGCGCGCTCGGCTGTATTCGGCTGTCAACGCTTCTGCGTATTCGGTACTTTTGCATATTCTGTACTTTTTCGTGTTCGTCATATTTCCACCCTCCTGTTTAACTAACCCATTAGGATTAAATAGTAATTATTTTAACATTTCTTTTAATCAACATTTTATTATAAAAGACTTAATTTTTATTATTATTATAAGATTATTTTCTTTAGTATTAATATTACAATTAAAATGTTTATTATTTCACCCCGATAATTTTATAATAGCAAATGCTATAATTGCACCATCTCATATTCAACCGGAATGATATTTCTTATTTGCTAATACAATTTTACGTGCAATCCCAAGAAAATTAGGAGGAGTTATTGCAATATCATTTTCAATTATAATTTTAATGAAATTACTATTTACAATAAATTATAAAATAAAAGGATTTCAATTTTATTTTTATAATAAAATTTGATCTTGAATATTTATTACTAATTTTATTATTTGAACTTGACTTCGTGCAATACCAGTTATTGAACTTTTTATTTCTCTAAGACGGGTAAGATCTATTTTATATTTTTTATATTTTTTTATATCTACTATAATTGTAAATTATTGAGATAAAAAATTATATTAATTCTTAAGCTTAAAGCATATGTTAAATATATATATATATAATAAAATATTACAGAAGAAATATTACCTCCAAAATAAAATATAGAAAATAAAAATATTATAAAAATAACTGTATATTCTGTATTAAAACTAGAAACTAATTCAGATTCTCCTTCAGATAAATCAAAAGATGTATGATTTAATTCTGCTAATATTCTCAATATTATTATGTATAATATTGGAAATTCTAAAAAAACAAATCATACATAAATTTGATAATATATTAAATTTGGTTTTATTATTATTATAATATATTAAAAATGGTTTTATTAATTTGATGAAGTTCGTGTGTTATTGTATAAGCCAAATGCTATTTTAGATTTCTGCAGAGCACAGGACGCGCCACCTGTGTAACGCACTTACTACTTTCTTACTTACCGACTAAATAACAAATCATTATGTTAACGCTCCTGCTGTAACGCTCTATGTGATTCCTGCATTATTTTAGCTTTAACTCGGGCGCGCTCAGCCGTGTTCGGCTGTCATCGCTTTTGCACATTCGGTATATTATAAATCTTAAAATAAATGGTAAAAAAAAACTAACTGAGTTGCTATTGATATAATGAAAATAATACTACCAGTTATTCAAGTTTCTTTTTAATGTAAAAGAATAATAATACGAACACCGTCCAATATGACAAAATATTAATAGAAAAAATATCCTAGCTCCAAAAGCATGCATTTCTCTAAATGTGCAACCTATAGTTACGTTATTAGTAGTATGAATTAATCTTTCAAAAACATTATTAATATTAGGATTATAATGTATAGATAAAACAATTCCTATAATAATTTGTATTATTAAACGAATTTCTAATAAAGAACCATAATTTCATTAAATTATATAAAAAATAATATAATAAAAATAAACAGAATAAAAAAAAATTTTCTATATATTTATATATAAAAATTAGTTTATTTAAATTTATTATATAAATAAATATTAAAGAGAAATAGTAATTTTAATAAAAAGTTTCAATTTGTATATTTATGATTAATAAATCTCATGAAATATATAAAAATAATTATTAGCGCACCAATTAGAATTAAAAATATTAGATGTGAATATAAATTATTAAAAATAAGTCATCTTAAATTTAAGGAAGATAAAATAATTAATAGTATTAAAGTAGTATAAATAATAATGGATGAATATTTTTGAAATAATTAATATTAACCTAATTAAAAATATAAAAATTAAAACTGATATAATCAATATTTGTCGAAAGATTATTAACGATTTTATCATATTTACAAAAAATAATTTAAAAATTTTTTAAAAATATTAATTTTGGAGATTAATGATATATGTAAATATTTTTTTGAAAAATATTTAACTATAAATAATTATTTATTTTTAATACATAAAATAAATATTTTTAGGTTTTTAAATTAATAGCTAGAAAATGATATATTTGTATATTAATATTTTTTTTTTATTATTATTTTTATTTATAAATATATATATATAATAATATATATATAAATATATTATTATATGAAATCAAGGATGATTATATTAGAAATTTATATTTATAATAATAGAATTTTAAGAAGTTTTTATTATTTTATTTTTGTAGTTTGTGAATCTATTTTAGAATTAAATTTATTAATTCGAAATAATAGTAATGATAATAGAAATTTAATAAATTTTAATATTTTATTTATAAAAAAATTTATGTTGATAATTTATATTTATAATACTTAATTTTTATTAATATTAATATTAATTTTAAATATTAATTTTAGAGATATTTGAATAAATTTTTATTATTGAATAGCTTATACAGAAAGTAAGTTTAATTTTAAATATATTAAGAATTTGAATTATTAGATTAATATTTTTTAGTAGTAAAAAACTATTAATAAATAATTTTATAGATTTATTTTATTAATTTTATTATTAAGATGAATTATTAGATTTTTTTCAATAAATTATTGTATATTTTAATTATTTTTTGAAATTAGAATTATTCCAACTTTCTGATTAATTATAGGTCGAGGTTATCAACCAGAACGAATAAGAGCTAGAATTTATATATTAATATATATGTGACGCCGTTCTCTATGGCTCCTCGCCCACCGTCAGTCGAGCCCCAAACCCGCAGTCGCCTAGACGTCTCCTCGGTTCCTATATAAGCCGACACGAGTCCTCTTTCCGACAGAGCGTCTAAGGCAGGGGTTACCGACATTGCCTTACTGATGAGTCCAGTCAGTAACCCTGGGATGAAACGCTCCACCTGATCGGCGTTCGATCAAACTATCTAATCTCACTCCTCTGAATCATAACTTTCAATCGAAGTGTCAAATTTACATTATTATTTTCTTCGCCTTTGTTAATTATTATTTTTAGTTTATATAATTTTTTTAATTCATTAAATTATTTGTTGATAATTAATGAAATAATTATTTTTAATAAATTTATTTTATTATTTTATATTTTTATAATTACAGCTTTTATTATCTATATTACCTATATTTACATTTAATATGTGATTACCTAAAGCTCATATTGAAGCTCCTATTTCGGGTTCTATAATTTTGGCAGGGATTATATTAAAATTACAAAGATATGGTTTAATATGATCAATAATAATAATAAATTTATGTATTAAATATAATAATTTTTTTATAATATTAAATTTATTAGGATTGGTATATTTAAGATTAATTTGTTTACGATAATATGATATAAAAATATCAGTTGCTTATTCTTCTGTAGTTTATATAAGAATTATATTAATAGGTTTATTAACTATAAATTTTTTAGGATTTTATGGAGGATTAATTGGACATGGATTATGTTCATCTGGATTATTTATAATAGTTAATTTTTTTTATGAAAGAAGAAATAGGCGATTAATTATTTTAAATATATAAGAATAAATAATTTATCACCAAAACTTATAATTTTATGATTTTTATTTTGTGGGGCTAATATATCTGTACCAATTACTTTAAACTCATTAGGGGAATTAATAATTATAATATCTTTAGTTAATTGATTTATAAAATATTATATTTTATTTTTAATAATTGGAATATTTTTTAGTTTAATTTATTCATTATATTTATTTTCTTTGATATTTCATGCAAAAATAATATAAATTTTTTTATTTAAAACAAAAATAATTATTTTTCGAAATAAAATTTTTCTATTTGAATGTCAATTTCATCCAATATCAAAAAATCAATTACCTTTTTCTCTTCATTTTTATTTAATTGGAATTTGAATTATTTAAATTTCTTATAAAATTAATTTAAAAAATTAATTTCGACTTCATTTTAAATATTAAATTATCCATTTTAAATTTAATAGGAATATATATTCAATAAAATTATTAACATAATATACCTCTTTTTGGGTTTCAATTAATCTAGAAATAATAGTAGTACTTCTCTTTATGTTTTTCAAGATACACAGGTTATTTTATGAATAATCAGAAATCCTATGTACGTAGATATTATTTTGTTTTTTCGTTTCGGACTCTGCAACCTCTGTAAATATACATATTACATATATCAACTCCTTGTAATGAACACTGAACTACTAAATAATTGTAGGGTAACTGGAAATTTAAGAATATTTTTATTTATACAATACAATAAAAAATAAATATTCAAAATATACCAAAAATAATATTGATAGATATTTTAAGGTTGATATGAATTTAATACGTACAAACGAATTTTTGAGAGCTGAAAGTTTATCTCCAACATGAAGTCGTCCATCTAGTTGAGCAGAACCTCCAGTCATAAGTTTAGTAATGTATATACCATTTTTACCAGGAATATGTTGATTACCAATACCACCAGCAATACTAAATCCGAGACCTTCTGTACCTTTTGATAAAACTATTTCATTGAGTTTAGTATTACTGGATTTTCGCTGAACATGCTGAAATAAAAAAATTCATATATTAAAAAATATTAAGACTTTCTATATCCTCGTTTAATACTTTATATTTCTTTCTTGGTGGTCGAGTTAACATTAGTATATATTGGTCAAAAAACATCAATGATCATTTACACGCACGCACGCACGCACACAATAGTCCATCTGCGATAGTCGATGCGATGAGTATCTCGCCGTCGTTGCCGTGAGCGCGTACTCGAAAGAGGATAATTAGGCGCGCGATCGGCCCTCGATTCTTGCTTGATCCCATGATTTTAGTAGTGTGTCGCGGAGCGTGGAAAGGCCTAAGACTTATAGAGAGCAAGAGTGCATGGCAGTGCATAACGGTCTTTGTTCGTTGGTGGCGGCTTAACTCTTCCCGTTTACAGTCGAGGAGGTCATAGTCCGTTTGAGATTTAACCCAGCTGAGCGGTCGAAATTTTTCCCGCCAAGCTTCGAGTCGCCGCTGCTACATAAAATTCTAGAAATAAGTCACATTTCTCTCATAATTCATTATATATCAGTCAGTACACACTCATACACTCTTACAAAAAATGAATAAGATGAATGTATATACAATATAAAATGAAGGATAATACATACATACTCAAGATACACACATATAACTAATTTAGGACTAAAATCAAAACAAGATTAAGAGGACGACTGACTAGAAGAATCTATAGTTTATATACCGACCCATCAAATCCTCCATCACTAGTCCCCTAGAGCGAGAAAGAGAGGGCGCATTTCTAATACAGGATGGCAGTCCGTTCCACAAATGAGCGCCTTGAACAGAAAAAGATTTAATTGCCGTCTCGGTGCGCATCCGAGAAACGGAAATCTCTTTAGGTTCACCTGTGACCGGCCGATCAGATGCATCAGGAGAGAACAGATCTTGTAGATCTACAAATACACAAAAAATTCTCTCCAATCGTCTACTCCCATCCAGCCTAATCGTATCCTGAAGGGGGTGATATGGTCATCCCACCTAGCACCCGTCACATACTGCACTCAGGAATTCTGTGAGCGCTGTAGCCTTGTCCTCAACTCGACGAACGCATTTAAATAAACAGTCGAACAATAATTGAAATGTCGAAAGACCAGTGAATGCACTAGCTTGGCACGAAGGGCCTCCGTGGTGAATATGTCTCACACCCATAGAGTCGACGGCAAGACCAAGGTCCTTAATGTAAAAGCAAAACAGCAGTGGTCATAAAACAGAACCCTGAGAAGCACCTAGTATGGTGGAGAGCCAAGAAGATTTTATTGTTCTATCGGAGATGACGAGTTGCTCTACTCCAGACAAGTATGCCCATATCCACATTAGCACCCCTCGCAAGAAGCCCATTCGCATCATGCAGTTCAACAAACGAGTGGGACATATAGTGTCGAATGCCTTACTGAAGTCAAACAATAACAGTAACGTCACCTGTCTTTTGTGTATAGCACTGCGTACGTCTTCGGTCAATCTCAGCAGAGCAGTCTCAGTCGAATTATGCCGTCGATACCCAGTTTGGAGTGGGTCGAGGATGTTGTGAGACCCCAAATACCCCAAATACTGGTCGTAAACAATTCTCTCGAGCACTTTTGAAAGAAAGCAAAGTAGTGAAATAGGCCGAATATCATCTAGTCCAGAAGGTGTTTTTGATTTGGCCAATGGCACCACAAGAGCCTTCTTCCACACCTCAAGGAAGCGTCCACTTTGAAGCGAGACCTTGCACAGGCGCATTAAAAACGGACCTATAACCGGAAGAGCCTTAACAACTACACTATGCGGAATGCCATCCTCACCAACTGCCTGCGAGGTGAACGTAGATATTAATAGTACAATATCATTAATATTTAGGTCTTTAAACCGAAAAATACCATCAGCAGCAGAGTTGAGCAGGGCATGTATCTGATTGTCATCGATGGTATTTGACTCAGACACCCGTGCAAAGTGAGTGTTAAGTTCATCCGGCATGCCCATGCAAAGACCTACTTGCTCGTGGTAGCAACCTAGGTTTCGCAACTCACGCCAGATTCTGCTGAAATTTTGAGCTTCGTACAGGCTATTATGAATGTATTCAGTCCTCTCCTGATCAATTTTCTCCTGAACCTGTTTCAGGTAGGATGTTGATGGAGTCCCTCAATGTGAGCACACTTAGTACCTCTAACAGAGTTCACAGTCATGAAGCCCGCCCTTAGGAATCTGCCACCGCTACTAGAACCCACAGCCTTATCATTATTCTTGTTAATTCTATTGTTGTTATCGTTACCCTTCCAATTACCGAGGATCAGCAACGGAGCATTTGTCCGATCTAGTCAAATGTGATCGGCCATTTTCCCGCAATTTGATTGTCCGTCCTCACAACCTTGAGTCAACTCCGACGTAGCAAAAGGACTGCGGCTTAGTGAAGTCCTGGTCACGGAGCCGCCACGAGAAGCTTCCGACGAGTGCATGCTGATAAATAAATTTATAATCTCATTCTCAGAGGCAACAGCATGAAGCCTACTGTCCACTCTCCATCTAATAAAGAAATTACCGCGTCGATGCAAAACGTACTTAAAGTCGAGATCGCGCACAGTGTCTTTGCACTGCAAGAACGCACCATATTGACCTCGACTTAACCACAAATTTATAAAAATAGTACGCTGTTTGACATCAGACACCACCACATGCGAGCGAGAAAATATAACATCCTGAGTTGAGAAAGCAGTAAAGGACTGCCTCGCCTTTAAGACCAGATTAGCAGCTTCCATTGTCCTAAGCTGCTCCCTAATCGATGGAACTGACGGTTAGAGTTTTTCACTAACCCCTCCATGTAAACTCGCCGTTCGCGCCCAGAACTGCACCGCGAAGACCAGGTCATTAGATACGAAGGAGGGGAGCACAGAAGTGATGATGTCGAGGGCGATATCAGAATGCAAGACTCCCATGCTAGCACAGTCAACCATCCCCGTGACTACTAGCTCGACCGCATCACCCACTGCCGAGATGTCCCTCATATCATCCCGATGATTGCTCGAAATATGTCCGGGAATCTCGAGAGCAGATTCATTAAGATGGCTATCACTATTGGGGTTACGATTGTTTTTGTTGTGTTTTCTTATGTGTTGAATGTTATTGTTGTGTGTAAATTTGCTATTGCTCATTTTAGTTGGTTTACTATTACGCGTTTGATTTTTGATTCGTCTGCTCCCGAGCTCCCGGCAGTAGTCCGCAGCTCCGACGATACGTCCTCTTCTAAATTTAACGCCCGCGTTCAATCATCTTTATTCATTCAGTTAAAGTCAGAACTATCAATATTTACATTATTTACGTTATTATTTACGCTATAATTATTAATGTTATTATTAACAAAAAGAGAGCTTAATTTTAATAGGCTATCGAACATCTCAGTAGCCAATCCATCGACCTTCACCTTGATTGCGCCCCCCATTTCCTTCATTAAATTTTCTAGATTACTTATCTCACTAAGGAGTAGTGAGCGATCTTTGCGCAGGGCAACCAACTCAGCTAACTGCGCTTTATTAATACTTTCCAGCTCAGAGACCCGACTCATAAGAGCCACCATCGTATCTTCCGCTGCTGATGCGAATCGATTCGATTTAAGGTGGCGTGAGCCGAGACTCCTTGCTAGAAATGAGTCCAGATCGACCACCGCTCGATAAATGAGATCAAATCTGTTGTAAAAAGGTCGAAGGTGGACTGAGAAGTCCGATCTCGCCTTTAATGCATCCGATAAGACCTGCAATAATAAGTCCAGTGATGTTGGTGAAGGTGCGTTCTTCAGGCTCATCTTCAAGGCCGATTCAAGGCGCGTGGCAGCAGTTACATTTAGCGGCGCCTGCCGCACGGTGTCCCGTTCCGCATCCATGTGGGCGTCTCTCTCAGTCTGCCGTGCTGCAGGCGATGATGAGTGCGCAGACGGAAGGGCGCTTGCCGGACTCAGTCCAGCGGTGCTGGGGGCAGGCCGCTTCGCCCCACTTGGTTGACTGGTAGAGCGGCTAAGTAGGAGAGTAGCGCTCTCTCTCACTCCGCCGGTGTTGTCTCTCTCTCTCTCTCTCTCTCTCTCTCTCTCTCTCTCTCTCGGATAAGGAGGGGGCACTAGGCAGATCGCGCTTAGGCGACACACAGGCGTTACACGTGTATACATGTTCCACGTATACGTACGTTTACTACACTTCACCAGCGCTTTAACACTTCTCCTCGCCTGCGCAGAGACACAGTAGGTAGCGCTTTCCATAAGTGCGGATGGAGCTGCAGTGGATGTAGATAGATAGGCGGACCACTACGAATGTGAATTGGCGTTTGTCTGTGCGCAAAATAGGCGGGAGATTTTGCCCCACGCGTTCCCACCGATGAGACACATATAAGCACTACACAATCAATTACCTATGTGTACGCTGCTCACCCAAGCCGTCCTCCAGGCATGAAAAAAACGAAACTTAAAAATCGAACTTCTCGGCTCCTAATTGAAGCAACGCAGTTTATGCTCCGGTTGCATGGAGCCTGCAGGAGTCCTCGTACCTCTGTAAAATATAGAAACTCCTCACTAAATATTAGTATTTCTAAATGCAATTTGAGTAGGGAGCTCGCCGGTAAACACCTGTCATACTTACCGAGAAAGAGAGAGAGAAAAATTTTCCAGACTAACCATACCTCTCGCAAAAAGTAGAAAATGTCTTGTTTATCTCCGTTATAAAATGGCAAGGACGCATTTCCTTCGACTCAGTCCCTCCTACTTCTTCTATGAATAAATAATAAGAAGTATTGAAAGTCATAAAGGAATAATTTAAATCTTATTTAGTATTTTTTGTTTTAACTTGTTTCTTTTATTTCTTATTTATTCGAAAATGGACATTTTGAAAATATTATCAATTACATATTTCGCCGTAACTTTTTTAATTTTTCGAATTTTTTGATAAAATTTTATGCAAATGTATGCTATAATATATAGAATTCAAAAGTGAAATAAAAAAAATTTCGGTTATGTAGAAATTGTAGAATCAAAAGAATTATATCAACCTTTGAAGCATGCGAGATTCATGTCATATGTAGCAATTACTTTTGTCGGCATTATTTACATGCTCAAATACGGGATGATCTTACGACATCAGTTGGATGTGATGCATCAGCACAATAATAACTCTAAACTTACAAATTCCACGCTAGAACGATAAGAAAGTTTTTTTTTCTTTAATGGACATGCCCGGCGTTGTGGTATTAAAAATTACTAAATGAAGTCAGTATTTAGATGGACAATCTAGCTTAATAGAGGATTTGTTTCTCTGTCCGAAATTTCCGATTGCGCTTTAGAATAACTACACGAGTATACACGGACATCACGAAAAGTAGCGCAAATTATCTTCGGTTTACTGTATAAATTGTCACACGACGCTTTCCAAAATTGCTGATCCCGTGTTAGAGACGCAGACGTCACTCTTTGAAAAAGATTCAAATTCGATGCAAAAGTTAAACGGATGCAGCTGTGGCGAGCCTAGATACTCTAAATACTAATGGTTGCGAAAAATATTTTTCGAAGGGAGGGCAGCGCAAAATAACTTTTTGTGCAATTTTGGCATAATAAATAACTTAATAACACAATAATTAGTTTTCACACAATTGCCCGCATCATAATTAATACGATCGTACCTATTTTAAATATCATTCTCTCTCTCATACACAGCACACTATAACGGTCTTTAGCACACGTCTCAGCTGCCTCGCGCTACTGAAAACCTTGGCGAAAAAGCCAATGCATTCACGAGAATGACAAAATATCCATCGCTCGTATTTTTTAAAATTTTAGATAAAAAGTATTGTTTGCTTAAAATATTCACAAAACATAGATTACTTAAATATTTCAAATAAATTAACATAATTCTTACAAGTGTTACTAAATCTCCAGATTGTTTCAAAATATCCACTGCGGCTGCATGAGTAACATTTACAAGAGCTACATTGTTCACTTTTACTATTCTATCATTAACACGAAGTCCACCATTTATTTCAGCTGCACTGTTAGGTACTATTTTAGTAATATATATATGGTAATCATTTTCTAAATACGGATTATCATCCCCACCAGATATACTGAACCCTAGTTCTTCCTTATCTCGTACAATAATAATTTCGATTTCAATCCAAGCTTCTTTTTTCACTCGATCCTGTAATTTTTCTTCTCCAGTTACTATTAACTGAAAAAACAATATGCTGAGTTTGTTACATCAAAATATCAGTTATCAAATGTAATCTAAAAAATTCTATTGCATAAATTGGTGTGGACCATATTCGTCAAACTTGTACAATTTCAGGAAAAGCTTTACTAAGAATATGTGTTATTGAACCAGGCGAAAGGTAAGGTATTTTTATAAGGAAAGAGAGTGAGAGGGCGAAGTAAATAACAGTAATAAATTGAATAAACAAATAACAAAACAATAACAGGTGAATAACAATGAATAACAGTAAATAACAATAGCCTGCGGATTTGCGCGCAGGCAATCATTGCTTCAAAACGCGCCTTTTTTCTTTCGCACAAACCACTCCACCCCCCCCACCCCCCCTCGCTTCCTCGGGGATCATGGATGATGATAAGCGCCTTTTATATATCTGCATTAAATAAATAGTCATTCAGACAATTATCAAATAATTCTAATATCGCTTAGAATAATTCAAATGTAAACAATCTTAACGCTGGACAATAACAATCGTTAACCATAATAACCATAACAATGGGTATTTTTCGAATTCCTATCTATTACTTTGCAATTATATCGAGTCAACTATGGTTATGTTGTTTTTCGGAAATAGCACGGGTCTCCTCATTTTAAGTTTTATTGCTTTTTGTTTCACTTTTTCCGGGGCCACTTCTTAGATTCCTCTTGCATTTTGTATGTGCAATTTGGTAACGAAACTTACTTTGCTCACAATAATTTAGGCGGTGAAACAAAAAATAAGTTGTAGTTATGTGAAATTTCTGATATTTTTTGGTATTCTTTTTTTTATATTAAAAAAGAATTGATAATCATAAAATAAGAGTTATAGTACATAATCATTCTATATGCATAATCATTCTTTATTTACATAATGAATACGATTGGCTAAACAAACAAATAAAAAAAGTTATTTATAATTGTTCGTTACTTTTGATTGCTTATAATTTTCTTATAAATTCTAATACCTTTTTACAAATTAAAAGTTGTGTTTAAAATATAAGGAATAAAAATATGTCATTTCATTCAAAGTATTGCCCATCACTATAGACCACTTCCTTCCATGATTCTGGCAGTATATGCATTCCGCGTAATATATTTTTCGGCTATCCAAGAATCGAATCCGTTTTTTGCTTTTTCGTAGAATGAAAGCTCTGGTCAGCTAGGTTTTTTGTTAAGAGCTCGATTCAAACGACTTGAAGTGACGTCTCGGTTTGATTACTCGAGATTAATTACTATCCTACTCTAGGATCTCATACAAGTGAGGAGATATGTGTGTATAAATAATGAGCTAAAGAGTCAAATTTTGTGTTAGTAAGTGTTTGAAAAATAATACGTTTAAATTGTGACGTCTGATCCTAAATGTGGGAGAGAGAGATGTAATTTAATTTAATATTTTGTTTATTCCAATCTTGCGGTATAACCCCATCCGAAGCATGAATAAGTATGTATTATCAAAAATAGAAACCTAAGTACAAAACTTAGTAACAAAAAGGTGCTTTGTTATAATAAAACAAATGAATAATTAAAGCACGGGAATGTGTAAGATCGCACATCTTTTTTAAATGTCCCATTTCGGGGTTGGCCTCAACTGGAGTTCGCCTATTCTCTAAATGATTCTGAATTGACGGAACTCGCACTAACTCCTTGCGCGGACTCTTGTTTGTTACAGGGACTGGCGTGCTCAAACTTACAATGGCGTTATTGGAATTCGCTTTTTTCTTCCATTTTACAACATCTACTCATCTCGGGCAGTATACCCAGTGCGATCACGCCAACCTCCCCTACATCGACTACCCGGCTTAATCATATTTGCGTTCCCAGAACGCCACTCTTTCGAGACCTTCGTCTCCTTTACTGCTATTCTTCTTCTTCCTTTTAATTTCTTATTATCCTACCTCGAAAAGTCCTCGTTGAGTAGAAAGAGAATCGCAGGCTTAACTATTAAGTCTCAGAGCGTAACTGTACAGAAGAGGTCGTCCAAAAGCCTTGCTTTTAGGCGTCAAAGATGGTAGAGTTATCCGACTCAAACTGACGCCGAGGATTTCACTTTTTCTTACACCTCGCCCTCGGCATTTTCTCGCACCTCATTTCGTCCCTCAATTTCTATAGATTCTTCGGGAACGATGGGCTATACAAATCTTTTTTCGCCCCATCGGAACCTTGACTTCTATTGGCCCGACATCGACGCCACCGGAAGGTTTCATCCGGATGGTGACCACAGCCGCTAACCGCCGATGACCGCCAGCCTGCGTGACTACGGGATTTTGTTTGCTAATGCAGCCTAGACGCGTGCAAGACCACAAAAAAGGCTCCGTTACAGCCCATCTCAAACTGGACATCCCCCTTCGGATGTCTAGTTTTCCTAAACCCACAATGCCTATGTTCTTTCCTCGCGTATGGGCTGGCTTTCGCGCTCTGAAATCTCCCGTTGGGCCGGCGGCCTCAGATTCGGGCCTTGTAGGAATCCCCTGGGGGACTCTAAGTACTTCCTATATTGCGACTCATCGTTAATGTCACGCCAGGCTGAACACCTCCTGGGCATTGCATCGACGTGGTCCACAGCGGGCGCCGGAAACAAGTGGCACCGCTTGTGGCCTGGACCCTCAAACCCCAGCAGGTGTAGCCCCGATTGCCGACGGAAACCGTACACCTGGGATCACGACCACCCCGGGTGGTTACGGGAAAACAGTGGAGGATCTCGCCACTCTGGTCTAACGTCGCGATTGGGCCCCTCCACAACCCGAGGACTAGCGGGAGAAAATTCGGGCTCAACCGGGTGTGATCCCCCGATTTGTTGGAAACGCGGGCTCTTCCCACCTCCCTCGCCTTCATATCTCTCCTGGTACCATTTCCGTGATGTCTTCAGAAGCCCGTTTATGCTGGGCCATAGTGCAGCGTATACTTGGAGTCACACTGCTATTTATTGTGGAGACAAGACCTGGCCAGGCTGGAAGGAGGGAAAAGCGGGTACAGCTGCGGGTGCCCCTGACTCAACCGTGTATCCGCCTTTATGTTGAGGAGCGTCCCCTTCGGTGGCTGAACAGCCGTTATCTAGGCTTTCCTCTCTGCAGGCTCCTCTTTTGGGGACCTTATTACTTCGGCTCCCTCAGACTTTTTAGAGAGTTTGCCCGACAGATCATCGCATACAGGCGACGCACTATAGGGATGCGCCCTGCGATTGTCGTCGTACCCGGAGTACCAGGGAACGTCCACAGTGGTCAAGACAAAGTGAATATCCGCCCGCCACCAGCATTTCCTTAACTCCTCTTCCGGACTACGAAAGTTCAACCCATTAGCGAGCAGTGTGAAATCAAAGTCGACGAAATAGAGAACGCGTGGTTCTCGTTGGTACTTCCTGGCCGTCGTGGCGCGTGTGGTACTCCGCATGCGTAGGCAGGCGCTCCTTACCAACGTTCTGCTATTTGGCCGAACGATCCGCGGCCGCTACAAAACTCAGAAAATCGTTCTTGGGGGAGCGAATTAGGAAATCGAAATTTAGAATTAGAACGAAATTCTAACTCTAAACAAAAACTGAATTAATTTAAAATTTTTTATAAAGCGCCACCATCATAAAAGTTATCGCGTCGGCCAATTCGATCGATACCTCGGTATCGGTCGCAAAAAGCTTTTTCTGATCGCTGACGTGGCTCCGCACGCGGTTTCCGGCCTATATCCAATTATTAAAACTGAATTTTGTTACGAAGTGCGATTCTGTAGCGTGAATCAAAATGCCACGGTGTCTGCTAAAGGCTCCATCGGGATTATCCTCAATGTAGTGAATTTCGACGAGGCCACTGGCTCACACATCGTTGAAAATAAAAAACATGAAATAGGTCTTCATGTCCTTGAAGAGAAAAAAACTTAATGTTAGAGACCGCTCTAAGTTAAATCACACACACACACGCGCGCGCCCGCGCGCGCACGCGTATTAAGACAAAGTAAACATGAATATTAAAAGAGCTGTAAAAAGTCATAAAGTCTATGGACGGGGCGAAAGCTATTCGGAACTTTATGAGCGAGCGGTCAGGGGGCTGGGATAGACCCAACAACCTGGTCCCCTGGTGGTGCTGGGGACTCATCCACTGAGCTTGGAGGGGAGGCTACGCCGCTGGCGGCTGACCCGCAATGGTATGGGGTGTCGCCTAGTTGCGTCACCTCTTGTGCCCTCGCCTCTGGCCTTGGTGTTATATGGGCGGGTCGAGAGGTTCCTTGGTGGAGGCGGGCGAAAGGCTCTGGCAGGCCTAAACTCTGGCACCACTGGCACCAGGTGCACTGCACCACTGCACACCGAGAGAGGAGCGCCTTTTTTAACAATAGGGCTCCGGCAAATGCGACGGAACGATATGTTCGACACACCGAGGGCGATTTGATTGAGAACCGCGTTTTGTTCGCTCGATGGCGAACATGATATAGTAAGTTTACAGCTTTTCAATATTGCGAACCGAATAAATGCTGGAGATATGTTGTGTGGTCACGGCGGGTAACATTTTAAACCATAGCGATACGAAAGTGAACATTACAGGAATTAGCGCATCGCACATCGTTTTTGTCTCATTTTATTCTCGCAGGATACGCGTACGCGGCACAAAAACATTGACTTATTTCCCTTACACACCGGCAGCTCTTGGTAGCATTCTTTAGTTTCCCTTACTTCCACATCTCACAAAGTTGGACAGTTCTTTTAATATCAATTTTACAATATTGTATTAACACCGATGTGAATTCGATTAATTGTATCAGTGAGGCGGTTAAATTGTGTTTAATTAATAATCGGATCCGGAAGGTCGCATTTCCCAATGTTTACAAGTGAAAAGGGGTAAAGTTAGAGAATTTTTGGACACAATCGTAACCCACAGAAGCATCTACATACGCGAGGAGTCCCAAGACTATTATGCTCGCTGTAGTCTACATCTGTAATTTTTTTTAGTACATATTAGCTCAACTTATTTCGCAGACTTTAAAACCATTGACAAAACATAATATGCTGAGCCTTTAATGTGTGTGTTTTATATTGGACTTTGTGAAAATCACAGTAAAATAACTCAATCAAAGTCTTTATTAGGAAGTCGCAAGCAAGCTCATCACCTTCTCGGTTCAGAGTCTTGACATACACTGCTGTTATACAAAATTCGGGCTCGCGCAATGCCTTTTCTTTCTCCTGCCGTCTATTATTAGCGTAACCTCTATAAAACTGACCTGCGGTTACTTCGTCGCTCGGGTCGGCTACTTATATAACGCAAATTGTTACAGCTCACAACATTCCACGCAGCCGATATTTACGCACGTAAATAGTAAGCCTTTTACAATTTACGCACTACATACTATTTACTTGCCTAACTATATTTAACATCCACTTCTTAACTCAATCTCCCTCATACATTTCGCCCGATCTTGTCTAATGCTTTCGGTATTGACATCAGGACGTATTTTCTTCGTTTTTATTATCTTTACAAAATTCCAATGGATACACGCATTGTATCTGTCGCATTAAGTCTCCTGATGCCGTGGTAAGTCGTAACGTACGTACAATGCCGTCTTTACCTGTTATAAGATCCTTTACGCGTGCCAAAGGCCAATCTACGCGTTTCAGATTTTCGCTCCCAATTAATACAATATCGCCGACATTAATTTGAGCTGGTGCTATTTTACGCGTATTTTGGTATTGGAGTGCTCCGAGCTACTCGATGTACTTATTCTAATCGCATCGTTCTATCCTATCAAGATCAAGAACGTCTATTTCTCTTGATTCTTGCAAGAACATCGCAGGTGTCAGGGGTTCTGGTTCTCCCGCGCAATCTAACATAAAGGTAATTGGCCGCGAATTGATAACCCCCTCACAATCTATAAGAACTGTTTGTAGTTCTTCATAGTTTAGAGATGCACGTCTTAGTGTGCGTCTTAAAAGCCTGCTTCATAACACCTATCAATCGTTCCCAGAAACCGCCCCACCACGGGGCTGCAGGCGGATTAAAGATCCACTTTATTTGTTTCATAGCCCCGTGTTCAGCGAGCTTCTTTAAATCGGTCCTACGAAGGGCGTTATGAAGTCCAACAAAATTGGTTCCGTTGGCAGTGTATACGATACTTGGTCTCCCACGCCTGGCTATATATCGCCGTAAAGCCATTAGGAGCGCCGCAACTGAGAGAGAGAGCTCACGAGCTCGAGATGTACAGCCCGGTACACGGCGCAGGTAAATAGGCACACCCAAACCTTTTCTCTCCCCCCCCCCCTCAGATAAAGGGCGCCTGCGAAGTCCATGCCCATTACCTCAAATACCGCTGCCTCTTTAATTCTATTAAGGGGCAACGGAGCTTCCACTGCCTTCATTGGTTTTCCGTCGTACCTATGACACACAATACATTTACGAATTACCGATCTAACTGGCTTGCGCCCGCCGAGAATCCAAAATTTTTCTCGCAGAGCATTTAACGTGATGGAAACCCCCGCATGATTTAATTCTTCGTGCTTTTCTCTTATCAACGCTTACGCGAGTGTGTTATTGTTGGGCAACACTATGGGGTATCTAAAATCGTACGTGTCGTCTCGCAATAGTATTTTTGTTTTTATGCGCACTAGACCATTATCGTCAATAAAGGGATTAAAATGCTGAATTCGAACGTCTTCCGCGCCTTCTAAACCTTCCCTTTGTATACACTTTAATACTATTCTCTCCGCACTTAATATTTCTTCGGCTTTTAGAAACTCTTTCTCGCGTTCTGGTCGCGCGATTTTGCAGTTGTTACTAAAACGCTTGATATAAGGTGTTATTCGCACTGGTTTTGCGAAACTTGAGAACCTGTCGCTGTACTGATTTGTAAGCCGTTTCTCTATGCTCCCGACGGTTAAGAGGTTTGTCGATTGAGAAGTCCCAATTATTTTGCTTTTACGCAGTTCTGAGTCTGCTTCGTTCGGGTTTCTATTTACATCGCTTGTTGGCCAACAGATTGACTCTTCTTTCAGCCATTCCGGTCCCTCCCACCATCTGGAGGCCAACAATTGTGCTACGGAACCTCCCCTTGAGGGGAAATCGGCCGGATTATGAAGGCCCGGCACATGATGCCATTGCTCGATTTTTGTTTCTTGTTGGATTTCTTTTACCCGATTCGCAACGAATACGCTCCAATTTGTGCGATCACTGCGTATCTACGATAATACCGTCGACGAATCTATCCAAAAGTACACCCTCGATACCTTGCACGAGAGTGCTTGCAAAATATTATTGGTTAATCGCGTCCCAATTGTCGCGGCCAATAATTCAAATCGCGGAATAGACAGTTGCCTTGTCTTATTTTCGCCGCCCGGTATGTTGCTAGGGTTTTTTAACTGTCTTTTCTTTCCCTTGATCTTTGTCTTCTGTACCGGCGCGACACGAGTTTTTGCTTGTATAAAGCTTATTTTCACTCATGATACCCTTTTGACGCGCATGTAGGTTACTGCCGCGTACACGTGCTTGCTCGCATCGCAAAACGTGTGTAAACTTACTTCCTCGGCCGTATCTACTTCGCCCAACATACATCGCGGCACCTTAACGTCCGCGAGTTTGGATAATTCCGCCGCCCATTTGGTGAATCGAGGTTTAATATTGTCGTTCACTTCCTCATCCCATTTTAGTTCGTCCGCCGACGCTTCCTGCAGAAGGATTTTAGGCGCCAGCGGAACCGGCGCCACGAAGCCTAATGGGTCGAACACTCTCTGCGCAATCGAGAGTATTACTCGTTTCGTAATTTTGTCTTTGATCTCTTCGGCAAAATCCGCAACCTTTACCGACAATTTATCCCAGAGGAGCCCCAAAACATTCGTGTCTTTTTCTGCGACTCCGTCTTGCGTGTGTTCCCATCCGCGAAGTTCGAACCCAGCAGACCTCATTGCTGCTTTCGCAGAATTTACAAATTCCTCGCGACTGTCCTTGAAGTCAAGACTCGTCACGCAATTATCTACGTAAAAGCTACGGTCTAGACGCTCAATATTGCGTTTGGAATTCGCGTTATTGCAGTTTTCCGCCAAACCCTTCAAATGCATCTTTATGATGGCCCCGAGTATAAACGGGCTACTACATACTCCGAAGACCACGCGACAATGTCTATATATAATTATATTGCCGCGCTCATCCTTTCAGACAAAGCGCAGATAGTCTCGATCCGCCGGAGCAATACTAATTTGCAAGAAGGCTTTGCGCACGTCCGAAATGATCCCTATAAGGCCTTCTCTAAAGCGCAGTAATATGGCTGGGACAAGTTCGGACCCTTCAATAGGCACTCGTTTAATGAGGGAGCGGTCCCCTTTTTAGCCGACGCGTCGAAAACCGGCCTAACCGCGGTGGTACTACTAGGTTTAATTACCGCTCGATGGGGCAGGTAATAAGCCTGCTTGTCTTCGTCGCTCACCGGCGATCATAGATGGTCATAGACCTCGTAATACGCCGACAACTCTAGCCTCTTAGTCGTGGTTTCCAGACGGCGTAAAGCAATTGCTTTATTAGCGGTCAAGGGTGCGTGCCCGATCTTCCAGGGTAACGGTACCTCGTAACGCCCGGCCTCGTCTCTTCGTTCCGCTTGTAAAAACTCCTCTTGTTGCCACTGTTCCCAGTCCTTCTGCGACTTTTCTTCTTGAGGATCCTTAATTCCAAACGTATCGAGCGCCCATAAATTGTGCAACTGCGTAGGTCTCGCGAACATCGCTATGGACAAGCAGGCGACAGTCCTATCCTGCTCCCCTTTTGGCGCGACCTTTCCCAACATTGTCCATCCCAGCAGGGTTTCAAGCGCTACAAGTCCACAGACCAATGTATGTTTCTTGCCTGTAAAAAGTTTTCCCACGACATCAGCTCCTATGAGTAGTGATATAGACTCGTCGGGGTTCCCTAGGTCGGATAGGGTTATGCCCAACTCTCGCAGCTCGCTGAACCATTGGCCTTGCTCTACACGGGGGATATTTTCACAGATCACCTCTTGATCAAGGACGGAGAAATTGCAGCGATACTCGTCATCCAAGCTGCTGAGTCGAGCCAAAAGTTTCCTATGCTTGGTCGCAGGAGACGAAGAGAAGATGTGTCATTTCTTGTTCGTCAATCACTTTGTATTCAACGACCGCGGCAGCCTGTCGGGTTATGTACGAATTTTGTGAACCCGTATCAATCAAGGCGCGTACCGTCTTGTTGTTCGACTTGCCGCGAAGTAGCACGCGTAAAGTTTGTAAAAGTATCTGTGGATTTTCCCCGATATTTGACAAATTCTGCTCGATTTTCGCGATACCCGCGGACCTGGCCATCTCCCGAGGTTCTTCGTTGCCGCGTTCTCCCGGGCACATCACTTCAAAATGTCGTCGCGAACATTTCGCACACGTCACTTGTACGCGACAGTTCTTGAACGAGTGTCCACCCTTCAAGCAGCAGAAGCACACGCGTTTTTTCCGCGCACAGTTTTGCTTCTCGGCGAGGGTCATCTCGGCCGCTTTTCTGCACTTCACACTGTCATGGTCCGTTCGCAGGCAAAACACACATGATACTCTGCTACTTTTGGTCACCAACAAATCTCTCGCACTCGGCATATCTACCTGTACTTTAGCTTTACACGGCGTATTCGACCCCTGGCTTAAATCAAAGCCTTTTACCGCAAGAGAAATCCGCATTTCATTGCGCACTTCCTTCTCGAGGAAGCTGATAAGCCTCGTTAAGCGCCTTTTGGCTCGCTCTGACGAAACCCCTGGTACTTGAGGAGGCTCGTCGTCGCTGCTTCGTTGCCACACGCGCAAGATCTCTTCGGGTAGTGAGGATTCTACCAAGGGCATCAACATCGCCGCGCACTTGTCCGTGGTCACGCCGAGAGTCTCTAATGCTCGCAAACGTGACTCGAGCTTATCAAATAGGGACGCGAGGTTAATGTCTTTACTCTTACTTCCTGCGTTCTGTAGCACCATCTGTAGCAACTCGCGTGTGTATACCTCGACTAGCAATTCTTCGCGTTCGAACCTATCACGCAAGCTATCAATGGCCTTATCATAATTTTCCGCGGTAGGCGGATAACTTTTCACCAACAAGGCCGCGCGCGAACTTGGCACCATTAACTGCATGAGATATTGGAATTTGTCTTCCTTGCCAATATTGATATCCTCATGCACCTTTTTGAAAACACTCCAAAACTCCAGCCACTCACGGATGTCGCCACTAAATTTGCACAATTCGAGCTTTGAGAGCTTGTACGCTCTTTTCGAGTCATTTCGTTGGATAGAGATGTAGCAGCTTAGCGTACAATATTTCCATCACTGCACTAGAGGCTAGAATGAGCTCGTTCATTTTAGACTCGAGCGCCGTGAACGCCACCGCGATTGACTCGTCACTCGTATCTCTCTGCTCTAACAACGCGCTGAGCTTGTTAATGTTCTTTATGACCTCGGTACGGAGCATAGTCCTTCTTCGTTGTTGCGACTCCATGGCACTCAGATTTCACTTGATTTTCACCATCCTGTCACGGTCGCCAGGTGTTTTATATTGGACTTTGGGAAAATCACAGTAAAATAACTCTATCAAAGGCGCTCTTAACTATATTTAACAGTGTGTTTTATGTTGTTTATTTTGTTTTAGTTTTGCTCTGTAAAATGGAGCTGATTTGCATGTTTGTTTGTTTTTAAGATTGATTAAGCAACAAATTAATTTTATATTAAATAGATTTTTAATCAGAACATAATAAGTACAATGTGAAAATAGTTCAATCAGTAAGCAACAAGTTTTAAGTTAAGTGCAAGATAGCGATAAAAAATAAAGCTTACTTAAATTAAAAAAAAATCATTGACTTAATAATGATAAAAAAAACTGATTTAATAAAAGAGAAATACATATACATAGTAAATGAAGGCATAAGACATGCTTTAATGAAATTGCTATTTTGTGAATCGAGCTTAGTTTACTTACAAATTCTTTTATGTAATCCGGATAAGTAGCTTCGGTTTCATTATCGTTATTACAATTCGACGGAACGCGAGCAAGGCGTCCGAAAAGTAGTTCAAACGGAGTATAATGAGTACTCTCGTAGTGGACGATACTGTAATTAAACATGGCCAATTGAACCTACTTATTCTAATCATTATTTTGTAAAATGAATATTTTCAAAAACTCGTTCAAGTCTGTACGCGATCGATTTAACCTACCATTAGATTGAGGTCTAAACGCCGTAATTTTCTACTTTATCGTAAATTTTCTTGCAACTGTGACGTCCGTCCCTTGTGAGGATGGGAGTCACACTTTCGACAAGTTAAGTTTGACTTATCCCGTCGATTGCCTCGTTTTTAGCCTGTGACTGAGCACACGAGCTAGGGAAGAGGAAGAAAAATTTATTTTTACAAAACCTTGAATAATGTGGGACATATAAAATAAGGGATGAATGGTTTGGTTGTGTTAAATATTGACCTTACAAATTATTTCTTACTTATTTTTTTTTATTCTGCTATAGCAGTTCTTGTTGACTATAAAAATTACAGTAGATAATAATAACTGACAATATTGATCTGAGTTCTGAGTTCATGGATTATTCTCGACATAAAGTCGATTTACGGAGTGAGTTGAATTTGAGGATATAGTAGAAACAGTGAGACTAACTTTTCCATGACCCGGGCTTTTCTTTTATAGTGTAAGCGCTCCGAGAAAACTGTAAGTGTGAGTGAGATGCTCCCCGAGTCTCTCTGTCACTCCCACGCGTCTTAATATGTGCTCGCATTTATTTATTTAGATAAAATAGCTTTTAAAGCGTTTGCAAATTTGTAAGATTTTTCTTGTTATATTTATTTAGACAATTGGAATTAATTATGTATTTTATTGTCAACTTAATTATTTTAACGATTTCTATATTTTTATAAAAAGAGATAATCTTACTTTGGTCCAAAAAGTTTGTATACGCCTTGGTTATTTTATCTTTACAGGTTTCTATAAAATTTAATTATTAGATTTGTATCAATATGAATATTTACTCTTAAATAACATTAGTTGCATATTTATAAATATATATATATTTATATTGTACAAATTCGTTCCGTTCTTTTTAATTATCTATTACATTATTTTGGAGGTTTTTCTGTTAGTTGAGTAAATAAGGTATTGTTTTTTTTTTTTGAATTTATTATTTATTTTAAATAATAATTTGGGATTTGGTTTTGGCTGAGACGGTACGGTTCCTAGAAGAGTCAACGCCTGCTTATGTAGTTTTTTGATTGTAGATGTAGGTGATTGAAGTTTAGGAAAAAGAGGGGCGGAATGCGTTTTGTCACACATGTGGAATCGTTAGGTAGTAAAGGAAGTAGCGAGAGTGCTACCGATTCCTTTCTTACCAATACACGTTTTATTGGCTACCGACTGATAGTAGGATGTAACACAACTAACATAACTAACGGAGGGACCCGGAGCACCAGCCACTCTCCGGTGGCGCCGCCTGCCCGTCGTACAAGTCCATGGTCATCCCGCGGCGGTCGATGGGGGTTGGGATCGCGGAGGAAGGTAGGAGACACAATAATTACACTAGGGGCCTCGAGAGCACACTAGATTCATTCGCGTCCAGGCGAACAGTCCCCGCCCGAACCCACTCTCCCATCGGGTTCCTGTTTACTACATGGCCGGCCGTGTGCAGGGCGCCCCGAGAATCACAATATTTAATGACTCTGGCAGCCACTGAGTGCGTTATATGATCGGGTAAAGGTATTCCCATAGCAGATTTACTAAATAAATCTTGCATAGTCAGGATATACTTGTTGCCTTTCTCTGCTCGAGTCAAAGGGCCCATTACATCGAGTAGCATTTTAGCGAATGGAACAGACGGAAGATCGGTTATTATCATTTTCTATTTGGTTTTGACCCTTGCTAATTTTTTAATTTGACAGTCGAGGCATTTTTGAATGAATTCGGTTACGTCATTTTTCATATTGCCCCAATTCAATTTGAGCTCAATTCTATTGAAGGTTCTTGTAACGGTCTTATGACTCCCTACTAAGGAGCAATGAGCGTCTGAAATAATACTATGTCTTTCTGAAATATCCGGTATTTTAATTAAACCTAAACAAACTATTATTTTAATCTTTAAAATATCGAAAAACCGACATTTTCGATGCTATGATTTTTAGCGATGCTAAATATTGTAATATTTTTAATTAATAAAATTGTTGCTAAATTGTTAAAGTTGACCTCTATTTTGTTAGTTATTTCGGCCATACTTTTATGTTATGCACCTCTGAGTATAACGATCAAGTGGGAGATGATTAACTATTATATTGTTCAAATTAGGTCATTTATTTAGACTTTTGTACTGATGAAATACAAATAGCTATCCCTTCGGATGAATAACTTCTCTTTGAAATAGATCGAGTCGACTGACGTCAAGCTGTGTGGAAACGAAGGTGCTTTCTCCAGGAGTGGGTCAATCGTCGTAACTTTATTCGGACCCAGGCCGGGCAGTGTCTCCACGATGATCTTGGCTATGAGGGTAGAGAGCTCTCCCCCATCCGCACTGAGTTGACTTTCACTCGGGCTTTCCTCGCCTGCGCACCGAGGTACATTATAGCCGCGCGCGCTTTCGCTCACCTGTGTGCTGAAATTTTCCGGGGGCGCCTTTCCTTCCTCATTAACCTGCTGTTCTCTTAGGTGCGCGCTACTATGTACTGGTCTCGCTTCTCCCCTGCTTTCGCCTAGTCGGAAGTCTGGCTGACCATGAAGGAACGTGTGCTTTCTGAGATCATCCGTATCGGCAAAGAATCGATATTTCTCATTGCCTACTGCCACCGCTTCGTGTTCTCCTAGTCGGTATCCGGTAAGGATTGGCGCAGCGTCGACAGACGGCAGCTTGTAAGCTGCCTCATCCCTCCCTGTACTGTATGCGTGTATGGCATCAGGCATGCATGCTCGATTTTCGCTACCAATTATCCTATTATTGGCTCCCTCTGCGCGCTTTTTAGGTAATAGTACTTTTATAGCGTCGTTATCCTTGGTGCTTGCCTCGCGTCCTCCTCGACGACACGTATCCATGCCGACTAGGAGGAGGAGGAGGGGAGGAGGTACCTGGTTCTCTCCTTGTTTTTTCCAACGGTGTGCTGTTGACTCAACACTTCATTGGCGATGGCGTCTCATTTATGGATTAAGTCAAGCGTATCTCTAAATAAAAGTTGCATCCGCGAGGAGTTAATTAAATTACGTGCGAACGAGTTGCAAAAATTCACGAACGGTTTGATTCTGACCCGGCATTTGAATTGGAAAATACGAGGGAAAGTTATCTTATAGTGTATAATATTTTGTTCTAGTTGGATCTACGCACTTGCACTGGAAATTGTCACTGCTTAAAGAACATTTTTTAATTGTTTTCGATAGTATTGGTGTTAAAGAAAGCGTCATTTCGCTGGCGTCCTGCTTTTCGTTACGCGCTACGTTTTCTAATAATTTATTGAGATCCACTGCTGTTATGAAACCTGTACTATTATCGTTGATCATCGGAGTTTGCACTCTTAATTTGGGAATAGCTCCTAACCTCTCACCCCTCGCGAAGGTCTCGATAATTTCTTTACAACTAAAGTTATTTTCTTTTAACGAATAAAGTGACTCTCTTATGATTTGATCGCTACACGCCCACTCTAATATTTTCGGATTCACGCCTCATGTGCTTTCTCGCAACTCACTGATTGTGCGCAATAAATCGTCCGTAATCTCCGAATGCGCGGGTAATATACAGAATCGCTGCTGTAAAAATCTGACGGCTTCATTTAAACATGCAACGCGGTCACCCGATGTCAAGTTTGGTTCCACTTACTCAATAATTCGACTAATTACGTTAGCCGCTAGTTGATTTGTGTCGACATGAGTTCGATTTTTCATTTCTAATTAATTGTATGTACATAATTATTTAATACCGAAAAAAAATTAATTTTTAGTCAATTGTTCGAAATAAAAGAAATTCCACTCGTAAGTACGCGTACTAAAATTCTCCAGAGAGGAGCTCCCAGCATTAGCATGGTTGGATCGCGCTTAGTCTATACCTTTCGTGTTCGGTTCAATAGATACACGAAATACGGGTTCACTAACTCGATCGGTGCAAAGAGCGCGGCGGCAAATTCGGAAGCAAAACTCGGGCGCTTTGACGACAATTAAGTGTGTGCACTAATTCTAAAGAACATTAAGGCTTTACTTATTTTGTGATTAACTAATTAAGTATTTACTTATTGGAGAGAAAAATGGGTGCGCCTCTGTTGCGAATCAGGAAGCTGCTCGACTCCTCGATCGAAGGGTATTATAAAGAAATATCGAAGAAGACGCACAAAATAAAAGTTTACTTTTAGAATTCAATTTAAAAATGGATTTATTCATTTAATTCAAAAACAACACTTGAAAGCTTCATTTAAAGGTAATACAATAATAATTGCCGTGCGTACAGAATCAAACGTTAAAAAGTCTACTATAGTTTTAGAATAGATTCCGCGTCTAAACAGACAGAAAGTTCAGTAAAAGTGTAAAAGCAACACGCAACAATAGATAATAGCAAGAAAAAAGATCCGACTGGACTGACCCCTGCTGCTGCTTTCAATAATAAATAGTTATAAAAACAATGATAATTGGTTGTTATTTAAAAATTACTTCTTCTCATATATTTTATTTACATATTTAGATATTTTATACAATTAGGAAATTATGCTGCTATTTAATGTACAATTTGTAATTACGCAATATAAATTTTATAAATACTAATAATTTACTGAGGAGAATTGCGCATGGGGTGCGCGCACTGCTTATACTATATACAGACTACGTTGCCCGTCTCTATTACTTATTATGTAGATTACAGCACTTCGCCTGAGCTCTTCCCCCACCACTCGAAAGATTTCCCTCGCGAGACCGAAAACTGTCAACTACGCAAACATTTTTGACCGTTTTTCGGAGCATTAAGATAAAAAACGAGATGTAAAATTGTAATAGAAAAAACAGTTTTCCAAATCTGTTTTCAAAATTATTATTAAATAATCTCCCAGTGAGTGAAGCATTTTGCAATTTAGAAGCAGAAAAAAATTCAAAATACGTTTGCGTAGAAATTTATAAACTGACAGAAACCATTTTTCATACACAATAAGAGTGCATTAATAGCTACTGAAATCCGAAAAAACATCTCCCCAGCTTTATAATTAACAAAGATATGAATTAAAAAAAAATGAATTTTTAAAAAATGTCGACTATATCCGAATTTTCTCCGTTTCTAATTATCCGATCAGGTTGATTTAGATTTAAAATTATTCGTATTTATATTATCTATAAATATGTCCTATAGTATTATAATCGTAGGGTAATATTTTGAGTTATAAGCAGAAACCGAAAAAGTGCGATTTTTTGCATATAATCGTTAATAACAAATAGCTTCGGCAAGATTGGCTGTTAAATTTTAGATTTTAATGATGTACAGACTATTCTGAATGTTATTGCACAGTCGTACTCTTTGTTTATCCGTAAGGTAGAGGAAGAGTGAGGATAATCTATTTTTTCTTTCGTATCAACTGCGAATTTGTGATCGATTTCACAATGCATTTAGTAAAAATTTAAATATATTTTACTAATGGATTTCAGCCTTTTATTTATTGTAATTTTTATTACTACTACAATTTTATACCAATAATGTAAACTTAATTAATATACCGGGAAAAATGATATATTATTAGATAGATGATCGAAGGATAAATACTCTCTTAATAAAAAATAAACTATAAAATACTAATGTTGTAAAAAGTACTTACATTTTGATCAAGATTACTATTTGTTATTGAAGTTTTATCTAAATACACTTCATCTGTAATGTTCCACGTATTTAATGCAACTCTGTCAATAATCATCTGAGATTTGTTTTTTTCTATTCCATCTACTAAAGTTACTTCATAAAATTCTTTAACATCTGAAACAAAGTAAAAACAATAATTTATCAGGTAGGCTATTATTATTACTAAAACTATAAATACAGATAAGAAGATACAGTTGACGGCACAGCACCACTGTTACTTGATTATACATAAAAGAGGTAGATGGTGTTTTGAAGTAAGGATATCACATCCAGGGCAGCGCCTGCACTGGTTTATAGATTTTAAGTGACCTGCAGTGACGAAAGACATGAAACGGTCGCTGCAGTTGATGTAGGCTTAATAGAGTGACTTGCGGGATAGCAACTCACACAATTGAAGAGTTATACAACGCTTTCGTTCCGATAGCCTGCACAATATCTCTACAGGTACCGCGCTCAGTCTCCACTGTTACAGATGATCATGAGCTCGTAATCTGAACTTTAAAGCCTCTCAGGGAGGAGAGCAGAAAATCCGGCCACCCGGCTCCCGCAACCGCCAACGATGTCACTCTGCTCGCATATTATTCTTATTTAGTTCGAGGCTTTGGCGAGTAGCAAATCAACTAAGACTAATAGCAAAAACTAAGAGCCCTTTCCCTGAAACCTCATCCACTTCGCTGAGTCGAGCTTTTTTAACTCATCCTATCTCCCTTACGCACAGCATTTCGCCCATAAACAATTAGAGGCGAAGTTGTATAAATATATTAACCTCATAATATCAAACGCCATACACTCAAGAGAAGCTGAGAATGGGGTTTCCGATTAAGGGTCAGGAACAATATGGATTGTCGTTCTTCAGTCTCCTTAAAGTGCCCATAATTGTAGTAGAAAATGAAAATGAAGCAAAGGCAAAGATGGAGCTGTTGATGCAGCGTCGCACATAGGTTCCGTTTACTCCTCCACAATCTCGTCTAAAGTCCTTTTCGTCGGTTGGGACGCTGACTCGGTGAGCTTTCAGCTAGAGCTGAATCAGCCACTCGAGGTACTCCTCGTACCTGAATGGAACCCTCGGAGTTGGTATGGAGATGACACCTTCTTTTGTCTTCGACGTTAGCTACCCGCAAAATAAACAAATGACTTAATGCCCGTTTAACCACTACCCTTCATGCAAACTCAAATACAATACCCGAGCAAGAACTAACTACCCACACATTGTAGGTCGGCACGTTTAATGTGTAGCTTAGAGGTCTTCCAGTTGGAAAGAAGACCGCATGTTATAGCGGAAGCTGCTAATCTGATCTTGGAGGCGAGGCAGCCCTTTACTGCCTTTTTAACTCAGGATGTTATATTTTCCCGCTCGCATGTGGCGGTGTCTGATGTCAAACAGCGTACTATTTTTATAAATTTGTGGTTAAGTCGAGGTCAATATGGTGCGTTCTTGCAGTGCAAAAACACTGTGCGCGATCTCGACTTTAAGTACGTTTTGCATCGACGCGGTAATTTCTTTATTAGATTGAGAGTGGGCAGTAGGGTTCATCTGTTGCCTCTAAGAATGAGATTATAAATTTATTTATGAACATGTACTCGTCGGAAGCTTCTCGTGGCGAATCCGTGGCCAGGACTTCACTAAGCCGCAGTCCTCTTGCTACGTCGGAGTTGGCTCAGGATTGTGAGGACGGACAATCAAATTGCGGGAATCAAATGGCCGATCATATTTGACTAGATCGGACAAATGCTCCGTTGCTGGTCTTCGGTAATTGGAAGGGTAACGATAACAACAATAAAATTAACAAGAATAATGATAAGGCTGTGGGTTCTAGTAGGGGTGGCAGATTCATAAGGGCGGGCTTCATGAACGTGTACCTCTGTTAGAGGTACTAAGGGTGCTCACATTGAGGGACTCCATCAACATCTATATGATCATCCTACCTACCAACTGTGCCTTGTAGAGGAAACCTGGTTGGATTCTAGTATCATGGATGAAGTCATTGGGATTGATGGATTTTCTGTGGTTCGCAATATTATCGGTGAGGGAGTTGCGCTTTATGTTGACAAGCAATTCCGAGTAAGTGTGCTCTCTGCCTCAAGTACTGAGGGGCCTGGAAGGCCAGGGGTGCTCGAGTACTTACTCTACTCTGTGCAGTATCGTACCTCTGAGCCTACATTAATCATTCTCGGTGATCTGAATGCTGATCTCTGCACTGCCAGTGATGATGCTACGTTTTTCGTAGACTCGTGGCTGAGCTGTCCTTGCAGATTATCCAACAGGGTCCTACGCAATTGCTGGATTAACATCATTCTTGTGGAGGACAATGATACAGTAATTTATGCCGCTAATATACCTTATCCTTTTCGTAGTAAGCACAACATAATTAATGTTACAATAGAGGTATCTGTCTCCGAATACATCTGTTGCATTTTTGAATATAGGGATTATAAGAGAATCGATGGCGAGGGACTTGTGCAGTTATTGGCGGACTATGATTGGGGGCCGTTGTTGGCGGAGGATTTTGACGTTGAATTAGCAGTCGTACGGCTTAACTACAATTTAATGATGGCGATAGATTAACTCGACCCAGTGAAAATTATGAAACTAAATAAAAATCGCCTTTCTTGGATTGGAGTTGAGCTTCGTGACCTGCAGCGCTATGATGAGGCACTATGCAGATGGTACATATGAACAGGTAGAAGGCAATTCCTTGGTTTTGATTCCACGAGCAAGTGGGTCTTTGCATGGACTCATGCCGGATGAACTTAACACTCACTTTGCACGGGTGTCTGAGTCAAATACCATCGATGACAATCAAATACATGCCATGTTCAACCATGTGCTATAGATAAAAGACAGGTAACGTTACTGTTATTGTTTAACTTGAGCAAGGCGTTCGACACTAAATGTCCCACTCGTTTGTTGAACTGCATGATGCGAATGGGCTTCTCGCGAGGGGTACAAGTCTGGAAAACTACTCCGGGATAGTACCACACTTGACACGCTATCTGTGGTCCTTAATTTGGACAGGTGACCGTGTTGTACACCTATAGCAAACTCTCTGCGCACACATTGCGACTCGATGCCTAATGCCATTATACGTGTAGCACTGACCGTAGAAAGGCGCATTGGTCACTTGTGTCGGCATTAGGAGTGGGAAAGGCAACTGAACACGCATCGGTCTGGGCCACGCAGTAGGTGACTGCACTTGATCTGACTGTCCACTGTCAAACTCTCATCGTAGACCCCCTTGTTGAAGAGGCAGATTCGAGCGCGTTGGCAACATCTTCCCCATAACTCAACTTTGCTGCGGCTGATGTTGTTGCTTCACCACACCTTCCAGCAAACCACTAGTCCCGCTACCGCTCATTGACACAATCTTCTTCTTCTTCTTTTTTTCAACGAAGCGGACGTTAACTTACGACAATCTAAATATTCACCTTTTTCTTCCCTTTCTTCTTGCCCGATGACGGATCAAGTATTGGAGATTGAAACATATCATCGAGTCACTGAAAGTATTTTAAACTCTTGCCCAACTGCACCATCGTCTACACATCGTTATCCATAAGATATCGTCGGTAAGTTGGTACGATCTGCTCAAAGATCATTTTCTTTTGACGACGTTCCAACGGCTGGTGGCGCATGAAGTTCACCTTCGTCTGAAGCACCTGCAAAAACTTCGCTAACTTTAATTCTCCCTGTCTCTGACGCAAACACTGAAACTCTCTGAGCAGAGTCGAATCAGAAAACCCAGGTGCAGTATTTATTTTGGAAAGCTCGAATAAAAGACTCTGAATCAACAAACCTTCGGAGAAAGCGGTTGTACTACTTTTGAGCGTCATCTACGAAGACCATCTGAAAGGAGATAATCAAAGATTTTTAAGAGAATTGGTATTAATCCTTGAACGCTTCGAAACCCTTAAGAAAGTCGATCGCGTTCTCCTTATTCTATATATTGCAAAATAATGACGTGCATCTCTCAAAGCACGACTACAACGAGCCATGTTGTGAAAATATACTTCTGTCTCATTACTCGAATTGTCATCACCACTAGATAAAACCTGCCGACTGCGGCGCCTCGGTAATCTCTTCAAAGTCGGTGAAAACGACACCATGTATAAGCCAGCCGGCGGAAGACCTATGACGATGAATACCGATCAAATCATGGAAAAAATCGAGTTAGACCGGCATGTGGTATCTCGTGACATTGCCCAGGAGATGAGAGTTAGTCATCAAACCATTTTAAACCATCTGCAGAAGGCTGGATACAAAAAAATCTTGATGTTTGGATGCCGCATGATTTGACGCCAAAAAACCTTCTGGACCGAATCAACATGCTGCTGAAACATAACGAACTCGACCCATTTTTGAATCGGATAGTGACTGGTGACGAAAAATGGATCACATACGACAATATCAAGCAAAAACGGTCGTGGTCGAAGGCTGGTGAATCGTCCCAAACAGTGGCCAAGCCGGAATTTAGTTTTGCTATGTGTTTGGTGGTGTAAGTTGAACTCCAAAGATGTTTGTGAAAAGTGGCTATCCGAGTTCTTCGCAAATAACAAGGGAAGCTCCTACAAGGAAGGTATTATCAAGTTGCCGTCTAGATGGAAATAGATTATCGAACAAAACGGCGCATATTTGAACTAAATCCGATCACTGTAACACTTTTATTAAACATTGAATACATAGCAAAAAAGCGAAAGGGAGATATTTTCTAACCTTATACAATATTAAAATTCCGCTCCACGCTTTCAATTTACGGAACCGTCAACTTTTCCTTCCTTTACTCACACGCATACTTTTTGTACTACTCTCAACTCTATCCAACAATAATAAAATGGCACGTAAATTTCACGTCCTCTCTCTCGCAAAAAAATACAAATTTTGTTCGCAGGGCCCTCTCGTCGGCGTCCTATCACGAACGTCAATGAAGGACTAAAGGACTTTCTGTCCTTATCCGCTCGATAAACGCCGCACGGAAAATGCATACATGGTGGAACAAGCCTGGGCGTCCGCTGCTATAAGATACGCAAAAAGGAGAAGTGGCGGCAAAATAATACAAAATAAAACATTCTCAGCTTCGTGGTAGAAAACTCGAACGCTCGGCTGTCAACATTAAAGTATACATTCATCGTTGAATACATAATCGTAAGAATACATTCATCGTCGAATCTAAGTAACATATACAATGATGAAAATTTAAAAAGTCAGTCAGTGCACTAGCCAAAGGCTAAAATAATGAAAATAGATATTACATGAAATAACCTAGTAGTAAGAATTTTAACTTTAGTCTGCAGTTGCTGACTTTTTGTATTTTTATAACTATTGCATGGATTTTTAATATTTGTCTAATTGACAAATGTATTTTAATTTCATTGAAATAAAAGTATCTTATAACAAGATATGTGAATTAAGACTAATTTTGGGCAATAGATATTAATAGACTGCAATTAAAGAAACATCATTCTTTAATAAATATCAAATTTTTATTTATAACCTACATATAGCAGCATATATCCATTCAGTCTCATATGAAGCTATATCTATCTATCTATATGAATATGTATCTATATGAATCAACCGTTCTAATTTTTGAGATTTTGCACACTAAGCACTAAAATGTAGAGTGCTGCGGCTAGTGCATAAAATATAAGTTCTAACACTTATATTGTAGATGGCGCGCAATCTGATTTACCGATACTGTGTCTGTGTATATTGAGGTTCTACACATAGAACCTACTTTTTCGGTGGACTCTTCTCTCCGTATGTCTTGATATGCACTGTTGAAATCATGCGATTGCATCTTGTTGCCCCCCACCCAGCTTAGGGTCAAGGCTGTGAGCATGATCTCAGATCAGCGATGACTACGGAGAGATACGTACAAGTGTAATTTGACGTTCGTTGTGACTCATTCGTACTCACTTAGCTCGCGGTTATTAACCTAAGGAATAACGAAACAGCGTAAAGAATTAGGAAAACGACATTAAAGAAGGGAGAAGAAAGTGAGAAATAAATTAATAAAAATCAACGCGGGTTCTACACTATTTATAAGAAACAACGTAGAAACAAACATGCAAAGATCGCAACACACGATAAAATAATATTACACCAACCAGAACATCCCTAAAAAGGCCACAAGAAGTGAAAAGAATTAGAGTATAAATAAAGAAGATTCAGTACACAAAAGAGTAGAAATGAAGTTGAGGTTTAATCATCTGAAGGTTTTAGATATAAAAACTGCGACAATTGAGTTGCCCAAGCCTAGATAATCAGTCTAGGAGGTCCGCCAGTGAATCCGGTGGCCTCGGATACAGCACAGGGTCAGCCATTCAACTGCTGGGAAAAGCGCAGCCGGGAGGGAGTGATCGACATAAATATTTTCGCGCTAAGCAAATGGTACCTGCCAGGCGTGCTCTACCAGGGCCACGAGGGCCCTTTACTGCCGTCAGAAAGAGTTGCTACTATTGTTTGGACGTCCGAGCCGCTCGGGCCGTCATGGCCCTTTTCTGCCTCCGGGAGACTTCTGTTGCTGATTAGCGATGATCATACACTGCAGAGCCTAAACAAATCTGAGATAGTTTATGTAATAGCAGAATAAGAATAAATCTAAACCGTAACCATGGAAAGCAGCAAAGGAAGCCACGATGAACACTCTATTCAGTTGACACGAATAATTTCTCTACTGGATAGATTAACTCATATCTACCAAAGTACTGAATGAAAAAACTAAAAGTCTAGCTGGAGATGTTATATCGAATACTTTGCTGCAACTAAAAAATAAAAGTAATGTAAAGATTAACTGATCTTGTTCTCTACGTCGTGTAGTGATGCTGAATCGAAGATACGATGGGTTTCGCTCTTCAGTGCTGATAGGTGAAATATGACCAGGTACACTCTAGTCCGTGAAAACTGCTTACAAGAACAACGAGACACTGGTACATATTTTGGCGCGAGGGCGTGCAGTCCTATTAATCTAGCTCTACTTGTTGAGGCATACCATCCAATGTCAATTAACAGTATACGCTACAATACCAAACTCCATTATCAACTCTCTAATAGGATTAAAACTATTCTATCGGTTATGTTATTTGATAACTACCTTTTGTACTATCGCGTAGGATCGCGTGCCCTGGACCGGCGGCGGAAAGCACCCCGCTGACTAGGCGTAAGCAATAAATTAGTATATAGACCCATAAAATATCTTGTGATTAATGCGACTTTTGACTATTAAGTATATAAACATAAATGCATAAATTTGAATATAAACTTACCAATCAATGCTTGGAAAAACCTGCTCTTTAAAATGCGAATAAGTCTTTCTAACTCAAGTAAAAACTGTTTTTCTTGTGATTTTGAAAGTTTTGTATAACAGTCACTCAATAATTCCAAAGCTCTATGCGTATCTAAAACATTTCATATAAAAATACGGCATATTACAAAATAGTTTAATTAAATAAAAATATATAATTTGCGACAAGAATCTCGCCGTGGTCGCCGCTGTACTGAACTCGTGCTCGCAAGCCTTGACCATGCGCCGAGTGGGGGGCACTGGGCTGCGCGAAATTCGGCGCACCGCGGTAATTATCGCGCGAGAGCGCGCGCGGGCTGGCGGCGGGTACTGAAGGGAAGAGGGCAATTAGGCGCACGATCGGCCCTCGATCTTTGCTCGATCGCGTGATTCCAGTTAGTGTCTCTCGGGACACGGTTTCTCCCGAGACTACTAGCGGAGAAGCGCCATGCTTTTTGCGCGACGCGCTAATAAGTAGTTGATAGAGAAAGAGAGAAGTGTGGAGAGAGAGAGAGAGAGAGAGAGAGAAAGAGTGAGAGCAGCGCACCGAAGTGCAAGTACACTCGCTTGCTGTTTCTGCGTACTTGGGACGGTTCGATCTCGCCCTAGTGGCTGTAGATTGGCGGAACAAGGAGGTAGCGCCAACAACAAGGCGGAGGGCATTTCCCGCTAAGTTAAAGATCGCCGCCGCTGAAGTAAGTAAATTTAATATATATATATATATATATATATATATATATATATATATTGTGCAGCGCGTGCGCGATCATCCGCGTCGGGAGAGCGAGAGAGAGAGAGAGAGTAGATAGCGTTAATCGAATTGTTTATGTGATCACTTGTAAACATAATAAATATTCATTAATTAAATAGAAGTGAAACATCCCCATAATTATTTCGCGCGCGTTTTCCATTTTCGCGTTCCCTACAGCGGCGAGCACCCAGGCTCGCTCCGCCGCGTCCGCGGATTTTCAGTGCGGCAACATCAAGCGAAGAGAGGACGGAAAGTCCTTAAATCGCGTGGTGGCTGGGAGCTTAGCCACCCGGTAACCGCCACGTAACAAATTGTAATATGCTATAGCCAATTTAAGATAGTCCTTCATATAATGACGGTATTCAGTACTCTCTCTACTCTCTGGTTGGCCGGGTGAGTAAAGCGCCCGAATATGTACGATCTCACATAGCACATGGTATAGGCTAACAGTTACAGTTTATTATTAACCAATGTTATTTATTATATCGATATCAAGCAAACAAATTCTGTTATATTAATGGCTACTCAATCAATTTAAAAATAGATTATTAAAACATTACGTTAATTAATCTCTATGTTCAAAACATACCGTTAATACGATCATAATTAAATCATTAGATTTAAATTATTCTTTTATATAATTATTTTTTTAATCTCCGTTGAATCAAAATAACTCGATTTGCTTGTATAAAAATATAAATTTTAACAATAAAAATTTCATTCGCGCATGATCTATTATTATAAGAACCTTATCCAATCATCAAGAAATAATCAAATCCAAAAGGATTTAAAAGATAGAGGGAAATGAGCAACTCAAACTTACTTCCGCCAAAAAGGCAGAGGAGAGAAGATTTTCTCTCCAATGAATTTTCCCTCCTCGTTCCCCTTTTCCTTATACATGTTTTAAGTGCAGCCGTAATGTGCGTTCTGTATCGCTGCTCCTCGAAGAGAAGCTTATTGGTCCTTAGACTTTCTTACCTTTTTGGTTCAATGTACTTTATTGCCTCTCGTCAGTTTTACTGACCTCTCTCCAAGAATAATTAGCAGTGGCGCAAACTAGAAAAGTAGTTGCGCAACGCCGGAGCATAGGAGAGAAATCTCAATTCTTAAAGAGTACGTATCGCAGTTAGTATGGTCGGTGCATTAGTTTGTTTGAAATCTACGAGCAAAATTAAAAGAAAAAAAACTCTGTTCAGAGGACAATCTTTCTTGTATTCTAATATTAGGTTGACAAATATCTCCCTTCCGCCTTTTTGTTTTTTGAATTTCGCGGCTATGTACAAAGCGCTACAGAGCTCGTATCTGACAATATTATACATCATTTGAAAGGTCTTAACATAACCTATAAAACGAAGCTGGAGATGAGAGTTAGATAAAAAAATCTTGAAGTTTGGGTGCCGCATGATTTCACGCAAAAAAACCTTCTGGACCGAATCAACGCCTGCGATATGCTGCTGAAACGTAACGAACTCGACCCATTTTTGAATCGGATAGTGACTGGTGACGAAAAATTGATCACATACGACAATATCAAGCGAAAACGGTGGTGGTCGAAGGCCGGTAAATCGTCCCAAACAGTGGCCAAGCCGGAATTTGGTTTTGCTGTGTGTTGGGTAGGATTGGAAGGGAATCATCCACTATTAAGTAGGTGATCGACTAGAAACGTCCAGAATTGGCCTATAGGAAGGGTGTAGTGTTCCACCAGAACTACGCCAGACCACACACTTCGTTGATGACTCGTCAGAAGCTTCGGCAACTCGGATGGGAGGTTCTATCACATCCATCATTTAGCCCAGACATAGCGCCGAGTGATTATCACCTGTTTGTATCCATGGCCAATGCCCTTAGTGGTGTAAAGTTGAACTCAAAAGAGGTTTGTGAAAAGTGGCTGTACGAGTTCTTCGCAAATAAAGAGGGGGACTTCTACGAGGTGGGTATTCTGAACTTGCTGTCTAGATGGAAACAGATTATTGAACAAAACGGGGCTTATTTAAGCTAAATCCGATCACTTTAACACTTTTTATAAAGCATTGAATACAGAGCAGAAAAGCAGAAGGGAGATATTTGCCAACCTTATATCTTATAACTATTCTATATGCTTACTGATTCTATCGTACCCAAAGTGCTAGAAAAAACTGCGCTTGTAATTTGATTTTAAATTTAATTAAAAAAATTTAAGCTGAAGTTATTTTCACATGGGGATGCTAGAAACTTTGCATTTGAATTTATCATTTTGGTACTGACTTCTTTGTATTAGGATCCGCGTATAATCTACATCCACATTCACATCAATATAGGATGCATTCACATTAAAAAGGCTATACCTATCTGCGCACCTAACTACATTAATAAAAAAACGTGAATTTGGCACTATATAAATATATATATATATATATATATATATAACTAATAATAATTTCACTTACAATCAATTAAGTAATTAGATATTAGTAATTATTATAATCTTAAGCAAATAGTTTTATATGCCAACTTGTTTTTATAATATGTTTATATAACATATTTTTCTTTAATATTATTTTATTATTTTCAGGTATTTTAGAAATAAAAAACGGATCGACTAATGGAAGTGGGTGGGAGCAATGTCTGTAGAGTGTGGTGGGTGCGGTAATACCTCCTATTTTAGGAATAATCATTTAATCATGTCTATCTTAGTACTGTGGCTATTTCCCCTTCAATTCTAAGCTCAAATCCATCAATTATGTACGATATCAATCACCTGCGATAGTTTCACTCGATTTTAATAGTTCATAATACACCATACCAAGCTGGTCCCGTCAAATGCATAGCATAACCTTGTCACCGGGAATATTAGGTCTAGGCGTCGACGTGGAGGTACGCCGGTTACAATGCGATGTAAAAATCCTTGCCGATTCTGCTTTTGGATAGGTATTCACAAGAAAAAAATGCCGTTTAACATCTCTCGATTTCACTTTATACGGAACCCAATTCCCTTGCTTCTGAATTATTCTCATGACTTTAAGGCGTTATGAAATGCCTAGTCGAGTGACTCCCAATGATACTGCTAATTCTTTTCGTGTTTAGTAGGAGTCTTCAACAAGTAATGTAACTGGTGGCACTTTCTTTCACTTTTACTTTCCACCTTTGATGCAAACACAAATTTACGAGGAGATTTTATTAGCGCTTTTTTCTCGTATTAATGTGATGCTGTCGTTATGTTGACAGATATCCAACCTTATTGTATGAAATTTTGGACCAGCCTATTTCAACTAGCACATACTGCTACAGTCAACTATCGAAAAATAGCGGAAGCAAAGTTCTACACCTAATATTGACTTTTACTCTCTCACTTTCTCTAATATTTTAAATATTTCTTGGACTTTTTAAAATCATCTCTCCCACAATATATAGTACACACAAATAAAATCGTAATTCATTCCCGAAGGATATTAGGTTCTTCTCTACTCCGAGGCACTGTTGTGAGTTCACTGCTATGGAGTTTCATGACGTACGGCTTGGCTCCTCGTTACTCTAAAAATTGTCGTTAAAATTCATTGATGAACTATTGGCAGCAGTCAACCATAGATATTGCAATGTCCTCGTGAACTCGCAATATTCTAACGTGATTCTAAACGAAAAATAAGTGATGAGTGGATTAAGAAGTAGAATAAAAATATAAGCAGTATGCGCAGAAGTATATCCAGGAGTGCAAGACTATACCCAGACCTCTACTATCAGAATTTACATTACTGAATTAAAAAAGTATAGCTGCGCCAAAAACAAAGGGGTGGCTAAAAGAATTAGAATACGCACATTGGATTTAGGTGCGCTGGCTACATCATCGCGTTCTACGTTAAACCCTTTTCCACCGGCATCAGCTGTTGATAACCAGACGCTTTTTACTATATGAGCTCCTCCCGTTGTATTATTAGGCTCCAGAAGTATGTCTGTTGATACTTCGAAACAGAATATCACTTCCGCACTTATAGTTGCATATGATTTTACTGCACCGCTCCGAACCGTCACGCTGTAATAAAGGCAGAAGCCATGGATAACACTTTCCATCCGTATACTTATGCGTGTGACATCCATCAGTTACAAATCGGCAGTTGAAATAAAAGAAAATTTAGAGTACCCTCACTCTTCCTTTACTTTGCAGATAAAAAAAGAGTGCAACAGTGTAAATGTCCGAGTTCAACAAACTGCAGTATAAGCAGGTGACCCCACGTGAAGCCTATGCCGTATGCACATAAGAACAAGTAAGATAGATGGAGAGAGCTCGGAAAATGTTTGACTCCCACCTACCTCTCATAGATTGTATGTTCATTATTCTAAATTATTAAACTTAAATTAAAACAAACATAAATTTAAATTACATAAACAGTCCCATTTTCAAATAGACAAATAATTCTAGAGTTTCTTATAATAGCTTATATATATTTTAAAGACTAGACACGGTTGATTTGTGTTTAGTCTAAACCTTTCGCGCTCGGTTCTAGGGATACGCGAGATACGGGTTCACTATTAAACTCGGTCGGTGCAAAGAGCGCGGCGGCAAATTCGAAAGCAGAATTGGGCGCTTTGTCGATAATTAAGTGTGTGCACTAATTCTAAATAATTAATACTGAGGCTTTACTTATTTTGTGATAAATTAACTAATTAAGTATTTACATGGCGGAGTGAAAAATGGGTGCGCCTCTATTGCGAATTAGGAAGCTGCTCGACTCCTCAATCAAAGGGTATCATAAAGAAATAGTCGAAGAAGGCGCGCAAAATAAAAGTTTACTTTTAGAATTCAATTTAAAAATGGATTTATTCATTTAATTCAAGAACAACACTTGAAAAGCTTCATTTAAAGGTAATACAATAATAACTGCCGTGAGTACAAAATCAAACGTTAAAAAGTCTACTATAGTTTTAGAATAGATCCTGTGAAAAAAAAGAAAAGAGGAAAGGTCTACTCATACGACAAATAAATCTTTAGGAACACAGAGGGTAACAGCGGAAGCTCTTACGATCAAATTAGACCAACTATAAATCCAACCGTTGAAGTTTATGAAAGTGAGTTAATTATCATCTCTTGTCCTAAAAACCCCGTCATGGCTCTTCCCCAAAATCAAACAGTGTCCATAAAGGATTCCGCGTACCCAAATTTAATGGAAAAACATTCCATTAACCGAATTTCTAGAAGGAATAAAAGAGGCAAGTGATATTATTTACAAGGCAGCTCATGGATACCTTTTAAAACTAATAAATAGGATAATAAGCGGTGAAGCACAAGCTTCATTAGTAGTCCAGATTATAGATATAATAGAAAACCTGACAACCTATTTCAAAACTATAAACGCACCAAACCACACGATTATTCAACTACTGAGTAGACTTAGCAATTAACTTTCAACGAGATGGGTACACAGTAATAGTATTTGCCAAATAAATTCGAGCAATTGGCGCGCAAACCATGCAATCTGCCATAACAGAATGCTTCAGGCGAGGTCTCAAGTTAGAGATTGAACAAACATTAAGGAAAAAGAATGATATAAATGACATCGTTAATGATGCTATTTCCACCGAAAAAACTTTGATGGATCTGCAACAGCTGCGACACTCCTCAAACCAATAATATTAATACTGGATACAGGCTCAGAGGTTAGCATCATTAAGCAAAAGTGCCTCACAAATAAGACGAGATTGACAACACAGATTTGATTATTTTGTCAGGTATCCAATCCGCTTCACAAATTACATCAGGATCCGTAGAATTTAAACTTGTTAACATTATCAATTCAAATTCATACTCTTTGACTTGAAAAATGTACCAGCCACCTTCCAAAGATGAATGGATAACGTACTACATGGTCTACAAAAGCAAAATACAACGAAAAATCGAAATATATGTCAGGGTATTTTCGTGTATATTGATGACCTAATCGTATGCAGCAACACTAGCAGATCATGATGTAATATCCAGAAGCTTGATATGCATATAAAGCAAACACTAACAGTTGATTCGGATACAACTGCTGATAAAGAACGGAATAGGCCCAAACATCCTCTTACCCATACCCTATGACTGCTACAGAAAAAAATACCCGCCAAAGAACGATGCGAGGACTGCCGAAATAAAGAGATCATATTCGATCTAGACAAAGTCATAAAAGTCATCGGTCTGATGATTTCCTTCCTATTCACCCTAGTATAGTGTAACGGGAAGATCCGGGGAGAATATCTCTGACCCGGCCGTGTACAATGTGAGTGACACAGAAGGTGCCAATGACCGTTGCGTCTAAAATCAAAAAAGGGTGAGGGAGGACGGGGATGCCGGTTCTCGTCAACGACGGGATGAATTAATAAACGATTTATTTATTGGCTTCGTGCCAAAAAGTGAAAGCGTATTTATTTAAAGTAAACAATTGTCGGCGCACCGCGCGCGTACATAGAACGCTTTAGTAATTGCGTTGCGCAAACAAATTCGCACGTGCGCTTGCAATTATTCTAGGTTAGCTCCGCGTTAATCTCAGGTTTATCGCGCTCAGAGCCTGCGTGTCCAGTGCGCATGCGTTGGCGTCAATTCGTTTGGTGCGCCGCGCGGACGCTCTTTTCGCGCGTACTGCCGCCCGCAATAACCGCGCGCGCTTTTTTACTTGAAATCCATTACGTCAGGATGATTTGCACTTGTCGCTAGTAAAAGAGTCTAATCGTATCGAAGTGTGAGTGAGAGAGAGGAGGTTTCTCTCTCTCTCTCAGTCGCGCGTGAAATTCGCGTTTCCCGCGCTCCACCCATAAGATATTAATAGCACTTGCCCTACCTGGGCTTGCTGTCAGGTGCTGCGGCGACGATCTAAATCTGCCCGTGCGGGTATCGCTCCGAGTCGCTCTCCCAGGGGCCAGCCGTTGCTCTAGGAGGTGGAGCACAAATCCTGTGCAGTCTGCTCCCTCAGTAATAGACTCCACGGCTACAAGCTCCTGGTGCTGTCACTACATTCACTAGTAAACTCCGTGGCCAGCTCAGCCATCTCCACGTATTCTTGCACTGATACGCGGAACATTTTTGGGCAAAACTCACGCGCGCATCGGCTTCGCGGCGTTCGCTTCTCTCGGGCACCGAGAGGACACTAAACTTTGATTGATTTGTGCCCGAAAAATCCACAGACTCCCCGCCTTTTCTTAATTTACCTTTACAGATAAACTTAGTTTGGCCCGCGTTGGCCTTGATGGGCCCAGAAACTAACAGATAAGCACATATCTGGTCAGATTTTCTAAAACTGAAGACTCCATTAAGATGTACAAACAACTTCAAAGTAAAACCTTTTTCGACGTACTTTATTAAATAAAATATGCAAAAATGTAATTATTGCCCCTGTAAAACGTAAACGGATCGATGATAAAAAAGCACCGATCATAAGCATCCCCCGGTTATAACCGCTCGCGAGGCGTACCCGGGCCGCTCTTGGGGCCCTCTACTTCGACCCAGGCGGGTAACCGGAGTTCTCCGGCTGGCACTCAAAACCGCCGCTCTCACGGCCCCTTTCTTGCTGCTTGCGAATTGCCCCAGCACCTACCTGTCGATGAGGCCTGCTGGTCCTTTTTCGAATCCTGACCCGTCCGGGACAGGGATGCTGCAGCGGTCTTGGAGTCTCACTGCCACCCCTGGGCGTCTCTGGGCAGACTTCCTTGCACCTTGGCCTTGCGCCTCTCTACCGGCCCCTGGTGGTGCTAGGCGCTGGCCTCTAACTGCCCTCGTCGCTTTGGGCGCTTGGTGCGCCGTGGCCTCTGACAGCTAGCCCCTTAGTGGTATGGGGTGCTGGCCTTAATGTAAACTGGTATTGGTGGTTGATGGAGGTGGGCGCACTTAAGTGTGGAGACGTTCCACCGCTAAAATATTGCCGCGCACGGAGGGCCTGGGGCTAACGCCGGATCGCGGGCTTCGAGATATCAATGGCCCGAGAGCGCTCGGGTCCGCGCGAAAACTGACCGAACGGTTGTTTATAAACATGCCGCCGTGTTACAGGAAAACCCTGGCCACCGTCACCTCCCTCCTCCCAAATCCGACTTCCTCCTGCGGATGTCGCGTTTCATCCCCGTCCTTTTTAGGGAAAAGACGCTTCCTCCGGCATCGCGCGCGCGTCGTACTCGAAGCGCCGGTGACAGGCTGCCAACCAAGCAACCACTTCCCGCTGTAGCTCAATACGCACCTCCGGGCTCGAGACCGAAGCCTCTATGTCCCGGAACACTATGCCGGAGACGTGGAGGACCCCCGCCGCTTCCCTGGCGGACGTTTCATTAAAACTCGCCAACCCTCCGCACAGCAGATTGCTCATGGTGCCACCCTTGGCGCCTCGCTGCCGGCCCGTGGTGGTATTGAAAGCCGGCCTTGGAGGTCACTTTCCGCCTGCTCCTGCCGCTCGTTTCTGGCTAGACTCAGGGCCTCTGCGCGTTCTGCGAACTACGCATTAATTCTCCGCACTTCATCCAGGGCGGCATCGGGTTGCAGTCTCCGCGTCTCGGAAACAACATTCGCGGATTATCTCGTTAGCGCTGCGTTTCCAAACGGGCGGTTTCTAGCTCGCAGCAGCCAATCCCGAGGGGCTTCCGGAGCCACCCTCCCGACCGATGGGTCCGGTCGATAGCGCCTCAACCCTCGCAGGCGACGGCAGGTTGGTGTGCCAGCCCTTCTTTGCAACAACCCATGCTGCCGACTACTCCTTCGACGATGGGGTCCCTCAGGATCCCTCATATTCCCTTGCAGGAACCCGCGGCACGGGTTCTCCGTTTCCAGACTCTCGCACGCACGCGTCGCGGATCTTGGTCCCTACCTAACGTGAGGGCGATACCAGGCCGCGTCTCCCTGGCCTTTGGCGCGTGCAACGCTTCCGGAATAGGAGCCACTTTCAATTTCGCCCCTACGCTGCCCCCGCCTCCACGAAACCGCCCTGTTGAGCTACCCCCTCCGTTCCGATAGGACCTTCCGGGGGAAAACCTTAGGTCGCACGACGACTTCGCTGAACGACGCGCGGTGCTTACGAGGAGCGGGTATCGGTGTGGAGATGAGGGCAGCGCTGCTTCCGACGTCCGGAGCGGCGACTGGAGTACCCGCGGTAGATCTACAGCTGATCGCCGGCACCGAGCTGACTGAGCTGATGGACAACTCGTAGTCGCCCAGGGCCAGCTAGGCTCGGCGGCGGCGATTGGGGTGCTGCTTCCGCCATTTGGGCCTTCATCTGCCGCTCTCTTTTCATCTCCTCCATGTAGTGGAAAGGCGTAGGGACCAACTTGGACGGCGTGGCCCTCGACGCCTCTACCTCCATTGGCTCTAGAGGCGGGGACGGGAGGGTAGACCCCTCGACCGCTCGTCGAACCAGTGGGCTGCAGGCAGGCCGCCTGCACGATCGGTGGGACCGCGCTACTGAGGTCCATGAGGTCGTCGTCCGCCCCTCAGTAGCCGATCCTTTTCCTCTGATTTCAGAGGTGGCGGTCCTTCCGGGTCCATAGAATCGCCCTGGGCGGACACTCCTGAAGTGATTCTTCCGCTCGCCATTACCTGGAAATAAATCAAAGGAGATTAGAGAGGAACGCGCTAGGAAAGTGGCTAGATGCTGATTTCGCTTATAAACCAGGCTGCGTCTCTCCCGGGCCTCGTCATTAAAACGACGAACCAAATCGGATCCTCCCAAATTTCAGGATAGCTGGTGAGAACTTCGTGCTGGAGTGGACTGCGGTTTTTTTAACGCGTTCCTCAACTCTGGCAAGTGCTTATCCCAGCTACGATGACCATCGTTTTAAGCGTCCTATTAACCCGTTCGACCGGGTTCCCTTGGGGGCTGTAGGGAGGGGTCGTGACATGCTCTATTATGGGTTGCATTATCCGTCAATAAAAAATGTGGGGTTTTCCAGTGGCGTAGGACCAAGTCTTCCAGAGCACTCGCCACTGCTCTCCCGGTTGCGGCCCGTAAAGGTGAGAGCTCGATCCACGGAGTAAACAAGTCCTCAAAAGGGACCGTGTAACGGTGTTGGGGTTTACTTCGGGGAAGCTCGATCAAGTCGGCCGCCACCACTAACCAGGGACTCTCCACAACTTTGTACTTTTGGCACACCACGCAGGCTCGCACAAAATCCTTCACATCATGATAGAATCCGAGCCAATGGAATTCGCGCGCTATCCGATCGAACGTCTTCTCTATCCTTAAATGACCGGACGATGGATGCCTGTGCGCGATAACCATGACCCTCGTTGTATGTTCTGCGAGCTGCCACCTCTCCTCTCGAAACGATATCGGATCCAGAAGTTCATCGACTGAGTATCGGTACAGCATACCGACGTCAATCTTCCACTTGGGAAATTTCTTCGGGGTAAGCTGGACGTTTCTCAGCCGATTTAAATATCAGGACTCCGATATCATATCAAATGCTGTGACCTCGGGCTCGTCAGTAATGTACCCCCTCGAGAGTGCGTTCGGAACTTTTTTCAAGGAGCCTTTGATGTATTTTATTTCAAAGTCCCATTGTTGCAGCTCTAGGGCCCATCTTGCCAGACACCCAGTGGGGGTCTTTTAGGTTTTAGAGCCACTTTAGGGCACTATGATCAGTTCTTGTCACGAATTCATAGGTCACTAAGCAGGGCCGCAGCTTCTTTATAGCCCAAAATAGGTCCACGCACTCCCTCTCCGTAGTGGTGTAATTTCTTTCCGACGAATTAAGGACTCGACTTACAAGCACTACGGGGTGCTCGTATCCGTTCTCATCTTCCTGAGTCAAAACGGTGCTGATTGCAAAATTGCTGGCGTCGCTTAGCACCATGAAGTGTTTCGAGAAATTGGGTCGCGCGAGTACAGGTGCCTCTCCTAAAGCGGCCTTAAGCCTCTCAAAGGCTCTGGATTGGTCCTCTCCCCAACTTCAGGTCTGTCGTTTCCTCAAGAGCTTAACCAATGGAACTTTTAGTTCCAATTCCATTGGAATTAATCGGGAATACCATCCGACCAATCCTATAAAGGTCCTGAGCTCCTTAATGTTGCGGGGGCGGTGTATTGTAGAACAGAGCGACTCTCTCGGGGTCCGCCCGTAGTCCTTCGGCATCCAGACGAAATCCCAGAAAGACATCGCTGGAGCCACAAGACTCGCATTTGTCTTTATTGACATCCAGCCCTGCGCCAACTATCGTTCGGAGTACATAGTCTAACCACCTCGGGTGTTTCTTAAAGGTTTAGGTTACTATGATTAGGTCGTTTATGTATCCGAAAACGTACGGTTCGACCTCCAGGCCAAATAGCGCCACTATTAACCGACAAAAAGTCGTGCGGGAGTTCGACAGGCCGAATGGCAGTTGCACGAACTGCCACTGACCTGAACCGTGCACCGCAAAGGCTGTGTACTCACGTCTACACTCTGTGAAAAACACGTGGAAAAAAGCCTTTCTCAGATCAACCTTTGAGATGTATTTGGCCCTCCTAAGCTCATCTAGCATGGAGTCCATATTTTGTAGCGGATAATTATCCTTACGTATAAATTTATTTACGTCTCGAAATGTTAGCTGCCCTCCTTCTTGCGGATAATCACGGACGTGCTACATTATTCAATGGCGCTTGGATCTACTATACCTTTCTCAAACATCTTTTGGACCTCCTTCTGAGCAAATTCCAAAATCTTTGGTGACATCCGCCGGACCACGTATCTTACCCGGTTCTCTCCTTGTACATCGATGTTATGTTCGATCAGAGTGGTATACCATGCAATTTACCGGGCTCTGGGATAATTGACTCGACTAGAGCCCTTAACCGCTCACGATGCTCTTAGGGGACATCAACCATTCCGGCAAACTCGCCCATGATTGCTGGCTTTTGCCCAGGAAGATTCTTTTATACAAAACCCTGCTAATCTCTGCCTGGGACATTCCATTGTCCGTTGCTTAGCTGTACCTTGAAGTCCCATCTACGGAAAAAATCGATAGCGAGAATCATTGGGTGATCCAACTCTGGCATTACCCTCAACTCTATTACCCTCTTATTATCCTTAATGGATACGTTTACCTGAAGTACACCCAGCATCTGCTGAATGGTACAGGAGAAACTCCCTATAACGAATTGTTCGGGAAGCCAGCGGCCTCTAAGAGATCGGCCGCAACAGCTCTGATCAAAGAAACCTGGGCTCCGGGATCGAACAACGCCTGTAGATTTTGCTCCTCACACCCTAGTCGAACCGTGAAAAACCACCGATTGTCTGAAAAGACATCGGCGATTCCCTGATCCGTAAGGGCTCTGTGAGGGTCCGAGTCTCCCTCCACTCGACCACCACCCGACCTTTCCACCAGGCTCTGGCTCGTAGCAGTCTCAATTTCCAGGAGATGTTTGTGTGGTAACACGGTTACTGGTTTGCCGTGGGAGAATACAGGAGTATATCCGGGTCCGCCCAAAGGCCTCTTCCCCAGGCCTCCTTCCGGTATCTCACTTCCCTTCCGACTCACCCTAAGTGCAGGCTCAATGAAGGAGGACCAATCCAAACCAGACCCATCGTCCTTCGCTCCCCTATTTAGCACGCAGGAAATAGGAAGCGACTCTACAGCCCTGCATTGGAGTTTTTTAGGCACTGCCTTGCCTGTATGCAATTGGGGCATGTGGTGAACGTGATGCCCAGCAGATCACAACCAGGGCATTGTATCGACGAACCCCTCTGCGGGCACTAAGCAGCGAGATGCCCTGATTGACCCCACAAAAAGCATGTAGTCCATGGGCACTATCTCGCTTTGTGCCCAAACCCCTAGCACGTATAGGGGCTCCACCCCCGAGCTTCGCCGGAAGAAGCACGGGTCCGACCAGGTTGCTAGCGGCTGCTCCAGAGGTTTTCGGGGTCCGCAATTGTGGACTGGCCCTCCTTCCTTCTGGGACTTGTGCGCCCTAGACCCTAGACTGCTGCACTTTGCTTCATAGCGATCATTCATCGCTAGAGCTCTCTCGTGGGCCTTCCCCCAGCGCAACAGATCCTTTATACTTCGGACCTTTTGGTGAACTAGCTCACTCCGGTAATCGAACCAGACACGCTTCAGCAACATCTCAATTAATTGCTGTTTGGGTAGGGACAGCTCTAGAGTACCGGCCTGGGGACACAACCGGCTAATGAACGGGCCCAACCCTTCGGTTTTCCCTTGCAATATGTCGTCCAGTTCACATCGTCGATTCTCCTGCAAGACCAAGGGGCAGTATCGGTCTTCAAACTGGACCTCAAAACCCAATTTTAGGGCTCCTTTAAGAAGGACGGAGAAGAGGGCGGAAAGTAGACACCGTTCAGTGTAATTCCCTCTTTCATGAAAAATGCGAAGGCCTGTAAGAAAGGCTTCAGCATCTTCCTTTTGTTCTGCCGAAATGTTAAGCGGGGCGTCTGGTAGGGCCCTTCGCGCAGCATGTGGTATTTCCTCACTCTGATCTCGAGACCGCCGCCTCCGAAACCTATGCCTAGGTTTCGGAGGGGTTGCCGCCTCCACCATGGGTCCAGACTTCAACGAGGGAATCAAATTGGATGAATCCGACTCAGTCTCCTCCGCGGAGCCTTCGGATGGCAAGTTCTCCGCTTCTCGATGTGTGGAGGTGGAAGCCGCGGCCGCCTAATATGCTAATATCTCACCTTATCACTGTCTCAAGTTCTGCGCTTCTCGCAAGATATCAGAGTCGATCACTCGCGCGCAGAAACGGTACTCGAATTACCTAACAAAGTAATCCATATCCACAAACATGCGCTCGATATTCTGGTACTATTCACGAGTCTCGCGCTGAAGGACTGTATGTAGGTCGAGATTCATGCAAAGTTTGGTAAATTTAGAATCCGCCCAATGTCTGAACATCTCGGAAAAAGTAATATCGGAATTTTACACGTGTGTTTGTACACCGACAAACCTCCGGTAACCCCAACCTACATCGATGCAAGTTATCATCACTACCTTCGCAGTGATAAAGCCAAGTTATCCAGACAAGCCCTCATCGCCACTCAAAAAAACAACAAAACGTTTTTCGCGAAGTTGCGGCAGGGTTGTCTAACGCCCCTACTTCACTTTTCAGCCACAAACAATAAAAAGCCTAGGCACCAAAATAAGATAACAAAATAAATATTAAAGCATACGAATAAAATAAAATCTTAAATAAATTACAAAACAAACTTATCAAAAATATAAAATAAAATATATCATAATATATAATAATATTTTATAAATATAAATAAAATATAAATTAAAATATTGAATTAAATAGTATATATAAAATAGTTATTTTGTCGTTTCGTTCGAGTTTGATACATAATTCTATCACTCAGGAAAAATAAAATAGCAACACACACACACACAAGTATCCAAACACACTTATACTCCTCTGCACGACACGAAAATACTCTTAAATAAAATTAAATCTGAATTTATAAATTTAATCAAACTTAAATTCAGTGCAGAAACCACCACGCGTTCACATGCATGCTCTATCCCTATCTCACTCGTACCCAAACTTACTCTCTAGATGGCGGCTGCATGGAAACTTGTCTCTCTTTGCACGTGCTCCCTATTCCGCTCCTCGTTACTCTGCACTAAACTCGCGCGAAATGATGAGGCATGGTACGGAAGGAAGGTGGAGGGTATAAAAAGAAAATTGACTCGTGAAGGTTGCTATAATAATGGAAACAATTTGACAGGATATTCTCCCGGTTCATTGGCCGCTGATAGTAGCTTTTCTCTCTGTCTCTCTCTCTGTCTCTCATACAGTAATATTGCCGCTGTCGTGCGAGATCGACGGCCCGCAAAAATTTTTGTTCGCGCGCACAATTCTACACAGTTTTCGCAATCTTTAACTAATCTTCTGTGGATACACACTGAAATACTAAAAATATATTTCCATACTTAGGATACTCATCAGTAAAACAATCTGTTATTTAGAATTTGTGATACAAATTACATTGGTGGATTCAAACAAATATTAAAAGAGCATTTAGGAAAATACAATGGTGTTTGTCCCTCGTCTAAATCTGAAGCGCGACTTAGTGAGGAAATGTTTTAGGAAACCGTAAATTTTTAGCTGCTTTCATTTTTGGAGAATTAAAATACAAACTCTCTTTACTGATTATACGGTCTAAATACTAAATTTTCTCACTTAAAAATTGACTATTTCTGATTTTAAATTTAAATAAACATTGTTCAGTCTGAACATTTTTAGTTCTCTTCTAGTCTCTAAACTCTGGCATTGTCTACATAATTTCCGAAAAAAAAGGAAATAGATTTTTTGAGATACCAGTTGTTTGAACAGTACACATTTATTATAAACATCAATAGACGAAAATAATAATAGTTTGATAAAATTTACCTAATCTCTGATGATTGTGAACTGTTGCTTGGATCATTTCCTGTCGTATGATTTTAATAAGGCTTCAATTCTAATTCTTGTTTATTATAAAGTCTGTTTAACAATGTCTGTTGGGAGAATCAAATATCGTTAAGCTATAAATATTAAATAGGATATTTGTAACCAACATGATTATTAATTGTAATTAAAAATAATCTAGAATTAAATAAAATGATACGTCTCTATTTTTGAACGAATATTTTAATCTGTGTTTAGGTCATACAGTATCTAATGAGCTACATGGAAATCCTATCGTACTTTAAACAACGGTAGCGACATTATTTATAACGCTATTTGTTCACTAATATTTTGAATAAATGCTCGTCGGGATTTTAATTTGTTAATATCTGCAAGTCAATAAGTTTGTACTAAAAAATATTAAATAATATTTAATATTTAAATTAAATATTTATTAGGACAGTACCAAGTCAATGTTTTTTGGCATTAAACAAAATTTTTTATATTTATTGCCTTTGCTCTCACTTGATGTTAGCAAGTAGAATAGGAAAAGTATTTCTTATAGATTTTTATCAAAAAAAAAATGAATGCTTTCTGTATAGCAATAGTTTTCGGTCTCTCTTTACGTTGTAATGCTAATGCCGGTATAGTATTTTCGACTGAATATATTTCTCAATACTATTGTATGCAGTGAAACGGATTCTCTATGCATAGGCATAATATACATATAAATATGTAAATACAAGATAGTGCATTGGGTACCTTTATCTCGAGATGTTAAGTCTCTTTCTCTCAAGCAGTTGGATGTCGCCACAGTTATATGGATGGCAATTAAGTCAATATGCTTGTACTTCCTATCAATGGACGGCGCGAAGCTTAGCAATATGAGTAGGGCACTTGAGCTACACTTGTCATTGCCGCAAGACAATTCAGAGGCGAGGGCTCGCGCTAGATTACTTTAGACCTCCACGGTAGGGATTGCTTGACGATTTTGGTGAGCGGCCGTAGACGAGGTGATTCTTTCATGTGGCGGACGAATTAAAGTTAATGCTAAAATTTTTTTATGTTTGCTATAAGTATCCAAGTACTTATTAGCTTCAAATTTCTTGCTATTACTAATTAAATATTATTTCATATAATACTAATTAAGCACTGGTTCATTCCGAGCGAGCTTTTTTTGAGATTAGACACGCGTAGGTATACATTCCCGAGGAAAATATACTTAAGATCGGTACTATTTGAAGGTAAGTTACGATGACAAGTACATTGCCAAAAAAATGTAGCTTCTGGCACGTTAAATATCGTTGGTCAGCTAGCGGTGACAAAACTACAAAGCAACGCTCGGCAACCCCCGGCCTATGAATAGCAACGTCCGGCGATGGTATGGTGGTATTATTTCTGGGTAGCGATTTGATGCTACCAAAGATTTTAGGAAAGAGTGTCTCTGAATGTTCGGGCCGTTGTTTTATTATTTTATATTATTATTTATGATTATACAGGATGTGCCAAAGGTATGGGGTACACATCATACCGGCTGTAGGTTCTAAAAGATAAGGTGAATGCAACCTCTTACAGAAATTACAATATTTAAATATCACAGCCCCTTCTAAATGGTGTCAATTGATTATTTAATGATTCATTGAAAACTGGACTTTAGAAATTGTCTCCGCAAGTCCTGATTAGTTTATCAGGAATTATTTGTAGAATAGTCCTTTTTGATGAAGTTTGTGAAAGATTCTATTGGTTTGTTGGTTGTGATGGTTGTGCTGGTTTGGTGGCTTTTGTGTCCTTTTACATAGAAAAATGATTTTTTTTTTATTTGATATACCAGAACGAAAAAAATACAATGATTCATCAATGCATGTATGTATTGAACAATGCAACTTATAATAATTATTATATAATTATTAGGCATAAATTATTTATAATATTTTATTAGGTATCAAAATGATCCTATTTTTATATCAATAGAAAATTTCAGCTCTCGACTATTCTCGATTTCAGTCCAGGATCGTGTGTGTCAATAACGAGACCAAAAACCTTTGACAGAAGGTAAGTATATAAAATACTAGGAGGGATATCCTAGGGTTGAAAATATCAGCCTTGACATATTTCCAAATTAATCGTTATGCTATAAACAGCTATCAATTGGAAAATATCGAAAAATTTAAATCTTCAAATTTAAACAATTTTGTTTAAACTAAGTAATTGTGTGTGAATACTGTAAAATTCAAAGAAAGTATATGTTGCTTTTTTTGCAAATAAATTACTTCAAATGACTTAATAAGTCATTTAGATTTAATTTAATTAAAACAACAATAGCTTTTTAAAATATTTACAAAAAGTTTAAAGATTTGTAAATAATGGTTACATTCTTAAGATTTAAGATATAATTTTATTTAACTTTTTGCAGTTTTGGTAATTAAACCTACACTTAAATATAATTTTAAAATGTAAAAAATTTTTATTATAAAAAACGTTAATTAGTTTGGTACATTTAAAGTTTTAAAAAGAACCTATGAGTTTCAATTGCAAAAATATCAAAATAAATGTTTTGGTTTATCATATCAAATTTTAAGTTTGCAGTTTTTGTGAGAGCCTATGCTTTTAACCATAAAACAATATATTTAACATAGATTCAATTTATGTAGAACAAATTACACTTATTTAATGTAAGAGAAATAAGGCTATAGGTATAAAATATAGCGGTTTATTGATAATTTCAACTTTTTGAAACGTTATTTAGCTTAGCAGAATCAGAGACTTGGTGAGTGTCTATGAGTTTAAATTATAAAAAGATTTTGCAGTATTCAGCTTTGCAGTTTTTGTGAGTGCCTGTGCTTTTAATCATAAAACAATATATTTCTAAAATACAAGCCAGTACAAACAAATGATTCATTAGTTCCCTATTCACTATAGATTCGTCAAAGAAAAATTACTCTACCTCTGTTATTCTTTCTACAATTTAAGATAGACTTTGAAGCTCCATAACTAGCCACCTGATCAATGAAATTAAATGAATTTTATTACTATTCACCAATTGCACGTTTCCGACAACTGTCTTTGTGTAGTTCAGAGTTTAAAAATGGTGATTTTTCGCCTGGTGGCACACTTAGTTAATGAATGAAAAAATAACTTGTTTCTTTAAAAGAATCCCCTAGCCCTCATAATCAATATTTTCAAAAAACAAATAATGGACATTAATGTTTAACATCTGTACAATGATTTAAAAAATTATTAAAGGGACGCCGATTTTAAGGGACCATTGATTTGTGTATTTTTATTAAAAAAAATCTACTTTTAGTTAACTAATTAATTTTGCAAAAACTATTAGAGGTACAGCGATTTACTTTGGCACACAAATTTTTTATCAGAAAGATTTTTTGTTTACAAATTATGATAAAGATTAATGAATATTATCTAAGAAAAAAAGTTAACTAAAAATTGATTTTTTTGAAAAATTTTGTCTTCCATTTGCTATTTGCAATATTAATTTTGCAAATTAAGACTTTCATATAAGCTGCCTTTTGTAGAAAATTTATTAAAGAATAAATTTTAATCAGTAGCTTTTTTACATAAATCCATTATTTTCCGAGATATAAGTCTGATGAACTTGGTGTTAGTCTTACTTATGTTCGCAGAACAATAAAACTTCATCTACACAAAGACAAATTGGTTCAAAAGTTGAACGGGGATGATTTCGACCGAAAACTGGAATTTTCCTAATTAATGATAAACCGTATTGATATTAGATGAAATTTTTTAAATGAAATAGTTTTTTCCGATAAAGCTACTTTTCAGTTAAATGGTAATGTTAATAGACACAATTATTGATTCAAGAATCGGATATCCTGACTGGTTCTTAGAATCACATACACAACAATAATACCACTAGTCACAAATTTAATATTACTTACTTTTAACAAGATGCAGCATCTCCGAATTACGCTAGATATTTTGTAAATGAATCATTTCCAGGTAGAGTGATAGGTCACAGAGGAACCATTGACTGTTTACCTCGTCTACCTGATATGAAGCCATTAGATTACGTTTTATGGTATTACGTTAAAACCAAATTTTATGTTAGAAAACCTGCGAATACGGAAGAGTTGGCTCAACGTAATATTCTGCATTTTATAATTGTATGGGGTCAACTAAATAATGCAAAATATTTAAAAAATGAATCTTATCTTTTGAAAGCTACGATTTCTAAACAATGCTAGTTGAACTTCACAAGCTAGGTATCAGCGTGTCTTGACTGATTGGACTGTAAAATTCAAAATGCCAGTTTCGAACGGATCCAATACCAAATCCATGGCCGAATCTTTGAAGCTCAAATATATGCTCGTCGCCGAATGAATCGTTTTGTTTCCAGAAACTTCGATGCAGCTATTTCAGCTTATTTGGAACAATGTTATTTATATCGTTAGTCAGGAAATTGTTCCAAGTTCTTTCACGGTTCTTTTGAGATGCGAGGCTGTTCTCGGACATTTATTAGAATTATGGATCAATTACTTATTATTCCATAATAGATTTAAGCAGATCACTTAATTTTTAATCAACGGTAGCTAAAATACAACCTCTTCTTACTGTATTTTTATTTTTATTATTGTACGGCGACGATTAGGTTCCTCATTGCTCTGCTGTTACCCTTATTTTTATGTTGCTATTTATAAAATTAAGCGATGTGCTTAAATTTATTAGGGTAGTAATAAGTAATTTATGTATAATGCTAATAAATGTCGGTGAATAGCCTTGTATTTGTAATTGTTAACAGTCTCTCGAGCAGCATTGAATGTGTAACGTGGTAATTAGCGAAAATGTTTAACAAAGATGAAACCCATTAACCTCCCTGGCGCTGTTTTGCGCTACAAGTTTCATCAATAAAGGGAAAAAATATAAGAATTAGAAACGAAATAGATCATTAAATCAATTCAAAGAAATATACAAGAAATATAATGACTGAATTTTCAATAAATGGTGCATCTACTTCTTTTTTTACTTTTTTCATTTTATTTCTTATTTCGTGGTTTATGTTTTCAACTAATTAAATTCTCAATCGATTATTATGAACAATTTTTGTTCTTTTGTTGATTTGTATTTTTATATTTATTTTATTTAGGATTTCAAATATTTTGTGATGTGCTAAATAATGATCTCCAAGTTTTCATGGCTTAGGGCCTTTTTAAAGAAAAATATAATCACATGTTTAAAAATTGGTTATATTTAGTTTTTGATCATATTACTCTTTGGATTTATGTTTTTTGGCGACTATATTTTATGGACTATCTTTTTGAGACCAGTCAATCTGATATATTGGGATTAAATCAATTTCGAACCAGGGTTCAGTAGACGGTAACCGTACAAGCCTCTCGAAGACTACGTCGAAAGGTGTATGCTTCATACTATTTTTGGCACTAGTATTAAAGTTGAACATAGCGAGATCTATCCATTCGTCCCACTCTTGATCTTTGTTGGAGTATTGTTTAAAGAATTCGCCCAACTCGTGATGCGACTTGATGAGCGAATCTTTTCATTTAGGATAAAATGTTGTAGTTCGAATTAGTTTTATCCTGGATTTTGTCACGCCATAATGCAATAAGCTACTAAAGAAATTTCTTCCTTGACCAGTCAAAATGATCTTAGGGGCTCCAAATATGCAAATGAATTGTTTGATAAGGACGCTCGCGATCATAGAAGATAATGCATTGGGTATTGGAAAGGTAATGTAAAATTTTGATAGTTTGTCTTGTAGCATAAGTATGTACTCGTTATGATTTTTAGAATTGGTAATGGGCTCACAATATCTAGGACAATTTTATGGAAGTTTGATCCTGGAGTTTCCGTAATTATCATCGGTTGTTTCGTTTTTATTCGAAAATTTCTTTAGTTAGCTCTCAATGCACTGTTGGATGCACTTTTGCACTTCGGCACATAGACAGATTGTTTCTATTATTTGGTAGGTCCTTGTGATGCCTCTTAATGTATCATTTGGCCATTCAGTGGTACTTTGGCATTGGGCTGTATTACTGGAGGGTTTCGGCAGTTGATATGAAAGAAAATATAGAATACCCTCATACCTCTTTTGCCTTGCGGATAAACAAAGAGTGCTAACTCAAACATCATGTTTTTGTAACCCTCAAAGAAAAAACGGGGTCCAAACGGGGTATTAAATGCCATTTTTGAATATCATTAGTATCCATAAGGAAATCACGAAATCCTACTGCTAAATGTAATTTTGTTTAATGCTTACAGGGTTCTATGGAAACGGAGATTTCATTTGTATTTGACGATGCGTTTGGTCTCTTTTTAGGCTAGAAGCTCAATGTTATTGGTGAACAAGTTCTAGTGAACTACTAAGTACTTCTTGCCTTGTTTACTTCTGAGGAAGTCCATGAGGTCGGTTGTGACTGCTACACATGGGCGTTCGATTATACGCGATCTTTTTTTTTAGCCCCTGCGATCCCGTCTGCACCACCTTATATTGCTGATGCACTTGCGGCATGTACGAACATAATAGTAGACATTGTGTTATACACTCGACTAGTAATACTCTTGTGTTATGCGGTTATACGTCCTTTTAATCCCCAGAAGTTCCGTCGAAGTCGAACTATGCGCATTTTCCAGCACTCCATATTCTATGGACACCACTACGGATCAAGCATCCTAGGTGTCTGACATTAAAAGTATAAAAAGACCAAGTGATTGAAGAGATCATAACTCGTAAAATATGGGCCAACTGTACAGCTAGACAAGCTGCACAAAATTCGTACATAAAAATGAGTCTGGTTCAAAAAATCTTAAGAAATTAAAAAACGAAAAGAATATAATTACAAATTTTCTATCGGTACGCATTCTTATCCTGAATGAACTAATTATAAAAGACTTAACATAGTAAGAAGTCGAATAATTAGAGAGAGAAACAATTGTCGTATTCTCACAAGTTTTAGGATCCTCACTTTCTTTATACATTAGTGTTACGTGTCCTACTCTATCATCTCGTATGTGACATGGAGCTTTTTATCTAGCAGCGCTGTACGCTTTGAAGATCTATCTATCTTCCACCTAATACGTTACATAGGATTTCACTCATGCTAGGGTATACGTTCCATACATATAATGAATAATTATATACATAAATCGTATGCGCCGATGTGCCCATGCGTTAACACGAGGCTCACACGCATACATACACTTCCGCATGCGCGTCTGACAATACTTCGCCTAAACCTAAGCTTTAATACGAAGCACACATACATTACACCCCCTCTCCCGCTATACAGTTGATATGGTACAAAAGAGGAGATTTGGTGAACCTACATTCTCCATAAAGATATGTGTGCATAACTTTCGTTCCTACCAGAAGAGTGGGTATCTCAGAGATTTAGTTAAAGGGATAGGAATGTAATGGATGACATCCAAGTGTCCATTCGCTTAATTTGCTCACATTTTATTCTGCAAATATAATTTTAATCATTATCTGCTTTCAAGTAATTCAGTCGTAATTAATACAAAGGAATCTAAATTTTTTAAATTCCTTATTATAACTCAACATGATTACGCGTTATTGAAAAAAGAAAACTTGATTTATAGAACTTTTTATTATAAATGATACATAAGTAGATACAAGTTTATTTACTATGCTCATAATTTCATGGATGTTATTGTAAAAATAAGTAGTCTGTATTCATACAAAATGTTATTTATATTTGTTATATACAATTGAATAAATAAAATTTAATTTATTAATAACTAGCGTTATAGTTCGAAACATGAACTCTATGTATTCCGTTACTTTCATTTCTTATTTTGCATGAAATTCTTTCGTATAGAAATAAACAAAATAAATATTTAACAGAGGAATAAATTATTCATTTATCTTTGAAAGTTCCAAACAATTTAAACCATTCTACGATATTATTTGTATAAACTGGTATTTATAAAATAATATTATTTAGAAAATATTTTAAAATAAGAATTTACAATCAAATTGTGATAAAATTAATATCAACTGGTAAAATCTGTAAGAATTTGTAATTAGTTATTAATATCTAATACAATACTTTTTTGACATACCTCGACTCTTTTAATTATTTTGATAAAAAACGTAATATATTCGAAATCGATATCTACATAATAAGCAAAGTTTAATATTTAAAAATATAATTATGATATACAGATATTTGCGTTAATATATACCTCTGGTTAGTTGGTTTGTTAATTATAGTAGTTTAATGGTTAAGTAGTTTTTCAATTTTAGTTTGGTAATTTTAATTCACGTATTACTTAAAACATTGCAGGTAAACTTGTAAAGATTGTAATTAGTACGTACAATCGATGTATGTATAAGTTTACCTTACGATCGTAACAAGAACAGTGTCAAGAGAAATCTCCGAATGCAAACGGGAAGAAAAGTTGACAACTTTACCGACAGAACCATCGAATATCACAAACATAAATACTTTAGTTATAAAAACATGTTAGCATATAAATTACTTTCTGCTTGATTAAAATAAACAATGATATCATTAGAGATATTTTAGAAAAATTGAATATACGAAATCTCTAATTATAAATATATCTTATTTACTGCAAATTTAATAATTATAATTATATTTTCTTAATTTACAACATATATGTAAGTTTTCGGAAAAATTGTTGAAGTTCCGTGATACATAAAACTACACATTTCTGAATTTTCAAATATGGTTGTCAACATGTGCGCGCGCGCGTGTGTGTAGCGAGATTTAGGCGAACAAATACGTAAGCGGAAAGATACTTATGCAAACACCAGAGTAATAATTCCTTCCATTCATACGTAACAAAGTACTTATGTGACTGTCAATGTAACTTTAACATTTAATGTTGAGGAACTTATGCAACATGTCATCTTAAATATCGTTTTCTGTAGGAAATACGTATTTGTATAAATAAATTATGCATCTACAATTAATAGCACCATCTATAAACGGAAACAAAAATGATTATTCAAAAACTACTATAGGTTTATTTTTTGTAGGAATTTTGATGAAAGATATGTGTTATCACGTAGAACTCAATTTAAAGCTTGTGGTAGCACGCTTAAGGCAAGTGTGCCTCATACACACATGCAAGGATTTTCGTGAGACGAAAGTTGTATGTGAAATATATTACTTCATATTATACTTTCTCGCGCGACAAGATTTTTATCAGACTTCCGGCCAATTAAACTATTATTACTATCTATATCTTTTGCTAATGCCGAAGATAAATATACCACTAAAGTCAAATATATTCAAGCACATTCAATAATTGTAGATTAGGTAAAGGTAAAACAGCAAAAAACTTGCAGAAAAAAATATCTACAAGTAATAAAAATATCTAAAGTAAGTGATAAAACTCAGTCGTCGAAATACACTGAAGTAGTGTACTTTAGAATTCTGCTTCTCATCCGTATTATGCATATACGTGCGGTTATATATGCATAGTTTATATAAATAAATAAGCAGTAAGTATAAAGTAAACAAAACTTGACTGTATACAGTTTGCATTAATAAAATATCATTAAAATACAATCTAGCAAACATATCTCCTTTCATCCAGACTCGTCTAGATTTACTCAGTCAGATAAGTAGAATAAAAACTATGTACGAGGTTTGTTAAAAAAATAACGAGAATTTTTGTTTTATGAAAAAAATATTTATTTATTCATCAATATCTATTTTGTCCCCTTCAAAGTAATCCCCTTCGGATATAATACACTTTTGCCAACGCTTTTTACAATCCTCGAAACACTTTTGAAACTCGATCTTTGTAATAGCTTTTAGCTCTTTTAGCGATTCGCTTTTAATGTCATCTATGCTTGCAAAACGACGGCCTTTTAATGTTCTCTTTATTTTTGGAAATAGAAAAAAGTCACATGGAGCCATCTCTGGCAAATATGGAGGCTGAGGCATCGTTATAGTTTTATTTTTGACCATAAATTCATGAACAAGCAATGAAGTGTGAGCAGGTGCATTATCGTGGTGCAAAAGCCATGAATTGTTTTGCCACAAATCCGGGCGTTTTTTCCGGATTGCTTCACGCAAATGGCATTGAACTTGTAGGTAGTACTCCTTATTGATTGTTTGACCTTGTGGCAAGAATTCATGATGCACTATGCCATTAAATTATCACGTTTTCATCGGCTATTGATGTGCTTGGGCGTCCGGGTCGTTCGTCATCTTCAACATTTTCGCGGCTATCTTGGAAACGCTTATACCACTCGTAAATCCTTACTTTACTCATAGCAGACTCACCATATGCCTTTGTTAACATTTTACAAACTTCACTACACTTTATTTCATTTTTTACGCAAAATTGAATACATATTCTTTGATCCATTTTTTTTTCACAAACGAAAATCGCCGAGCTCGAAAAAACACGTCTACGTTAGCGGCTGCCACTTAAAAAGTAAGCAATGAATATTACTGAAAATTTTATCGTACTTCAGGGGCATGTGTACCAATATAATAAAAAAAAATTTTTTACAGGCGGACTCTCCAAACCCGCGAAATTTAAAAATTCTCGTTACTTTTTGAACACACTTCGTACATTGTGTAAACTTTTTTCTGTCACATCTACCTCAAATGTTTTATGACGATGGAAGGACTAAACTACCTTTCAAGATTTATTTCATTGAATGAATGTCGTAATGTATTAGATATCAGGATGTTAAACAAAGTTATAGTTTTGTAAGTGAGTTTAATAATACGAATAGTCTATTTTTATTTGCTATACTATAGTGGAATTCGCAGCTAGGCCGATATTAGTATACATTTGTAAATTGAAAATTTCATTATTACATGGATATGCTATTTTCAAAGCAAGATACATGGTCAGTCAACATTAATATCTTCGCTTAAGTTAGTTAAGCGTTAAATTCGAATAAAACAAAACGATTATTATTAAATTATAGTTTCCTGAAAATAGTACACATTTATATGTAAGTACTGAATAGAACTCACAAAAATGTGATTGAAATATGCTAATTTTTCAAACAAAATGATACTTTTTATATATTACAACTGATGGCTTAAAGTATATGAAAAATATTTTATCTTAGAATACTTTTTGCACAGTTAATAAAAAAATATTTTTAAATTATAAATTCATGCTCTTTTTTTAAATATTATGCAATTATTTTCTAACCCTAATATAATTTTAAATTTTTATTTTTATTTGAAATGTATTCGATGTGAAGTGAGATGCAAATTCGTTAATAAATAGATCTGTGTAGTCTTAAACTGAGCATTTTTGCCATAGTCTGTCTTAGTTTTAAAGGCGTAGTAAAAGCATACATAAGTTTATTTTTATTAGTTGTAGCCGACATGGGGGGAGTTAGGCGCGAAACTAAACATGTATGCGAGCGAAAGCTTTTGTTTTTCCCGGCGGGGTAAACTGCCCCCTATCAAAGGATAAAGGAAGTGCGCCAAAATATCTTCAAAATATGTCTTATTTGTTCCCATTGTAAACGCAAAATGAGAATTTATTTGCATAAAAAAAGAAATCTTTATAATTTAATTTACCTTATCATACGTATTAAACATTTTTTAATTATAAGAAGCAAGAAGAGAAAAATATCCACAACAGTTATTCTTTCGGCAGTTTTTGTATTCCACATGGGGATGTACTTTAATTAGCATGACTAAATATTCATCTAGTAGTTACGTAGCACACTATTGAAACAAAATCATTTGACGGAAATTAACTTAAGACCAACACGACTCTCCAAAGGTGTATTAAAATTTTTAAAGTATACATCTGCGCAATTCTCAGAACAAGTGATTTTTGTTTTCATTTTGAAGACTCTTAGTAGACTCTTAATAGACTCTTTTATTTTATTTAATATTACGACGACGAAAATAGGATCACTTATACCAAAAGAGGTACGGTAAGTAAGTCCGTGAAACCTCGCCTCGGCTCCCGCAAATGTAAATAAGGGTGGACGCAGCGACCAGAGGAATCGGCCCGCGACGCGTAAAAAGGTTCGTAGATCTGCCCTGAGTACTTTGATATCCAGGCGAAATCCAAGAAAAACAACGCATGAGTAGCAAGACTCGCATTTATTTTTATTGATCTCTAGCCCGGGGCCAACGATGGTTTGAAGCACATATTCCAACCACTTCACATGCTCTTCTGAGGACCCATTTATGATGATTAAATTAAATTAAATCATCTAAGTAATGGTAACCGAAGACGTGCGTCTCGACCTCCGGGCCGAAATGGGCCCGGATTAACCAATAAAATGTTGCGGGTTATGACGAGTGGTCGTCCTCCTGGGACAAATAAAATAATTTGTTAATAGATTTCATTAATACGTACTTGAAATCGGGTGACGAGCAAGATAGGAAATTGCATCGCTGCAGGTTAAAAACAATTAGCTTTAATCCCCAGCTAATAACAAAATTTATTTGATTTGTTGAGGAAAACAACTGGGGAGAATCAGCTGGTGACAGTAAACAGAGATAGCTGCAAGTAAGGTGCGAGTACATGGAGGCGACTATAGGAAAATATGTCGAGGACCAATCAAGTAGTCTCTTTTTGCTCACCAGGAGGCGAATAGTAATCCTCCCCAGGGATTAGAATTAATAGAAATATCGAGATGTTCCATCTTTGTCTTTCCTTATCGTGAATCTAAATATAGTTCGAGTATATATATACCGTGCGTACTTATTATTTTCCTTACCCGAATTTTTGGTATAGTCAAGTGTTAGCTATTGAATAGAGAGAGAGAGAGAGAATAAAAGACGATTTTTGGAGGATAATTTATTGATAACTATTGATTGATTTATTATGATAATTGATAAATTTTTATTAAATTATTTGGGATTTTTTTTTATATTTTTTTGAGAATTTTGGTGGTGTTTTCTTTCTTTTTATGATATAAAAAGTAATAAGCCTTTAAATAGTCGCGCGGCCGGATAATTGATTGTAACGCCCTCTTTTCTTAAATTGGCGGGAACAATAGTGTATTCTTGCTAAATGTACGAGACAAGGATAATACTATTGCCTAATATGCATAACAAGGATGCTAGATGGATTTTTGAGGGAAAATCGAGTTTCCGAGCCGATGAAAAGCGGGACACACACTCACTCGTCGCCCGATCTCGAAAAGAAAAGGAACCATACCAAAAGTCGAGGCTCAGCCATTTCTTAGTATTTTTGGAGATTAGGATTATACTCCAAAATAAATTAGAGAAGGTGCGTGGGCCGGAAACTTGGATTTTGTTTTATTGTCTAAATTATTATTATTTTCTATTTTGCATTGCTGGTGAGTTCTTTAGTTATTTTTTTTGTTTTGTCCTCTCTCTCTTCTCTAATAGCCGGTGGACCTGAATCAGTGATATTCTCGAGATTTGTATATTTTATTTCAGCTCGGAATTTCCTTTTCAGGTTGATGCAGTTTTTTTCGAGATGTTATATAAATTTTTTATTCTTTTCGAGATGTTCGTGATTTCCCGGGTATAACAATTTAGTCGAGTCGAGTTAAATTGTTAAAATTTGATATCTCCGTAGATATCGGCTAAACGTTTTTTTTTTTTTTTTGTTAAACATTTGTATTGGAAATTTTGTAGAATCCCTATATTATTTAATAAATGTTGTTATCATTTAAATTTAATTAGCAATGTTAAGTTATTTCAAATGAACCCCCCTCTGATTGGTGAATTCGCAATTTGCACGCGACGCGCCTAGGGTAGAGGTGATCGGGAAAATAAAATTTTAAAATTTGTATAACTTAAAATTTCAGATTATTAAAATTTTGTGATTCCACGTCACAGGGTGCATTCGAGAGGCCAAACGGTATATACACAAATCGCCATTGTTCTGAGTATTGTACCGCGAAGGCCGTGTACTGTCAGCTGTATTCGGTGAAGAACATCTGAAAATATGCCATTTTTAAAGTCAACCTTCGAGATAAAGTTCACCCTTCTGAGTTTGTCCAGAATGGAGTACATGTTAGGCAAGGGGTAGCTGTCCATGCGGGTTAATTTATTTACCTCTCGAAATTCTATGTAGGAATGGAAGCTACCCTCCTCTTTGCGAATAATCATAGGTGTACTACGCTATTCGCTGGCGCTTGGTTCAATGATGCATTTATCAAACATTTTCTGGACGTCCCCGTGAGCAAATTCCAATATTTTGGGTGACATACGCCCAGGTACGTGCCGAATGGGTTGTGCTTCTGGAAGATCGATTTGATGTTTGATGAGCGTAGTGTAACCATACACTTTTTCGGGCTTTAGAATAATACTATATACCCGTGCCCTTACGCGCTTTGTCTGTTCATTAGAGATCTCGACTATGCTGGTACATTCACCTATAGGTTGATGACTTTGCTCAGGCTCAGGTTCCTCTCCACGAAGCTCTTTCAATCTCCTCGTGGGACACGCCTTGTCCCCAGCCGAGTTGTACTTAAAAATTCCACCTCCGGAAGAAGTCGATGCCGAGAATCATTGAATAATCCAACTTACTGCAACTTTTGCTGTATGGCTGCAGAGAAACCCCTCACCGTGAATTGTTCAGATAGCCATCGGTCTCTATATTGATCGGCCGCATCGGCTCTAACCAGAGACATCTGGGCTTCGGGCTCTGGCGGAAACTCTGTCATGAAAAACAGCTTAGTGGCGCAAGGTATCTTACAAATATAGTAAATAATAGCAAATATCTTATAAATTTAGTAAATAATAGACATAAGTGAGTCAGAAGAAACAAATGCAGTAAATAAATTAAAGTAGTACTAATTATAATAACGGGATTATACAAATATAAAGATTATTTCAATGTTCAGAATTTTTGAGTCAAGTCTAAAACAATCAAATCATATTTTATGATTTTTAAATAATTTTAGTTAACCCTAGATTTAAATAAAGTCATAGAGCATGTTTTAAGCACCCATCAGTTGAATATATTTATGTTTAAGATTAATATTAATAAGTACAGATTAATGTTACGTCCTGCGAAAACCTTCTAATAAACATGAGAATTTAATTCGGTCTGGGCAAGCGCTCCCCTTTATTGCCTGTTAAACACACAGCGGACGGACAAACGACACCGTACCTGGGAGGACCGCTAATGACCCCAGCCTACCGGAGAGCGCAAATTCTCCTTTGGCTTTGCAAATTATGACCGGCATAAAAATACGACACCCATAAATTATAAAGGCCTAATTTATACGCAATGACAATCGACCATAATAACAGTTATAAATTACATTTAGAAAAATTATTAATTTAACTACTATCAAACCAATAACAACAAATTAAATCAATTTCATTTAAAAGAAAACATGCCTCCTTCTGTTAACAACTTAAGGCTGCACATTTTTGACCTCGTGCCCTTTTGCTTGCTTTTATTGTTAACCTAATAAATTAATAATAATAAATTAAGGTTTAATAACGTTACGCAGGTCAGAAATTAATAATCTTGCGATCAGCAGCTCTGGGTAAATTATTACATAGGATTATCATACTATTTCTAAGCCTTTTACAATTAACTAATTATAAACTAATGTAATAGTAGCAATTGAGTTATAATCCCTTGTAATGGACCGATTTTCTCTGTTCAAAATTCTCATTAAATAATTTCTTAAACTCTACAAGGATTTGTAACTGTAGCTACGCTCGCGTAAACATTAAGATTTAATTAATTGAGAGAAAAGTGAAAATTTTTGGAGGACTGGAGAGAGAGGTCCGATCTCTCTATCCTTATCAACTCCAGCTTCTCTCTCACTCTTGCAGCTTCTTATGGAAGGCTGCTCGCTCCCGTGGCACTCGAAACTCACCGCTAGAGAAGGTGAAGAAAGCGCCTCCGCTTTCCTCGCTTTTCATTTCTCTTACCTGCCGTCTCTACCGATTTTTCGGCGGCTTCAAAAATTACGGCGAGCCGTGTAAGGAGTCTAGGAGCCGTGTAAAGGAAGCACTGAACCAGTTAGGAAGTCGAATATTCTTCCTATTTTATTTTTTTTATAATTTCACTTCGATTTCGTCGCTCATCTATTGGACCTGTTAGGAAGTCGAACATTCTTCCTGTTTTATTTTTTTTATAATTTCACCAGTTAGGCCTTGTACGTAAGCAAGGTACCGATCTCTTCATAAAGTAATTTTATTGAATAAAGTTGGTGATACCACCGTCACTTCACCTTACTCTGTTCGTTATTAAGTGTTGTTTATTTACACCATAGAGTAAAATTTTTAACAAGCAAAAATAACGGAGCGAGTTCTTTTTGGATCAATTTTCTTTTTTTTTTGTTCCTTAACTATCCTTTTCCCTTTTACTTGCTACTTATAATTTTTTTATTTTTTTATTTTATTATTCCGTTACCAATTCCTCACCTATTTATCATCCTACTCTCAAAAGAAAAATAATAAACCTTTATTTTTGAGGGTATCAATAGCTTCGGCTATCCCCCTAATTTTTTTCTACATATTGTGACGTGGGATCACAAAAAGTTTAAATAATTTGAATATTAAACAGATACAAATTTTAAATTTTATTTTCCCGATCACCTCTACCCTAGGCGCGTCGCGTGCAAATTGCGAATTCACCAATGTAAGGGGGTTCAATTGAAATAACTTACACCGTTAATTAAATTTAATTTATAACAACATTTATTAAAAAAAAAAATATAGTGATTCTACAAATTCTCCAATACGGGTGTGTAACAAAAAGACGTTTAGCCGATATCTACGGAGATATCAAATTTAACAATTTAACTCGACTCGACTAAATTGTATACCCGGGAAATCACGAACATCTCAAAAAAAAAATAAACAATCTATACAACATCTCGATTTAACTGCATCAACCTGAAAAAGGAAAATCCCGAGCTAAAAGGAAATTTACGAATCTCGAAAATATCACTAATTCTGGTCCACCGGCTATTAGAGAGAGAGAGAGAGAGAAGACAGTACAAAAATAACTAAAAAACTCACCAGCAATGCCAAATGAAAATAATAATACTTTAAACAATAAAACAACTCTAAGTTCCCGGCCCACGCACCTTCTTTAATTTATTTTGGAATGTAATCCTAATCTCCGAAAATAAAAAAAAATAAAATGGTCTGAGCCTCGACTTTTCAGTATGGTTCCTTCCCTTTTCGAGATCGGGCGACGAGTGACAAGTCAGTGTGTGTCCCGCTTTTCATCGGCTCGGAAACTCGATTTTCCCTCTAAAATCCATCTAGCAACTTTGTTATGCATATTAGGCAATAGTATTATCCTTGTCTCGTACATTTAGCAAGAATACACTATTGTTCCCGCCAATTTAAGAAAAGAGGGCGTTACCATCAATTATCCGGCCGCGCGACTATTTAAAGGCTTGTTACTTTTCTATATCATAAGAAGAAAGAAAACACCACCAAAATTCTCAAAAAATATAAAAAAAAATCCCAAATAATTTAGTAAAAATTTATCAATTATCGTAATAAATCAATCAATAGTTATCAATAAACTATCCTCCAAAAATCGTCTTTTATTCTCTCTCTCTCTCTATTCAATAGCCAATACTTGACTATACCAAAAATTCGGGTAAGGAAAATAATAACTACGCACGGTATATATATACTCGAACTATATTTAGATTATCACGATAAAGAAGACAAAGACGGAACAATCTCGACATTTCTATTAAATTCTAATCCCTGGGGAGGATTACTATTCGCCTCCTGGTGAGCAAAAAGAGACTACTTGATTGGTCCTCGACATATTTTCCTATAGTCGCATCCATGTACTTGCACCTTACTTGCAGCTATCTCTGTTTACTGTCACCAGCTGATTCTCCCCAGTGTTTTCCTCAACAAATCAAATAAATTTTGTTATTAGCTGGGAATTAAGTTTAATTGTTTGTTAACCTGCAGCGATGCAATGTCCTATCTTGCTCGTCACCCGATTTCAAGTATGTATTAGTGAAATCTATTAACGAATTATTTTATTTATCCCAGGAGGACGACCACTCGTCATACCTCCCCCCTAAACTAATGATACCGCGAAGCGTGGGCATTAGTTTACGAACAACATAGAACCTTGCATTGCTGGTGGTCTGCTACTCTTAATATACTTTAGCCTAATGAATTAAAATTTCCTCAATAATATCAATTAAATAATAATCTTTCAAAAATTACATGAATGTCAACTAAATAACACGGTAGTCTAAGTCATTCTTTATGGTTAACGTAAGTCAAAAATAATACAGACAACAAAAAAAAATTCAGTCATGGGATTCACTTACTGGATATTCATCCTTTTCTCGATCATCACGATATCTCGATCATTTTGCCTTATCCTCTCGTATGCCTATCACCTAATTTAAATATACCCGTCACCGAAAACTAATATTAAGAATAATAACAACAACAAAAAAAAAACTTAAACAACAACAACAAAAAAAAAACCGTCTTTCCTCAAGGACGTCTCGCCGGGAGGCCATCTCTCATTAGGGATTCCAGACAAAAAGTCTGGACGGCGATGGGGAGGTGCGAAATAGATCGCATAAATTCAGTTAACTCCCCCATCGACGACCCCACATTAGGAGAAACAGTGGTCCTGGGCGTGTCCCAACGAGACCGACGTAATCGCCCCTCGCGGGCATTCCGGCGACCCTCGTTATCACGGGACCTAATCGGTCCAACCGAAAAATTCGTCCGACCGGACGACGGAAGTCTTGACCCGGAAACACCAAGGTCACGCACCCGCAGATAGTGAGCGTGAGGCTCCGCACAACGGGGACAGGAACGGAGATCCACTCCCCGACGCCCACAATTAAAACAAAACCGCGTTCGCGGTGCCACGCAGGACATTCGCGTATGCCCTTCCTCCCAACAATTAAAACATCCGAAGATGGGGGGGTCCACGGTTGGATCGTCCGGTATCTTTACCAAATTCCCGAAAAGGGCCCCTTGCGTGCGCATACGGGGCGTGCGCATTCCCGATGGCGTAACGGCGGCCCCGTCCCGCGGCCGACCCTCCCCGAATCCATTCCCCGCAGAACCCACCGAAACCAACCCCGACCCGAGAACCCGCGAGGCTGACGAGCACATCACCACGTCCGGGGGGGAATTCTCTGGACAAAGAACCTCTTCCACAGGGCCCCCCATTGACTCGCCACTCCCCACGAATTCCGGCCTTTCCGTCCTGCTCTCGGGCACTAGATTCGATGGTCCCGGGTGAGAAGGCGAGAACGGCTCGTTCACGAGACGTGTCGGCTCCACCGACGATTCTAGATCATCCAATGACATTTGGCGGGGCCCTTTAACCCGCCGCCAAACGCCATCTTCCCCACGCACGTACCTCCGGTCCGGTCTCGCAAACGGAGGCAACCCCGCCGGTGGAGGCATACCACCTCTAGCCCTCCATTCCTCAGCCTCCGCGGACGAGGCGCCTGTGTTCCCTACAGCCGAGCGTCCTGAGGAAAGCTCCAACCCCTTTAAAGTTTCCCCGACCATACTAACGGAGGGTGATTCCACCGTAGCAACTGGGGGAATTCCATCGTTTAACCCGGCTATAACCCCCCGGGTCATACGAGAGGATAAGGCCGTCTCTCGGAGTCTCTGCTCTTCCGCTACTTCATCCACAGAGTTTTTCTCCCTTATTAAACGCTCCAGCTCTTCAACATAACCCGAAGAGGTGGATAGCGGGGTTATTTGTTCGTTTTCCTCCTCCACCCTTTGAGCAGCCTCAATTTTCAATTTTAAATTGGTACGAGCCATCTAAGAAATTTGTACATTATTTAATGATATAATACTACGATCGGACGTGACAACGCTATAACCACCATCCACCAACATTTACAAATCAACAATCACCTTCGCGGCGGTATAAACCGCTTTAAATCCCCAACATGAATCTTCTCGATACGCCGATCGTTCCCGGTTTCCAACACATATACGGTGGGAGACAACACTTTGGAAACAACAAACGGTCCTTCATACTTCGGGGCCAATTTCGACGAGAATCCCTGTGCCGAATTCGATAGGACCTTCACCTTACGCATAACCTGATCACCGACATTAAACGTGATATGGCGCCTACCTCTATTATACCGCTTAGACTGAATTTGCCTACTTTCATCATTATGTCGCCGTACCAAGTCACGTAACGCATCTAACCTCTTCAACCTATCTAACCAAACCTCAGCATTTAATTCTTTTAGAGGTTCATTCGCTTCTAATTCTCGACGCAAACTCTTCGGTTGTGCTGGATGACGACCGAAATTCAGGAACGCGGGTGAAACCTTAGTGCTAGACTGAATGGCCGTATTAATTGCAAATCTCAATTCGTGCACATGTTTATCCCAATTTCTATGCTCATCCTTAGCAAACATTGAGATCATTGTCTTTAAAGTTCGATTACTTCGTTCCACCGGATTCGCTTGGGGATGATACGGGGGAGTCGTAACAAGATTAATTCCATACTCTTTCAACATTTCATTCAAATGCTTATTCATAAATTCTTTACCATTATCAGTTAGGAAATAATCAGGAGTTCCCCATCTAAAAATTACCAGTTCTTCTAGTGCTGCCGCTACGCTCTTTCCATCCGCTGATCTCAAAGGCTTCATTTCTACCCAACGAGAGAATAGATCCTGGAATACAACCATATATTTACATTGTCCCTTGCTCTGTGGAAACTCCATTAAATCCGAAGCCACTACCGTCCAAGGCTGCTCTATTACTCGTTGACCCATCAAACCTTGCGGAGCAGACTGCATTACTTTATATCTCTGACAATCTGGACACGAAGTAACGAACCGGCTAACATCATACCATAGACCAGGCCAGTAATATTCTCGAGCAATCCGGTCATAGGTCTTCTCTATTCCTAAATGACCTGCCGAGATATCCGTATGTGCATCCGTCATAACCCTATCTCTTGCCTCTAGAGGAATAACTAATCTCCATCTCTCTTCTGGAAACAATATAGGATCTAATAACGGATCTGTCCGGTAACAATATAACATGCCATTTTCCACCTTCCAATTCTTAAAAACCTTTGGCGATGACAACACTTGCTCCATCCTATTTAAATACCATTCATCTTGCGACTCTTCCAAAGCGGATATCTCTTCTTCGACCTCGAAACCCCTCGATAACACGTCCGGTACATGATGCATAGCACCCTTTCGGTGGAGTATCACAAAATCACATTGTTGCATTTCTAATGCCCAACGAGCAAGTCTTCCTGTAGGGTCTCGAAGGTTCTGCAACCACCGAAGAGCACTATGATCCGTGATGACCCGAAAAGAATACCCTTCCAAATAGGGCCGCATTTTCTTAATCGCCCATAATACCGCCAAACATTCCTTTTCAGTGGTAGAGTAATTCCTTTCTGATCTCGTTAAAACCCGGCTTACATACACGATTGGATGTTCTCCGTCTTCGAATTCTTGTGACAAAACGGCTCCTATCGCATAACTACTAGCATCGCATTGGACTGTAAACGTTCTGGAAAAATCTGGCCTAGCTAGAACCGGTGCCTGAGTTAGAGCAATCTTTAACTTTTCAAATGCCTCCTGTTGTTCGGGTTCCCAAATCCATTCTTGTTTATTCTTTAACAGCTTCAATAAAGGCAATTTGATGTCGGAATCCTTGTCTATGAACCTAGCGTACCAACCAACCATTCCAAGAAATCTCCTCAATTGCTTCTTGGTATGGGGCGCCGGATAATCGAGTACTGGCTGTATTCTCTCTGGGTCAGGACGTAACCCTTCACTATCTAATAAATACCCTAAATAACGCACCTGGCTACAGCCAAACTCACACTTCTCTCGATTAACCTGCAACCCTGCCTCACACACTCTTTTCAACACGAACTCAATCCATTTTAAATGATCCTCGAAACTGTCGGTGGCAATAATTATATCATCCAAATATCCAAAGATAAATGGTTGGAATTCCGGCCCAAACAATCCATCTATTAATCGCTGAAAGGTCATTGGCGCATTTGTCAACCCGAATGGCATTCTCATGAATTCAAATAACCCAGATCCTGGCACCGCAAACGCCGTATATTTTCGACTCGAGGGTTCCATAGCCACCTGGAAATACGCTTGCTTCAAATCAATTTTTGAGATGTATCTAGCCTTCCGTAATTTATCTAAAATAGAGTCAATGCTGGGAAGAGGATAAGCATCCCGTTTAGTCCTTTTATTTAGGTCTCGGAAATCAATGCAAAACCGATAGCTTCCATCAGGTTTCTTCACAATTACCGGGGCGCTATTCCAATTACTAACAGACTCAATTATTATTTTATCTCGATACATCCTTTTGACCTCTTCCTGCGTGACCTCCCACATTTTCGGTGACATTCTACGAGGTCTATGTCTAACCGGCTCATTTCCTTCAACCTCGATTCGGTGTTCCACTAATTTAGTCAATCCGAACTCCTTGGGTTGATTCTCCAGTCCCCTTTTAACTACTCTATCCAACGCTGTTTTCTGATCTCCTTCTAACACTGAGATCCCTGCGCATTCAGCTATCAACACCATATCTTCTTTAGAACTATCATCAATAAACCTATGCCATTCATTATCTCGAACCCTCCACAGATTTTCTACAGCTTTAAACTCGATATACCATTTTAAACAAAAATCCATCCCTAACAACAAATCATGATTTTTGAAATTAACAGCCCGAAACTTCAGTACTTTATTAATCCCATCAACACCTAAATTTACCTTCAAGATACCTATCACTTTAGTGCAGTTCCCGGTGACACCCTTTACCGTCACACATGTTGGTTCTAATCGATCAACAAACCTAGTATAAACCCTCGGACCTACTACAGAGATCATAGACCCAGGGTCAAACAAGGCTTTATATTCAATTCCAGCTAGATTTACTCGCATATACTTCCTATTCTCCATACATATTTCCTCCACACATTCTTCAAAATCTATTTGGCTTACTCCTGGGAGCGGATCTAAGCTATCTACGATAGTTCCACCTCCCCCCAGGTCATTACATGCCACTTTACTGGCCATGTACTGACCAACTAATGAACCCGTATCCTCAACGACACTCAAATCAGAAGAATGAGGTGGGGAATGTACATTTGGCATATGCTTCTTTAAAATCCCTTTTAAATAATGTGTTTGGGTTTCTAAACTACTAGCTGTTTCCAACAGATTTTCACCCGCACTCTGACTCGACAAGATACTTGATTGTACATCTCGACCTAACCCATTATCATTAATTAGACTCGTATCTCGACTTAAAGGTACCCTACCAATTAACCTATTATCAACATCTAAACCTACATTTGACGATAAACGACAACCAGTACCAGTTGTTAATTCCTTCTCAACCGTCTGGTCCTCGTTGTTTTCACGATTTAACCTCTCCTTCACGCTACTCTTTAAATTCATTATTGAATCATTTATTGTATTATTCAATCTGTCCATCCAAGTCGATGCCTGATAAATTGCCCTAGTGGCAGATTCTTCTGCCTGTGCTTTACTCCTTACCTTTCCAACAAAATTCTTCAACCTGGGTAACGCTGTCTTCACCCAAGTATTTATCTCGGGCAGATTGTTACTCCGTATAACCACCCTATTCTGCAAATTTCCCATTGAAGCGCTATCAGCGACCTCCCTACCAGGTCCCGAACTCCCAGCTTCATTCTCTTTACCAGCTTGGTCATTCCGACTACTATGACTGTTTTCCTCGGTTCTGACCGGCTGGCCGCACGGAACAGAGTATTTCCCGGCCGCATCTTCCTTTCTAGCTCGGTAATTTAACTCTATATTTCTATCCATCCCACACGCTAGATCTTTAAATATCCCATTGTTACGCTTCTCTATCCGCATCCCATCCGTTTTCTCCTTATCGGCTTGGGATTCATTGCTATTCACTTCTTCCCTAATTATATGCATCCCGGCCGTCTTCTGCGTATCAGCGCGGGATTTTTCCTTCAACTCATCTAAATCCACTAATTCATCCATCCCGGCCGTTTTCGACGTATCAGCGCGGGATTTTTCCTTCCACTCATCTAAACCACTAATTCATCCATCCCGGCCGTTTTCGACGTATCAGCGCGGGATTTTTCCTTCAACTCATCTAAATCCACTAATTCATCCATCCCGGCCGTTTTCGACGTATCAGCGCGGGATTTTTCCTTCAACTCATCTAAATCCACTAATTCATCCATCCCGGCCGTTTTCGACGTATCAGCGCGGGATTTTTCCTTCAACTCATCTAAATCCACTAATTCATCCATCCCGGCCGTTTTCGACATATCAGCGCGGGATTTTTCCTTCAAAAAACGCGCCCCTATTACTTTGCAGGAGGTTTGGGGCGAGGAATCGCTCCTGCGACATCGTTTCCCAAATTTCTTTCTATAAATTCTCGAACCACCTTACAATTGCTACAGGTTTTCAATTCCACTCCTAAGGCTCCACAACCCTGGCAGCTTAACTGGCGTTCTCTATTCGGGCAACGGCTAGACATATGGCCAAATGCCCTACACGAAAAACACTGCCTTCTAGGACAGGCAGACACCATATGGCCTTCTTCGCCACAACTGTAGCACGTGCTGGGTTTTCTGTTTGGCAACGGGTTGACCCTAATTCCAGTACTGCCGGTGGTTGTACTTCTATTTCCTCGATAAGGCGGCCACGAGGTATTATTCTCACTGTACTGGTTATTATTATTAGTTCTGAATATTGGCGCTTGAACCGACTCTTGTACATTAGCTATCTCCTGTCTTGCATTTTCATATGATAAGCCGGGTGCAACCGGACTAACTTTCCTTATGCTGGGACCAGGGTTTGAAAAATTTTTATGTCGTGCTTTACGCTTATTTGTTCCTGGCGTTTCGCCACTCCTCTCCTCTACGGTGCTTACTCTGACTTTAAAACTCTTATAAGCACCACCCGGAACTAATATCTTATCTTCTGGAGGTGGAGGAGCATAACGACGATCCAGGTCCTTAGCTTTCTCAAACCGCCGGCCCCATAACTCGAAGCTATCTACACTTACCAACGACTTATCTAACATAAAATGCCGATAATCGGGTAACAAATTTCTATAAATTATTTTCATTTGAGTCTTCAACGATGGAGGTTTCCTAAACAATCCTATTAGGTGCCGTATGCTCATCAGGAAATTATTTATAGTCTCCCCCCTAGCCTGCGTCCTCGCTCTCAACTCCGCCAAGAGATCTTCGCTATCCACATCCGGTATATATTGTCTTTTGAACTCTTGTACGAAGTCCTGCCACGAGTAAAAACTAACCCTTTTTGTTCTAAACCACAAATCTGCGCCTTCCGTGAGGACGCAGGGTAATGCCCGCAGCGCCTCATCATCACCAACATCTACACAATCCCTACAATCATTCAAACGGGCTAGGAAATTTGCTGCATCTTCCTTTGGCCGTCCGGCAAATTTTAACCTCCAGTTTTGTAGCACTTTTATGAAAGCGACGATTGCCCTACTATTTCCCAATTGGGATCCCGTCGAACTTGGATTTCGTGATCCTGACTGCGTTCCCATAGTCTTCCCCATATTCTTCATCATTATCCCGAAAATCTCGACGCAAATGTGGTCCATAGCTAAAGTCTAAATCTGTTTCGTCGTCATAGATATTTCCATCTCGAAAATCATTTACTAAAGAATTGGGGTTCCTCGACACTCTGGGAGCTACTGACGGTAACGAAATCGCTGGGTCACGCCACTCTGGAGGTACTGGAACTCGATATTGGGGTCTCTCTTCTTCCGTCCCACTGGACTGTCCTACCGGACTAGCAAAAGAAACGGCAGGTCGATTCGAACTGGCGAGATTTGTATTACCTCCAATCGCTGTATACGTAGACGAAATTTGATTGTTCGTGCTTGGCCCGAAACTTGGTACACTCATCAGAATTCTAGGAGGAGGATTCCTATGGCTAGTTTGTAAGGGCATATGCTGACTGGGCAATAACTCTCTATTAGTCCTACTAACGACAGATAAATCCAACGCTTGAGGATTCGGGTCCAATGTTATTACCGAATCGCCAACGTTTCCTTCAGCAATCGATTGGTCTTCTATATTTCCTGACCAAATCGGCGGAGAATCTACCACTGACGCCTGATCCCCTAAATCATCCACCGAAGGATACCACGGGACATCTTCGTGTAGACCTGCGGCCCTAACATTCGCCCTAAATAGTCGCTCCGCCAAAACTCGATCGGATCCGACCGAACATAAACCTAACAGGTTCAATTCATCCCGAATTTCCGATGCAGGACGTCTAACAATGTCCCTTAACAATGAACGTAATTCTCTCGAACTATCTAATAATCGGCTCATTAAAACGGCATAATCCTCCATGTTGTATCAGAATAACTAACAACCCAAGTAAAATAACTCGATTCTAATATCCGAAATATCTCGATGCACAATTCGGAAACTAGTAACAGAAAAGAAACCAAGTATTTTAATGTATTTATCTCGACTTTACAGGAAAAAAAAAACTGTTAAACAACACAAAAAAAAAATTTTGTGCCCAACACTAAAATAAATAAAAAAAAATTTACACCAACTTAAACCAACTTAATATAACTTTTAATATCTCGAATTAGAAATTTAACCACTAACTCTCGAATTGGGAAACTGTCGCAGTCAACAAAGAAAGAAAAAAAAGAAAAAAAAGAAAATTTGTCGATAGTCGTATAGGAAGGACCAAAAAAAAATTAATTCTGTGGAGGAGTCGGCCTTTTCCCCCTATCCTTTTACACTTTTATTACGCCTAGCCTACCAAATAACTAACCTCAATTCGCTTACTAAGGATTTTACCCACTAAATACAATATATTGCCTAACAAGAAATAAATCCAATGATAAAATCCTTCGTAAAATTATTTATGTTCCTATATTTTATGTCTCCATTGGTTAATCCTTATAATTCTTGAGTCTTGAAAAAAATGGTATCTCGATTTTTTTTTTTTTTTTGTAGCAAATCAGAACCTAGAAAATTATAATTATCTCGACACTCGCGAAGAAAAAAAAAAAAATTGGTTAATTTGAACGGCAAAATCTCGACACTCGCGTGAATTCCTTATTATTCGTAATTTGGTGATACTTCTGGTATGATGTTTCTGTAAACCCGAAATATCTCGACACACGCGAATAAAAGAAAATTGGTTAATTTGAACGGCAAAAATCTCGACACTCGCGTGAATCCTTATTATTCGTAATTTGGTGATACTTCTGGTATGATGTTTCTGTAAACCCGAAATATCTCGACACACGCGAATATCTCGATAATGGTAAAATTTCAACACCCGCGAATAAATTTCAAATATCGGATATCTCGAAAGGAGAAAAGAAAAAAAATATTCTTGAAAGTGATGAAAGGAGGATCTTATGGTAGAGCTGAAAACGCGAAATATCTCGACACTCGCGAGCTGAAAAAAAAAACTCGCGAAATATCTCGATAACGCTGCGAATGAATCTTCTTAAAATCTTCAAAATCTTCACACAATAAATCAAGAATAATTTCCTCTTGCAATAACTACGCGCTAAAACTCTAAATCCTATCTAAAAATGGCCGACTTTCTACTAAAGGGAGGGAAAAAGGCTCTCCACAGAACAACAAAATGGCGGTTTTGTGTTTGGTGT